>OY998154.1:604510-1049983 GCA_963921925.1 Sphagnum tenellum
ATGATGCTGTTGTTGGGAAGAAAATAGTGTCTTTTTTGGTTTTTCCCAGTTTCCAAAATAGGGGAACAACAGGTTTGGGAATCTGTTGTAAAACCCTAGAAAATTCGGAGACTAGTGAAAACAGCATTATCCAGCAGGAAACCAGGACCATGCCCATGAGCTCTCAAACCTAATTTCTTTTGGAAATTAGATTGGAAAGCTGTGCATAATAAGAAAAAAAGGCATTGAATTTGGGGGTTGTAGAAGGAAGATGTGGGTAGAGAGCTTAAGGATTTTCTTTTTAAGTGTTTGGGTATTTAACTCATGAAACTAGATTGTTGGATTTTTCTTTGCTTGCAGTTGAATCCAGATAAGAGTCCCTTCCAGCGCACTTATGCAAATCAGGCATGTTTTTTTTTTCCTTTGTGAATCCTGCTTTTACTGTTTTCCTGGCACCCCCATTTGTGTGATGTTGTCTATGAGGCACAGATTTGATCATTATGGTTTGTAGAATTGTAGGATTCTTATCAAGCATTTTCTCTCACTCTTGTCGTTGGCTAACTGAGTGTGCACTTTGTATACTCACTTGTATTTTCGATTGCCAAATATACTAGACTGAGCTGTGGAGCTTCAGATGGTCAAGGCCATAGAAGCTTTTGCCAAAGTTGAAGCTTTTTCTTAACTTGATGGCTTTTTGTGAAGTTGAGAATTGAGTATGGTTTGTGCAGATGAAGCGGATAGGAGAGATGGTGAGGAAGTTGCGCTATTTCCATGACCAAATGGTGAAAGCTGGACAGACGCCGGTGAAGAGGGCAGTTGTTGAAGGGGAGGAAGTCACCCTTGATGAGCTTGAGCTCAAATTGTCAGACCTTGAAGCAGAGCTCCTGGAAATCAATGCCAATACTGATAAATTGCAGCGCAAGTACAGTGAGCTTGTCGAGCTCCATTTGGTGCTGGAAAAGGTAAATTTTATTTCCTGCCAACCATTCCAAGGAATTTGCACCATATCTGCTGCTATTAGCTGAGACAGAATTGCACAAAGTTGCAATTCATTTGGGGTCCTGTTTTGTAATGCAATGAAATCCAGATGAAGTAAACAATTCACAGTAGTACTATATCAATATTTTGTCGAGTCTTTTCTTGTCTTGATTTTGAGCATCGAGCTTTGATCATGAGATGTGCAGATGCTTGCATTTTGCAACTTCTGTGGTGATCTTGTCAAATGCTCTTTCAAATGCTAGTATGTGTCATCACTGTTTTCACTGAGGAGAGAGAGACATTGGTCATCAATACCTACCCTGAGATACTTATGGAAACAATCAGTGCTGTTCTGTACCTTTGAAAAATTCAGTCAACACAATGTGAAAGAATATACATCCCCACCCCTGCATTTTGCACCCTTGTTGGGTGGGTGGATTCCCAGAGTTCATCTAGAGACAAGCAGGTGACAGTCACTTTCAGAATCTGTTTCATTTTGCCCATCCTATACACAGTGTATATGTGTGGAAGGAATGTTTGGAGAAGATCCTCATGTAGAAGATTGATCCCCAGAGTTTTGTTGAAGCATGGTTTGCTACAAAGGCTAAATGTGCAATTGGGATGATGTGTGTTCAGGGAGCTCAGTTTTTCAGTTCAGCAAGGAATGGTGCAGCTGTCCAGCAACGGAGGCCTGCTGCAGATGGATTATTATCCACTGAAGAGGGCATTGATCGTCCCCTTCTTTCTGAGCAGGTGTAGTAGTGTGCTTTTTTTTTTTTGCTTTCCCATTTTCGTAGAAATTGTTTGTTTTCAGCTTGACACAACTGATTCTGTGTGAAGAGAGAAAAGTTCTTTACAAGATTTTGAAGCACTTTCAATAGTCAACAGCATCTAAGGTGGGGTGGTGGATTTGGCACAGGAGATGCAGACTGAGCCATCCAAGACAGCAAGGCTTGGGTTTATTACAGGTCTGGTACCAAAATTGAAAGTCACATCGTTTGAGCGTATTCTCTTTCGTGCCACACGTGGTAACATGTTCCTCAAACAGGCGCCCATTGAACAACCCGTTGATGACCCCGCAACTGGCGAGAAGGTCCTCTATTTCCCCCTCTCAGTTTATGAAGAAATGGAAATAATATGAAATATTATACTACTTCGTACAGGAGTGTTTACCCTTTTTTCTTGGGTTGGTAGTTTTGTCTCAATCCTTCCTGTACTTTGTTATGTGTTTGGGTTTTCATCTGGTTTGGTCTTTTTGTTCTGGTATTTGTCTTTTTGCTGAATGAAGCGGGCATTTCTCTGCAGGTTGAGAAGACATTCTTCATTTTATTATTTGCTGGAGACAGAGCACGCACAAAGATCATGAAGATTTGTGAAGCTTTTGGTGCTAATCTCTATCCATTTCCCGAGGAACCAAACAAACAGCAGCAGATGAAGGCGGAAGTATGTAAACTTTTTTTCTTCTTCTTCTTCTCTGCTAGTTTCATGACCATAATTGTTATTTTGTTGACATGCTAATCCTTTGTGACCAAGGATCCATGTACATCTTAAGTTTTCCTCAGACAAATTATTTTGAACAGTGTCATTTTGGTTGACACTGTTGGGTCATTGAGTGTTGTTGGTCATGAAAAAAGGCATTACTATGTCCTGTAATTTAGAGCATTGGTGAGAATATATAGGTGGAGGCACGACTGGCTGAGCTTCGAACTACGCTAGATGCAGGCATCCATCAACGTGACACTGTTCTCAACACCATAGGTTACAATCTGGAGAAATGGACTGACAAGGTACAAGGCTCAAGAATCCCATGTTGTTTTTTGAAGGAGAAGTCACTACCAAGCAGGGTCAGACATTGGTGGTCACTTTTTCTAATGGGATGTGTCTTTTGGGGGCCTCTGGAAAAAGCCTTGAGTTTTTGCTTTTTGTTCACTGCTGCAGGTTAGGAGAGAGAAGGCTGTGTATCACACATTGAACATGTTGAGTATAGATGTGACACGGAAATGCTTTGTGGGTGAAGGATGGTGCCCTGTTTCCTCCAAACCCAAGGTGCCATTTTTATTACCCAAGTAACTACTGATTTCAATGACCACATTCCAGGGATGATGGGGGGAAGCATTGGGTGAGATAGATATTGTGGCCAAAGGATTGTCAATTGATTTTAAAGGCTTGTTTTTGAAATTGGAGTTCATGGGTGATGTGAGCAGATACAGGATGCATTGCAGCGAGCAGCAAATGATAGCAATTCACAAGTGAACACAATTTTCCAAGTGCTGCACACAAAAGAGTCACCTCCAACATATCATATTACCAACAAGTTTACCAATGCATTTCAAGAAATTGTTGATGCCTATGGGTATGTCTATCATGCTTCTATGGTTGCAGTTTCTATCTTTTTCTCTCCCTAGATTTCTGTGTGGGCAATTCAGTTCAGATGGGACTTGGGTGGTTTCTGCATAGAAGATACCCAGTTTTTTTCTGCCCAGTAATAAGAATTCCTCAACACTGATATTTTTTGATTTGGCAGTTTTTGTTCAAATGCTTGATTGGCATCTCCTCCTGTTCAGCATTTCCTAGTTTATTTGCAGTAAGAGTTTCAAAGATATACTCAACAAAATGTTACAATTTCATTTCAACTCTTCTGACTGTTCTTGGATTGTGCATGTCCAGGGTCGGCCGTTACCAGGAGGTCAATCCAGCATTATTCACTATCATTACATTCCCATTTCTCTTTGCGGTCATGTTTGGGGACTGGGGCCATGGGATTGCACTGCTTCTTGGGGCTTTGTATCTTATCATCAATGAGGAGAAGTTTAAGAGTCAGGTTTGTGCTTTTTACTCCGGTTAACATTTTTGCAAGATTTTTCTATTAGAAAAAAAAACGCTAGAATAGTACTGTATTTGTATTTTGGACTAATGCAATAGTTAGGAAGTGATTTCATAATGTTAAATCTTCTATCATTGGTAGCTCACAATTGGGAAGTCATAGCCCTATTCTAACTGTGCCACCTGGTGACATAGTCAGGTCTTAGGAATGCTACAATGGTTAGTTCTTTTTAGGCTTTAGGGTACTCTTTTGTATTGATTTGTGATGGTCTCTCAATCACAGAAATTGGGTGACATCATGGACATGGCATTCGGAGGCAGATATGTCATTCTGTTGATGGCCCTCTTCTCAATATATACGGGTTTTGTCTACAATGAGTTCTTCTCAGTACCCTTGCCCCTATTTGGGGAGTCTTCTTACAGGTGCCCCGACCCACAGTATGGCATTGCAAACTGCCCGTAAGTGACATGTCTCTCTGTGTGTTCATCCCATCCATCCACTTTTATGTTTTGATCATGGATATGGAGGTCTAGATTTTACTAATAGATATGTGCTTGTTTTTGAAAATAGTAACAGAATTTTTTCAAGATGTGCTTTTCTTTTCAGCATCAGAATTGACACTGAATAGAACTCCAGTTGTTTTTACATAACAAATTAGGAGGGGGGAGTGGGTGATTGTTACAGAATGGCATCAACTTCGGGGCTGATGAAATGGAGAGACACACCATATCCATTTGGGGTGGACCCAATATGGCATGGGTCACGCACGGAATTGCCGTTCCTGAACTCTATGAAGATGAAGATGTCCATTTTGCTGGGCATTGCCCAAATGAATTTGGGTATTGTACTGAGCTATTTCAATGCCCAATTCTTTCGTAGCAGCCTTGATATTTGGTGCGTCCATTTTCATCCCTATTGCCCCTGTGTTCAAAGCATGATCCACAGTTGTTCTTGAGTGAGGTTCCAGAATGTTGAGTTTCAAAGTTCATCCTTGTACATGCTTGTACATGCTCAGAAAAATGGAACTGTAATTAAAGGACTGGAAGGTCTTGAGATGAGCTTTTGTGTTTTCTTGAACTGTGGGCCCCTCAGGATTGATGTTTATGTCAAAAGTCCTCAATTGGGCTGGAAGAGTTTTTGGTCACTTAGTCTGGTACTTAGTTGTGGTCTTTGTCAAACATATGTGTGTCAGGTATCAGTTTGTTCCACAGCTGCTGTTCTTGAACTGCTTATTTGGCTACCTCTCATTCCTCATTTTGCTGAAATGGTGCCAAGGGAGCAAGCCAGACCTTTACCACATTATGATTTACATGTTTCTGAGTCCCACAGAGGATCTTGGGGAAAATAAACTCTTTGAGGGCCAAACTTATGTTCAGGTGTGGCACCATCCACCAGTCTTTGATAAAATTGCTTTCTTGTTTCAGCTTCTAACCATACTTGTGAATCGGCAATGGAGTTTCTGAATGCTAAGTCTCTAGCTTAAACCTGCCTGCAGAGTTCTATATATTGCTACTTATTTAAGAGAATTTAATGGCTATGGGAACCTTTTTGGGTGTTTTTGGCAGATTGTGCTTTTAATAACGTCATTGATTGCAGTCCCCTGGATGCTTCTTCCAAAGCCATTGGCGCTGCGAAGTCAATACCTCCAGGTGAAATCTCATCCCGTTTGTTTTCAAGCTTTATCTTTTGTCAATACATGTGTCTGAAGTGCAATGCACAGTTATGATGTTTCAGGATTCACTTTCATGATGTAAAGTAAATGCCAAGCTGATATGTGTGTTGTTCAAGTCAGGTCCAGGTTAGTTGTGAAGCTCTCACAGCTTGTGTGCTTGTTTTTGAGGAATTGTAGAAACTGCAAGGACGGACATACGGAGTATTGAGTGGTGTAGACAACAACGATGTGGAAGATGATGGGGACCAGCATGAGGAAGAAGAGTTTGAGTTCAGTGAAGTTCTAGTGCACCAAATGATCCACACCATTGAGTTTGTGTTGGGTGCTGTCTCTAACACTGCCTCTTATTTGCGCTTGTGGGCTCTCAGGTAAAAAGCTTCTCCTTTTAC
Source organism: Sphagnum tenellum (assembly GCA_963921925.1). NCBI lineage: Eukaryota > Viridiplantae > Streptophyta > Sphagnopsida > Sphagnales > Sphagnaceae > Sphagnum > Sphagnum tenellum. The sequence goes on from OY998154.1 coordinate 610,353, forward strand.
CTTTTAGCACCCGACCGTGGATCATGCTTCCAACCATGTGTGTGATTGTTGAATTTATTTTTCTGCTCGATCTGAGTCTAGTTCTTGTTCTCAGTGGCATTGGTCATTTTGCTTGGTGTAATGGGTTGTGTGCATGGACAGTCATCTCCTATCATGTATAATGGTTGATGCTATTTTTTGTTTCCAATATTCCAAGGTTTTTAAGTTGCAAATGAAGAGGCTACTTTTCTAACTTGGATAATACTTGTTGTTGGACTTCAGTTTGGCGCATGCACAACTGTCAGCTGTATTTTATGACAGAGTCCTATTATTTGCATGGGAGTAAGTACTCTGACCCTTTGCTGAATCACAGCAAGTTTTATATTGTTTTTTCCTTGTGTTATACTGTTGTATGTCTTATATTGTATTATTTCCTTTTATTGCTTTAGTGATAGTGAAGATGTGAGCAGGTCTAAAAAACCTGAGAAATTAGATAATGATTTTTTTGTCAGGCTCCAGACCAGTGTTGGGGTGGTATTAGAAATTGCACCAAACCCATGCTGGTTATCAGGGTGGTTCTCAGGGCTCATAACCATGGTTCTCACAACAACCAAAGAAATGGTTCTGATACATAACCACAGTTCTCAAAAAAATTAGGGAATCAAGTATTCACCTACAAAACTGCCAGTTGTTTCTTGAAAGCTGTCAGTTTTTACCCGTTTTTTCATGAAAACCATCAGTTTTTTGAGGGTTTTGAAGTACTGAAAACTGGCAGTTCTGATTTTCTCTTTCCAAGAAACTGGAACTGATGGTTATCAAAAGAATCAAATAGCCACCCAATACTGTTCCAGAGATCTCATAATATTTTGATTTTTGAGTTCTAGTAAGAGTGGAGGTAGATGTGGAGCTCTAGTAAACCTCATCTACTTTGTATAAATCTGTTTCAAAAATGGGTTTTGTTGACTGGTTTTTTGTCATTGATATTTCTGTTGTTGCTTTTCTTTTCACAGGTATTCAAATCCAATAATTAAGCTTATTGGGTTTGTGGTCTTCGCATTTGTGACAATTGGAGTGCTTCTAATCATGGAAACACTTAGTGCATTTTTGCATGCATTACGTCTTCATTGGGTTGAGTTTCAGAATAAGTTCTACCATGGAGATGGGTATAAGTTCCATCCATTTTCATTTGAGACACTTGCTGAGGAGGATGACATCTAGATACCACCCATTTTGCATTGTGTGCTAACTCTTTATATTGCAATGGAAGAAAAAAACATCTTGCAACTAGCAATTGTTTTTTCCACACAGAGTTAGGTATATGCTCTCTGGAATGTCCAACAGGGGACAGACATTTCCCAATTAGGTTATCTTCCTGGCTTTTTTTTTTTCCTTTTTCTTTTGGGGAAGGTAATTTGGTGTGAATAAAAATATTGGTTGGCCAAAATTTTGGCTATGCTTATTCTGCCCGTTACAACTTGAGTGTGGTATTTTATGACCTGATGTCTTGGAGGGTATTTGTAAGGAATAGTATTCGTAATTGTCCAGTACCCCAAAGTACTCCATCAACAACAAAATTGACCAAAAAAGAGGTTGATCTGCACCTGCCAATGCTTGAGGTTCATTAGCCTTCTTGTAGGAGGAGGTGGAGATTTCTGTGTTGAGCTTTGCTACCTGGCTTAATTACCCAGGTCTCAATCTCCCCAATCCCTCTATCTTTTGACTTTGAGATTGTTAGTCTCCATCTTCATGCATCAAATTTAAATCTGTTTTACTAGCTTTATTTTGACCGTCTTTTTCTTCTCAAAACCAGTGAATATCATAGCAGAGGCTTGATTTTACTGCAGCTGGATTTTAAGGTTCATCTCAGCTTCTGCTTCCACACAATAGTCGCCTGATGTTGGTTGACAGTCATGTGATGATGTGTTAGGCATTATAATTTCTTCATAAGCACATTCTTGCAGATTATAGAGCTGAAAAGTATGGAAATGCATTCTAGTGCTTGAAGGAATCACACATAAAATTGACCGGTCATGTAATGATGCGATAGGTGTTAGAATTTCTTCATAAACACATTTTTTGGCTTTTGGGATTTAAGCTTTTTGCAGCTGCCAGTATTATTGAAGCCCACTAGTGATTGAAGGTCTTTTCTTTCCAGGAGGTGAGTGAGAAGTACCTATTGCCAATCATGCTAAACAAAGAACTTGGTGGATATAATGAACCTGCTTTGGTACACATCATGTTTTACCAGAAGAATACTGTAATGAGCCGATATGAGAGGGATGGGTTCCAGTTAAAACAATTACTAGGTTCTGATTCTTTGAGGCAACTTGCATACTCATTGAATTACTTTTAGTTAACCAAGGGACTCTTATTTTCTTGGTGTAGTCTATACAAGATCTTGTCTACTGGTCTCCTCAATGTCTAAAGATAAAGTTACAGTTTTGAACCCAGCTCCTCAATCAAGCTGGCTTCACTGAAGGTTTATTCTGTTTGTTGAGGAAGAATGTTTGTTGTTGTTTTTTTGCTCTTTCTGGTCGATTCCTAAATTTAACGTGGTTGTTTGTATGGGTGTTGCCATTTCCAAAAATGAAAAGTTCCCCACCATTGTGAGGAACGGCCTGAGTACAGGCCGTTCTATGATTTGAGATCTGTCCCCGAGGCCGGTAGGCCGATGTAACACATCGAAAATCACGGAAGGGCCTGTACTCAGGTCCTTTTCCTAAGTAAAGCAGAGCTCTGATTTTTTCACTTTTTAGAAATAGTGACAGGCTGACTGGTATCTTCTGCTCGTCAGAAGATCCCAGTAGAGCCTGGCTGGTACAGTAGTCATTCGATTAAGTCCGCATTTTTTTAAGTCCGCATCGCGGATAAGTCCGCATTCTGTAGGGCTAAAAATGCGGATCAACATATACGGAAGTGTTTATTGTGATCGTGTAAATCCAAAATCAAAAATCGTCATCTGCCTACTCAAAGAGGCCTGTATAGCCTAAACCCTAAACCTATTCAAAGAGATGAGCAGTATAGGGCTAAGTCCGCAACATTCGGATAAGTCCGCATTAGGACGCCCAGATCAAGGTGCGGACTTAACCGAATGACTACTGTACCTTCCACTGCAGAAGATCCCGCTTGCTCAAAACAGGTTACTTCAGGCAAGTAAGGGAGCTGAAAATACGAAGCAAAAATCCAGGCAGTGCTTTACTTTCTGGAACAGGACCCCCCCTTATCACTGGATAGAATAGCATCCAAGGCACATTGTGAGCATTGTACCTTTTGCAAGTTTTATTAAAGAGGTTGACAAATGATCCCATTCTAAACGAGCTGCTATGGCCTTCAGCCAATGTTGTTGGGCTCACTTTCATTTGGTGTTGGATTAGGCAGTAGGTGTAATTTTTTACCATGTTTTGGACAATGGTTATAACATTAATATACTAATAAATATTAGAGGTTGTTGAATAGGCTTGTGTGCAAGTATGCTTCAAAAAAGTGTTGGCCAATGAAATTGTTAATTTGGTGATCAAACTTTTTTAAAAACTTATGTTAAGTGAAGTAAGAGGATATCATAGAAGGGACTAATATTTTCAATGTTCAGTAGGATAAGGTTTCAGTTTTTTTTTTGGTTTGTTGTATAGTGTGATTGCTGGATACGATGGCCAGAATATTCTGAAATGTTTCATCAGATTTTTTTATTTCCCTCCCAAAAAGTATTTGTTAAAAGAAAATTCTGAAAATTTGAAGATTTGTGAAAATAATATGATTGTTGTCGAGCTGGTAGCACAATAGGTCTTACAAACAAAGTTGTTGGGAATCCCTACATGTGGAGTGTGAAGTCCTTTTCTTTTTGAGCTATAGCCTCTGCCACTGCCATCTTTGCATCCAACAATGCTTCTGACATCTTTTAGCAATGTAAAAGATGGCAAAAAAATAGTGAACATTTGAAGCAGCATCGGATTGTGTGGAGACTTGTAGTGTGTTTTGGGTTGACATGGTAAAGGGTATCATGGCATGACAATGGCATAATAGGAATGCACCTCAAATAATGATGTTTTAGGTTTTGGTTCAAATTAGCAGTTTTGAGGTTGGGAGTTTTAGAAATAGGTATGCTCTCACAACTACATTCCTAGTTGTTGGATGGAAAGTTTTCAGTAGGGTTTGGCCTTGTGTACATCAAGTGACAAAGGAATTTAAGCAAATAGAGATTTTTTTTGGCTTGGAATCACCCTTTTCTTTGTTTATCTTGTGTCTAGCCAAGTGTATTAACAATCATGTATTTATATGATGTAGCAAGTAGATTTGTGTTTTTTGTTGCATTGGTTTTTGCTATATGTGTCTTTTGTATGTATTCGAGGAATTTTACCATTACACCATACTCTCCTTGTGCATCTAGTATAAATAAGTTGTGCATTTGGATGAGGTATCTATCTGTTGTTGCATTGGTCTTTATTGTATCTTGGGTTACATTGTGTTTTTGCCTTATCAAGTGATGTTGTGAGCATGTCGCCCAGAATCTTGTTTGTTTGTTCAAGTACTTGATATTGTTATCATTGCAAAGGATGAGGAGGCTAGACCTTTGAATCTTAACATTACTTATAGGAAGGAAGCACAATTAGCTATAATAATTAATAATTAACTATTTAATTCATGGGAAACATATCAATAGTTTACCAAAGCATTGACACTTGATGGATGGTTCATCAAACTTTTCAATTTAGGGCTTAATCTATATTCCTTCCTAATATACATGTGCCCAATCTGGTCAATGATAGGTCATTGGGTTCTTTTAACAATTCTTCTGTTGTGGCCCCCCAAGTAGATGGCACACAATGTCCTCCAATGTCTAAGGCTAGCATGGATGATCCCATTCATATGTCAAACCTTCCCCTTCGACAAATGAAACTAATGACTTTACAAAAGGGAATGAATTCAACAACGAAACAAAATCTTGACAAAAAGAGGGCAACCTTCTTCTATGAGGCCAACAAGCCATTCAATGTAACCTACCATCCGACCTTCATTGATGTCATGAAGTCTACCTTTGATTGGAAAATACTTTACAAACTATTGTCATATCATGTAATTCAAACATTATTGTTGAAATTTTAAAGAAAAGATTTGTCAAGACATGACCAACAAGACTAAGAACTCAATCCACAAGTGTGGGGCTGTTATTTGTTTGGATGAGTGGGAGAATGTTAATAGTTGTCCTTTGTTAAACATCATACTTGTTTTCCCAAACAAATACTTGTTCATAAAAACCATCAACACAATATAGGATCAAAAGGATGCACAATACATATGCAATGCCTTGGTGGAATACATTCAAAATATGGGTGTGGACAATTTTGTTCAAATTTACACAGACAATGCTTCCAACATGCAAAATACATTAGACATCTTGAGGGTTCATTACCCAAGCTTATATTTTCAAAGTTGTGCGACACATTGTTTTGCCCTCCTTTTGAATGATTAGGGGAAGGAACCATGGGTGAAATGTCTTGTGAATCATGTAAAAGCAATTGTTTCATTCATTCGGACACATCAGATGCCTCTTGCAATTTATTGTTGGTATGAGCCAACCTTTAGCTTGTCACACCTTGTAAAAACACAATTTGCCACAATTTTTTGCATGCTTGACATATTGGTTCATGTGTGGGAGGCTATTGAGGAAACATCATAAAGCTAGATTGACTAGTATTTATCAACTCTTTATGCATTGAAGGGGCAACATGTCAAAGGAGGTTGAGGTTCAATGAAATGTGCAAAGTGATGTCTTTTAGGACTCTTCTGCAAATTTTATTCACATGGTCGAGGCAATCTTGGTGGCATTAAGGGAGTTTGATAATATGGGAAAACACAACTTCTTATGAAAACATTGGAAAAACACGTGCAATCATTAGGTGACCCACCATTTGCATTACCACATAATTGGCAAGTAGTGCTGAAAATCAATTCCAACATCAATGGAAGATGATGGATTGACCTCCATTATGCTAAGGCATTCCTGAACTCCATCATTAGATTTTCATTATTTTCACAATTTAGTGAAAGTTTTTTTACAATGTGTTATTACAAAAGTTTGATTTCAAAGAAAAATATCCTTCAATATTATGTATTTGAATGTCAAATTTGAGGTTTTTCGCCAAAATTTCTTGAATCTTTACAAAGGTTTCTTCATCAATATGCAAGATGCAATCTATTTGGAAATGAAAAACAAACACAATTAAATTTTAATAAGATGTTAGAATTGCACCCATATTTAAATCCAAAATATAACCAGCCTCCAAATCCATCAAGGTCTATCATTTTCAATTCTGAAAATCAACATTCTCCTATTAATTTTTCTCATATTTTTGAAATATCAACATTAAATAAGGAACAATAGCACATTTTTGCATTATTAACTTCTACCAATATAGGTTTCCATACACTTCAAGCTCCCCTTGGAAGTGGGAAGTTTTTTTGTGAAATATTTAATTCCTCACCTTCAACTAGAAGGCAAAAAATACTACTTTCTATAACATCATGAGTGGTTGCGTTACAATTATCACCACATGCATGAACAATACACTCAATGTTTAGAATATTGATAAAAGGATATCTTAGAACTATAATCATAGAATCAAGTTCAACATCAATACAAGCAAATTTAATTGTGCTTGATGAAATGTCGGTCATGGCAGTCAGTGAACATGTTCCGGTCCAGTTTGAAGGCAGACAATCCGATCAGGCCAAGAATGAATTATTTTTAAGGACTTGATTAAGGGTTGTACTACACATGTTGATTATGGGTCCTACTTCCCAGGTTCCAAGCTTTCCAGATTTCATTTACACTTAGACCTTTCAACAGTCACTCTGTATCGAAACAGATCCACACCAAATACTTGACTAACCCCAAATGCATGTAGCAATTCAGGACAAATTTCTGTGTCTCAACTGCTGCTCCCCCCAACCCCGCTCCCCAAGCTCATCTGAAAGGACCGCCACACTCATAAATTGACTCTGAGAAAAAAATGGGCAGCTGACCACTCCCAGAGCTCCAACTTAGTCATACAAAAGCGTACAAAATGAGGAAACTTATGAATTTATAAATTCCGGTTGCAATAGAAATTATGGAATGCAAATTTATATAATATATACTGCACAGCTGGCTCTAATTTGTTGAGAAACAACGTTCCACAACAGCAATCTACAGCCGCTATGTACGAATGCATGTTAATGACACAACGGCATGCATGCCCGAATCATAGTCCTGGCTATATTATTTTCCTCCTCGAACTAGGGAAGAAACAAGACTAGAAAAGTTCGGGCCGCAAGCAATTTTAACAACTGTTCCAGGCCAGAACCCCGTTGTCGTTAACAACGTTGTTATTTATGTCGTAAGACGCGCTAACAACATTGCCATTGTCCTGTGCGCAATTAGCATAAATGTAGAACGGCGATCCAAGTAGGGCAAATCCTTCTGGCGTACACGTCGCAATGTAGTCGGCTCCCTCCACCAAGTTCCCGTTGTTATTACTTATGAACGGATTGAGATCTAGACTTGAGGAGGCAAAATTTCCGGCGTCGTTTGCGCAGTTCGCGGATACGACGCTTCCCGTGACCGAGAATGGTTCTTGGCAAGATGCTGTGAAACCGCCACACTGGTGATGAATGCCACATCAACATACCCATCCCACGAATTAGTAGTCATGATGTGTATCTTCGTCCGGCGGAAACTAGTGGAGCTGTGTTACATGCATATTCCAGAAACAAACAATTCCAAGACGATGCATATTTCATGAGGCATGTTCTATCGGGCTCCACATGCAGTCTATGGCTACGGAATGGGCGGGAACTAGCTCGTCCGAATAGATCGAGCTGGATGCATTCAAGTGTCCAACAATTCGTCCCCAGTACAGCACTATATTACACATGAGACTTGTCAAATCCACCCGCAATTGGTATATATCCAAAATCCAGTGCACTCCGAGAGATGAAGAGAACTGGAGATCATGAACATGGCCGATGAAGAATCGCATTTCTCAAGCATTAGGCAGTAACGGGAGGAACGGTTACAAGCAGGAGCTGTGGAACAGTGATAATCAAGAGCATTGGAGAATCACGACATCATGGAACGAGCGCAAATCAGGCATCCAAAGCGCACCAGAAGGAATTATATTTAGATATGGCCATCTAGCTAGCTCATTAACTATGAACACTGGTATCAATTTCCAACTGTTGTTGGTGGCGGGCACTCACCGATGCTTCAGCTCCGTTGAGTAATGCGGACATGCAGAGAAGCCCTGCAGCCACAGCTAGAAGCGCCATCTTCTGCGAAGCCATGATGATCTTATGAACACTGAAATTGAGCGGCTGAGTATGGTGGGCTGCGGATGGTATTGAAAGAAAGCTGGAGGAGTAGATGAGTTGGGAATGCTTGAGATGAATGATACTCCCAGCTCGATCCCATCTGCTTATATAGGTACTCGTACCCCTGGACGACTAGATGATAGAGTGAGACGGAGGACTATACACGGCTGCCGGCGGACTCCGCGTCAACTCCACGAGGTTGTGTGTGGGGGAAAAAGTGGGTTACATTAGTAACTTTGAGTATACTATGCTGAGAAAATCGGGGGTCCAAGACTACTGTGGTCGCCCCAATTTGCACGGAGTTGAAAAGAACTTTTAAAATAATTAAGGCTTCAGAAACTGCGTCTAGAGTTGAAAGGAACGCAATTAAGTCATGACGTCACTAAAATTATTCAACGATAGGAAGTTACTTCATTTTCCCACTTCATATGGCGGTTTGGGATGTCAAAATACTTTATTTTGCCTGACAGTTTCAAAAGGCTGCCAATTTTGAGTTGAATCATCCGGCTGGAGTGACCCAGCCCCCGTGACTGCACCAGTTCCGTTTGGGATGAACTAGTGTTCATACCAGTTATTGAACATCCTGCAGTCAGAAAGGTTGAGTCAAAAAAGTTTTTTTGCTCAACTTCAACAGTCAATTTGTTTTTCACCTTGTACCACACTTACTCAACCAACTACCCCATTTACCCACCTACCCTGCTCATTTTGCAATGGCAAAACCTATACCTCTTCTTAACTAAACTTATAATTCTTGGGAAAATCTATATCTCTTCTTGGTTAAACTTTTCAAATTATATATTATTTAAATTAAAATTTATTTTGATTCTGAAAAGTAATTCAGATTTCATTTTCTTCCTTTATTTAATAAAATGTTTAGCAAGTTTATAATAATAAAAATCAAAATTCAATATTGTTGAACATAGAGATATATATTAAATATTTTATAATATATTATGTGTATATAAGATATAAAATACATAATATATAAAATTATGTATAAATATCATATATTCTTTTTGTAACTAAATAATATTTTATTGTGGGCCTCTCTTGATAAAAATGTAAAACATAAATTCATCCATGACAATATAAATTCTTTGATTCAATAGTTTTATCATATAAGATCACTTATATATAATATATGAAAATATTTATTTATTGTATAATATATCAACAAAAATATTTATGAATAAAGTGCATATAATATAAAATATATTTATAATTTATAATAAAAGTTTCATTTCTTTAAGTATTTATATTTTAAAATTATATAGTCAAATTCACATTTTTATTATTCTATTTCATTTAGACAAAGTATGAAAAAGATATTATTAATTAAATTTGGCTTTTAGAAAAGTTTTAGTTCCATCTCAATTTAAAACTAAAGTGCAAGTAAAAGGTTTAACCCATGTGGTTTGTCTTTGAATGACATCTCACAAGCTTTACAAAGAACATGTGTTCCTTTGGTTGGTGGTTCAAAAATGCTTATGCCAATTTGGGATGAGTGAAAAAATGCTTGACCTTAAATGGAAATCGCAACATAAATGAAATATTTTTTGGCTATTCATTCCATTTACAATTTCCCTTTCCTACCTATTTGCCTACCTACACAAGTAAGTAGGTACTAGTTTTACCTACCTAGGTAGATAGATTCGAATATTCTTGAAACTTTCAACTAAAAATAAATTTAAAAAAAAAATTAATATCCGATAATCTGGATTAAACAATTAATACTAAATAATCAAAATTTCTTGGTTGTTGATATGTTAGTGAATTTACTTATCCATATCAACTCATTGTCAATCACTAAGCAATTGACAAATTTGCTAATAATTCACCTAATTCATTACAAAACTTAATGAATTCATTAATGGGTTTGGACTCTTTATGTACTAGTAACATCATATTATTTCAAACAATTAATGTACAATAGTTTAAGATTAGTGAGCAAGCTTTTTCATATTGCATTAAAATTTCACATATTACATGGGACACAATGAATTCTTGTTGTGATATATGAAGGTCTTTGCCCATCCCATAACCTTTCCAGTGGGGGATTTCCCATTTTGATGTAGGTATTGTCTTTTTTGTTGTTTTCATAGTGAAGACTTTCTTTAGTGTATATAGGTAATGTAACATGAGGTTATAGTGAAAGTTTTAGGATCATCTATTGCTACTGAGTTCATTTTCACAACAAGGAAGTGCATTTTTGGATGAAGGCAATGCAATATCAACACGTTTAAAAATATGATGAAAGAATTTGTTTTGTTGATGTAAATAGTGAATAATCACAATTGAGTGTGTAGGAATTACATTCACCCATATTTTGACATTTGTATTAGATATTGACAATGTAGGTATTGCAGTTTTTTGGACTTTCTAGTAACCCTAACCTAAGTGATGGAGGGCCAAGTATTTGCAATACTTAGACATTAAAACCTTTACATAAATGAAATATAATTGGTAGTAAAAATTATGTGGGAATTACATGGACTTGGTTTTCTTGCATTTCAACTCCAATGGGGCCCCAATTTTATCATGAGGTAAAGGTTTACTTAATATGTAAAGAGATTATGTTGAGAGGTAAAGGTTTAGGTAAAAAGAGATAAACATTTTGTTGAAAGGTATAGGATTAGCCAAAAAGATATAAAAGAATTATTAGGAGCTTAAATTTCAGCCAACAAATACAAATGTTTTGTTGAAAGGTCAAGGTTTAGCCAAAAAATATATAGGTTTTGCTAAGAGTTAAAAGTTTAACCAATAAGATATATAAGTTTAGAAGTTTAGCCAAGAATAGATATAGGTTTTTCCAAAAGAAAAAAATTTAGTTAAGAAATAATATAAAGTTTGCCAAGAGAAAAATATTTAACCTAGAAGGGTTTCGCCAAAAGAATAAACCAAGAAGAAATATAGGTTTTGCCAAGAAAAAAAAATTAGCCAAGAAGAAATGTAAGTTTTGCTAAGAGACAAAAATTTAGTTGAGAATAGATAAAGTTTTTTCCAAAAGATAAAAATTTAACCAAGGGATATAGGTTTTGCTAAGAGAGAAAAATTTAGCCAAAAACAAATATAAATTTTGCCAAGAGAAAAAATTTTAGCTAAGAAACTATATAAGTTTTGCCAAATAAATAAATTTAACCAAGAATAGATATAGGTTTTGCCAAGAAAAAAAGTTTAGTAAAAAAAATTAAGGTTTTGCCAAAAGAAAAAAGTTTAACCAAGAAAATATATAAGTTGTGCCAATAGAAAACAAATTGCCAAAAAACATGTAGGTTTTGCCAATAGAGAAAAGTTTAGCCAAGAAAATATTTAAGTATTGTCAAGAGATAAAATTTTAGTGAAGAAAACATATAATTTTTTCCAAGAAAAAAAAGTTTAACCAAGAAGAGATATAAATTTGCCAAGAAAAGATAGAAAGGGTAGGTAAAGGATTGGTTATTAGTTGGTTGGGTTCAAGGTATAGGCTAAGGGATAGGTCAGTAGGTTAATAGGGTAACTAGGTGGTAGGGTGGTATGGAGGGTCAGGGTTGGGAAAAAATTGGCCCCAAAAAAAAAGTCAAAGGTCAGTAGGCAAAACATTTGACTCTCGTAAAATGTTGCTTAATGTAAGGTGAAGAGGCAGATGAAAAACATAGCCCATCCTATGGACAGAATGGCCAACTAGTGCAATCATGGAGGCTGGTTCATTCTGGCAGTTCACTCTGGCAGAATCATCACGAAGTTTCTCAGTTTTTGTTTTCGCCACAATTTCATTAATTGCAAAAGTACCAGAGTCTCAAAATGGATAGGAACCAAGAATAGGCATGTATGTCTTCAATGACTGGCAGTGATGTATTGGAAAAGCTAAATGGTCCTTATCTACTGCGGTTGTGCGTTAACATTCTTTGTTGGAGTTCCCAAAAGCTTGAAAATAATTTGTCCATACGCATCATCATGATCATCATTTTGTCCAGTCATAATGGTGGGGCCTGTTCCAAAATGTAACCGCTATTCCCAATTGTTGACCCATTCTCCACACTACAATATTTCCCACCGTTGTTTCACATTCCAAGTGGAATCATCAGACGCATGACTAGAACCAGTAGATGACCACTGTGCCACTTAAGAAGAAACCAAAAGGTACGTGACTATAAGTGTCGCAACCCCAGTTTGGGCTAAGTGTGAGGATGAAACTCACACTCCCAAAGTTGGGGATTTAGAGTCCTCAGGGACTCCCAAATGTTTAGAGTTCAATAGCAGAAGCCAAAATACCTTGGATTGGGGTGTTTTTAGCGTCATTGGAAAGGTCTTGAAGTGTAGATGTCCAAAATGGCCTCGCATTTGTCATTTGGACATCTGCAGCCCAAGTTATGGGCTAAAGAAGGGCCGGGAATCAAACTGGCAATTTGACTCCCGACCACTAAAAGTCGGGAATCGACCTCTTCCCGACACCCAAATTTGGAGTGTGACATGGCGTTGAAAATCTCTTGAACAGAGCTACAACTTTGGTTTAGTCCTCGCCTTGATCAAAATTCTGCAGTTGAGAAATATGAACTCCCAAAGTTCCGAGACAGTTCCGAGACTCCAACTTGGGAGTCCCGGGAAAAATAGCCATTTGGATGTAGCCTCCGCAGAGTAACGCAGAGAATACTATATGGAGGAAAGTGGTGGCTTCCCCCGAGTCCGGGCCGTGGTGAATCTTGCGTGTCAAAGTGCCCGTGGCTTGTCCCTACACCCAAGGGTGTTCTCGAATGTGAACTAACCCTTTTGTGGTTGGTTTTGGATGTAGATTCGAGCTTGATAATCTAGTCCCTCTTCCTAGTCTAATCCCGGAACTTCTAGCACGCCCCTCTACCCCCTTTTAGTGCTGGAAGTCGAGAGCAGCCCCCAAGTCCCACCTTTCCGCAACTCTACATAGTTGGACCTTCAAGTGGGTTCAAAAAGGGACTTAGGAGTGCGTCAATAAGTAAATAGTTTTGGTGTCTCATTTACGGCACTTTATCATGCTTTTTCACAGTGGGACAGGTGGCCATCTGCTGGTTCAAATTTTGGTGTGGTTGAATTCACTTGTAATCTGTGTATGCATGATGGAGAACACATTCGACGTGTGAGTCAAAGGTGAGGGAAAATTGTTTCGGAACAGGCGCTGGTTAAACATGTTACCACCTAATTGAACACAGCCCACCCTATGGGGTCCACCATGGTTGGGTAAGAAGTGGAAGGGACTTGTTCCTTAATACATAGACCGTAGCTGGGCCTCATTTAACAATTTTTTTGCAAGAGGATGCTCCTTCAGCTCACACCAAAAATTACAGTCTTTAATTGGCTTATTTGAGACCAAGATGGTACATAGCTGACCTCTTACGTAGGGTAAGTATTAAAAAATGGGGCCATTTTGGGCATGACCATGAGGGTACAAGGGGAAGCCGAGCATGGGACTCAAATTCTTATAACCACCCCCTCTGAGGTCCTTACAAAGTTTAAATTATTTGGTAGAATTTTAAAGGTCTGTGATTTTGTTTAAAAATGAGAGGACCTTATTTTGGGATTGCCCTCAATTTTGGACCAAGTATCTTTGACAAAATAAGGAAGGCCTCTTAACCATTTAAATACAACCAAGGAACTTTAATACTTAATGCAAGTTCAACTAGTTTGCTGGTCTCCAACTGCTAATTAGGGCTATGCATATAATATTGCACACAGATGTTAATGTAAAGGACCTTTCAATGTTGCTCACCAAGCTCAAGAAACTTAGGGTTTAGAAAGCTCAAGATTAATGCAGTGTGCCATTCAATGCACACCACTGAGAAATGGTGTGTGTTTGGTTATGAAAGGCACTGTGGTGACTTTAGGTTTAACATCATGAAAGATTGTCACACCATTTGTTCCAAACAAATTAGTTTGTTGGCACTCCAACAAAAACATGTCCATTTCACTGTACTTGAATTTGGTTAAAGTGATTGTACAGCTTAAGGTGGCCAGTCATGTACATGAACAAGCTTTTTATTCTCATTTCTAATGCTTATTACATCTCTAAAGTTTTTTATAATGTAATTTTTGTAACACCTTCAGAAAGAAGCAAATGAGCAAAATTAAATGACATAAGTTGTTTTTCAATCATTTTACATATAATTAAAAGTGATTTTGAGAATTCATTCTTTTTTGAAAAATACAAGTGTCTACATCCAGAGGCCTAGCTTTTTTTTGCAATTCTTAAAATTTAAATTATATATTGAGGTTTTTAAATATATATTTTATAATAAACACATTGAGCGAAAAGTACATAACACCTCTAACACATTTGATTTGCATGCCCTACTAACAAGGGAACGGCGTGAATGAGCCAGCACTCACCAGTGCACCATTCAAAAAATCTTATTCTAGAAATTCATGGATGGGATGAAACTGTATCCCAGGGGTCAGTTTACTTGCTCAATAGATTTTTTTTTCTTCTGCTCCTTTTTTTCCTAGCTAGATCTTTTCCCCTAGTTCAGTTTTTTTGTTCTGGCAACACTTTCATTATCACTTTTTTTTGGCCCACGTGTGACCCCAAGGTTTTTTTTTGGGAAGCTCCTACCTAGCCTCCAAACTTAAACCCTAAACTCCAACCCACCTACCTCGCTTATCTTGCTAGCCCCTCCCCATCCATCCCCTTTTGCACTCACTTCCATCCCCAAAGCTTTAGGAGTGCTAATCATTGTCAAGAGCTTCAATGGGGTGGCAGCTGGACGGTGAAAGCAAGGTGAACTAGGTGTTTTAGGAGTCCTACTCGTCGTTAGGAGTTGTAACGTGGTGGCAATATGAGTGCAAAAAAGTGGGAGCTTGGAAGTAAGCTCCTTTCTCCTCTTCTTTTTTCTTTTTTTTTTGTTTGTTGCGAAGAAGATGATGATGGCATCATCATCATCCTCTTTTGTTGCTTTGGAGGTGCAAAAAATGACGATGAACAACATAGTTGCTTGTCGTCATTTCTTTGTGCTCTTGCTACAAACATCATGACAACTATGGGTTGCAATCGGGAGAAAATGAAGATGAGTAACATAATTGCTTGTCACTGTTCTATTATGGGTTACAAGCATGAAAAAATAACATCATTGGTTTAATGTGTTCTTACAGGAATGAGAGAATGATGACAAGCAGCCGCATTACTCATCATTATCTTATGTTTTTTCTTTTTATACAATTGTGAATGAAAATGATAAGCACATGCTTATCATCCTTTTTAAATTGACACACTCCCAAGCTCCCTGATGGACTCAAATGTCCATCTAAAGTGAAAACAACGGAAAAGTAAGGAATTAAGGCATGCTCCCTGACTCACAACACTTTGGGGGTAGAAGGGCGTGCTAGAGCTCCAAGATGGGACTGGGAAGAATAACAAACAATCATTCGTTCACATCGACCTGCACAAAACCAAACAACAAGTTGGTTAATGCATAGTTGGAGCATTTTCGGTGTTAGGATGAACCACGGGCAAATTCATATTCACAAGACTCACCATGGCCTAGACTTGGGGGAAGCCACCACCTTCCCTCTTATAATATACTATGTGCCTCTCCATGAGGCCCACATCCAAATGATATTTTGTTTCAGGACTCCCATTTGCGGAACTCCCAAATGGGAATCCCAAAATTCCCAAAGTTAGGACTCCCGCGATTTTAAGGCCCCATAACTTTGTGTGTAAACCTCCAATGGAGATGAGATCTAAATCCAAGTTGTAGCCCTTGTTGAAAGCTTTTCAATGGTTTGTTGCACACTACTTGCACACAAGAAAATTAGGTCGATTCCCGAATTTTGGTGGTCAGGAGTTAAACTGCCAATTTGACTCATGGCCTTTCTTTTGGCCATAACTTGTGTTTTAAAGATCCAAATGGGTCATGCAAACCCATTTTAGACATCTACATTTCAATAGCTTTCCAATGATATAAAAAAACATTCAATCCAATGAATTTTGAACCCTAAGATCATTCCCTAAAAATTTGGGAATCCATTGAGAGTCCAATTCCCAAAATGAGAGTTCACTTGGAAGTGTGAGGGTTTATTCTCTCAAACTTTCTTACACTCCTATGAGTATAAGATGTCACTCTCAGGCTTCCCTCTTGTCTCGCAATCTTGCAAGCCCTTACATTAGTCACGAGCCCAACACTAGGGTTGCGACATAAACTTTGAACCAAACATAATTAACCATGATGGATAATAGTGCAAGGTGTCCATTGAACAAGGGATGGGCCCAAATTTGCTTGTAGGGTTGATGGGTGTGATGCATTTTATATAACCAAGTACAACTTGGTGTGGTATTTGTGGGTTAATCATTATGTTACGATGGAGGTAGGCAAGCCCTAATGCCCATCTACTTGGGAGCAAAGGTTGAGGTTTTTAAATCACATGGCAACGAATGCATCGGTCTTGATCAACCCTTTGGATTGATTTTATCACAATGAACAAAAGGCTATTGTTAGGGTTAAAAGGCATCACTAGTAGAAATCAAGCAAAATGTAACCAGTCCATTTACGACTACATGTGACTTGTAGTCATTTGCGACTAGATTTGGATTTATCCCAATTACAAGATTAAATTTCAACTATTTTAATCATTCTTACAACTATGATGCAACTATTAGAAATTTCATTCTATTGGTTGGATTGATTTTACATTTATTTTCATCCATTAATAAGTTGATATGTCCCATTAGTTGCAATAGTCACCAAATTAGTTACGTCCTGAAGGTATTATACAATGACATACGGGTGTAATGTATGTACTAAAATTATATATAATATGCATATGTATGTATATTATTTATATAATGAATCTCAAAATTAATATTGACCTTTAAATGTTTTATTCAAATCTTAAAATTATCATTTCAATTGTTAAAAAATTATTTTTAATTTTAGATTTTGGATTTGAACATGATATTTTCAATTTAAATTTAAAAAGGCTTATTTGATCTAAAATTTGATATTTGAATTCTACATTAATATTTTTGAATCCAAAAATTAGTATTTCAATTCAGAAAATAATAATTGCTTGTAAATATGAACATTTTAGTTTTGAACATTTTAGGGAATCACACGAACGAACACTGTTATGCTTTCTAAATATTAAAATTAATATTTCAACTCTGCATTTTGTTCATTTCAATTTTAAAATAATCATTTGATTTGAACCTGAAATTTTAATTCAAAATTATTATTTTGGATTTTCGAAATTAATACTTCTAGTCTGAAAATTATTAATTGAGTCTAAAAATGGATATTTCAATTTTGAATATTTTTATTTGATCTGAAAATTGACAGTTCAATCCTGGAAATTTTTATTTAAATTCAAAAAAATTATTTGATCTAAAAATTAATATTTGATTTCTATATTATTATTTTAAAATCTAAAAATCAGTATTTCAATTCAAAAAACAATATTGAGTTTAAAAATCAACATTTTGATTTTAAATACTTTTATTTGAACTTGAAATTTGATATTTGAATTTTGAAGTTCTAAATCTAAATTTTAAGAAATTATTTGATTTGAAAATTGAAAAATGAATTCCAAATTATTATTTTGGAATATTGAAATTAATATTTCAATTCAGAAAATTATTAATTGAGTCTTAAAATGGACATTTTAATTTTGAATATTATGATTGTAATTTGAAATTTGACATTCAATTTTGAAATTATTATTTAACTTCAAAAAATTTATTTGATCTAGAATTTGATATTTGAATTCTGAATTACTATTTTGGAATCTTAAATTTATATTTTAATTCAAGAAATTATTGATTGAGCTTTAAGGATATTTTTTGTAGTGTTATGCATAGTATATCACTTTTATAAATAATTATAAATGATTATTTTTATTCAACCTTAGTTACACATAAAAATAATTGTTGTAACATAGATTTGTATATTTTTAAATTCATATTTTTATTTTTAAAAAAATCAATTAATGTAATTACTTCATATAAAAATTAATTAGTATGTACATAATTATTTTGTACTTGAACATAATTATTCACGTTCTGTAATTTATAACTTCAAACCTGAATTAAAAATTTGAAAAACCTATAGTGTAGTTAAAATAATTATTTTACTGATTTTAATTTCATGAATTATATATATAATTATTAAATTATGTTATAATCATCTATGATAAATATTTTATAGTAATTTTAAAGTAATTATGAAAATTAACATTATTTTTAGCAAACTATTTTATTTATAGTTAATAATTAGCAAAAAAAAAAATTACTTGACCGAAGTTTTTTTACAAACTAAATGTAATTATACAATAAGGAATGTAATTAATTGAATAAATTTCTTAAAAAATTCGTGTAAGAATTTACTTTCCAATAGTAATTGTTAATTTATTATTTATAATTTTAACATAAATATTTAAAATATTTATTTTTAAAATTATAATCATCAAATTAGTTTTACATTAATTGTATTATATATAATTCGAACAGATTTTTAAAACTAATAAAATATTTTTAAATATGTTAAATGATTTATTATTTATGAGTTATGTATTAATAATTTGTGAATTAATAGATAGTTAGTTTGTTAAATATTAAGAGCTTATTGCTTATCTAAGTAATTGATACTGAATACTGAATATTTGTAGTGTGTAATTTATAATTTAAATTCATGTAAATTTAATCATTATTAATTTAATGATTATCTAATTATTTAGCACTTGAATTGTTTAGAAATCTAAAAACTATCTAAAATCTAATGTTTGAGTTCCCATTTGATTAAATCAACTCAATAGTAGTAGTAACCTTCTCGTGCACCATTTACTCTTTTAATATTCCCTAGTTATTCTTTACTATGTACTAATTAATTATGTAGTACATAATAAATTAGAATGAAATTTGGAGTTAGAAAGATTCTCATGTACTTCTAGATCCACCGTCGATATTGAGGTTTCATGAATTCGTTAGAACAAGGATGTTCGGCTTTTCACGAAGTTTCGTCATCATTACCATGCCTCATGCCTACCCTAATTTTTTGAATAAAGGTAATGACCCCCTTCAAATGCAAGTGCCAAATTGTTTTGGCCACCCTTTGATTTTTGTTGATGCATGTGAAAGTTTAGGTATGGCGAATGATGTTGGTACGCCCTTGAATCCTCCAGTTGCACCAATAGAACAAGAAGAGCTTGAAAAAGCACCACTTGACATGAATGTTTTTCAACGGTCGCGCGAAGAAGAGCCGTCTAAGAAAGTGGTGTGCATTCGTCTTAATCGTTCGGCATGGGATTGTCAATTGTCTCCTAACCCAAATGCCTTAACAATCTATTTAGAATTTGTTCATACTTGTGAAGTCTCGCCAAAAAGGTTTGAAGAATGTCAATGTGAAGATGACGATGTTCGTTTGCATTGTCGAACTTGGGTTCCTAGTGATGGCCATTATCATTGGCTACAAGGCCCAATCAACCCCTTTTCCATAGAGCATTGAACTTGAATACTTTGCTCGCACCATTCATTGAATTTTAGATTTTTTTCAATTGTGACCTATCTCTTTTAAGTCATTTACTAAGTTATAATTCACTTGAGGCTATTTAGGTGAAAATGTTAATAATTAAATTTGACCTTGATTCTATTTAGGAGTTTGATAGAAAGGAAGACTGAATAAGGATGTATTATGACTACATCCTAAAAATCTTACAAACACATCATTAATGTTTGAAGATTATTTTTCGACTAATTTAATATTGTCATGGCGAAATGTTAATGTTAATTATGGGCTTGTATTCCCGATATATCAATAAAATCACATTTTATTCTACATTCCCTTTCACCTATTTACAACATGAAAGGATAATGCACTTTAAAAGGTTTACTAGGCCCTAAAACTAACTAAGCCTTGCATCAATTTAAATAAATAAGTCCTCTACACTTGGAAATATCCAAAGGTTAATTCAACTTTTAATAATTAATACTCGGAGGTTTATAAGGATTCAAATCATTAATATTAAAGAAAATTATGGAACTAAAGGTTAACAACTTGTGGTATTATAATCCATGGCTCACACACCACTTTATGTCAATGGCCATGGAAGTGCACAATGCATTCGGGGGAGATATGGATCGTTACATTAGGGAATGTGCCCATCTTTTCCATGATAGATGATAGAGAAGTCATTTATCCTTGTCTCTTTGCATTCAACGTGTTAATATTGATCTTCAACATGCCTTAGCCTTTGTTATAGAAAGGAAGATTGTGTTGGTAGGTGATTGTCCTAAACTTTCCATTACTACTAAATTTCACAATTTGCATGTAGGCAACATTAGAGGGGCCATGGTTGAGATTGCCTCCTACCACAAAAGGGATTAATTTTTTCTTTTTTTTTTGTTCTTGTAGGTTGTGCATCTTTTGGCCTTTCTTTGGCCTTCCCTTTTTGTTTCCTCTTTGATTGTTCCGATCATTGTGAAGTGACTTTTCGTCCCTTCACTTCCGGTTCTACAAGGTGATTATGCTTGAAAGCACAATTGCTATTAGTGAAGGAAAGAATACAAGTGTAATTCTAGATGTTAGATTGTGTTTGTAATTGAAATTAAGTAGCCCACCTTCTATGCAACATTTATGATTAGAACTAATAGAGACATTTTTTTCAAGCTCACACACTACACATCCTAGGGCTTCACGTCAAATTGACATTCATTTAGACCAATGTTTTAAGACGCACACCATGTCCAACATAGCTACAGACCACTAGTCATTTAAAATGTTGGTTCTCACACATATGTTATTTAAAGATGGCTTGCCATAGCTCTTTAGAAAGCTAACAACAAGGCGCACCTTGCTACCAAATCCTAGGCTTTGCAGCTAAACCAACAAGAAGTTATGCTACAAAACCCGAGAGGGTTTTATAAAAGTGATAATTCAACCTTGCTGCACTTGAAACATTATTTCTAACACATACATTATCTAAATCATGTTTGCCTTAGCTTCTTAAAAAATTAACTACAAGATGCACCAACCTACCAAATCTTAGGATCTGCAGCTACACCAGTAAGGAGTTACACTACCAAACCCGAGAGGGTTTTTGTGAAGGTAGTTGGTTCAACTTGACTGCAGACCCTCAGTCACTAAAAACCTTATTTCTAATACATACCTTATTCAAATCTGGCTTGCCTTAGCTCATTAGAAAGCTAACAACAAGGCACATTTACCTACCAAATCTTAGGATCTATAGCTACACCAGTAAAGAGTTATGCTATGAAACCTGAGAGGGTTTGTGGGGTTTCTTTAAGTTTCGACCTTCCAACACTATCACTTCTCAGCCCCATTCCTTAAAATCTATTACAAGATCTTCCCTTTACTTTACTTCCTTCCTCCCTCTCCTAAGACTCATCATGATTTGCCTCGTTGAGAAGCTTATGGAACAAGAATTCAAGATTGCATGAAAATTATCTCCGAAGCAAGAGAAAGAGCCCCCCAATCATCTGAGCCCGCCTTTTAAAAAAAGGAGAAGGGAGGTGAAGGTGGATCCAAAGCTTGGTGGTCAATGGAAGATCCCATGCTTGGTGGCCCATGGAATGTGAAGGAAAACACCTTTTCACCTCTTCCAATTCCCCCTAACAACTTTATTTGAAACCTTCAATTTTTTCCTTTGACCTTAAGGTTTTACTTTACCATGGTCCTAAGTCGTTACTCACGCCTTTCTTTCCTTTCCTTTGATCTATGAATTATGATTACGCACCTTAATGTAACAAGTCTTTCACACCTTCATTGTCAATTTGATTTGATTGAAGATTTGACCTTTTTCCTTTCCTTGAATTTATGGCATCGTGCATGATCACATCTTACAGGCCGCAAGCCCCGCAAGTGAATGAAGAACCGATTCCGGAGTCGTCTCTAGATCTTACCCTAACACAGCATCCTCGTGATGAAGAACCTGAACCTCAAGAGGTGCGTGCTCGTCTTGAAATCGAACCCCCTCGAGCCTGGTACTATCGTATTTCTCCGAACTCCCGCACCCTGGTGATCTTGTTGCAAGTTGACCCCGCTTTTGGTGACGAACCCAAAACCGTTTACGAAGGTTGTTAGGAAATGAAGATACTTTTATCTTCGCATGGTCTTCAGTTCCTGGTGTTGGTCACTATCGTTGGTCGTGCGGCCCGATTCGTCGACTACTCCCAATAACAAGGCGAACTACCTAGTTCGCACCATCCGACGCATCTTAGATTTCTTGGAGTTGTGAACCATCACTATGGCATAACTCAAGATTTTACATGTACTCGCAACTCCTTGCTAAGCTTATCCCTATTATAAAAAAATGTTTCAATTATCATCAGACTCCTATCGCCATTGGCACACTATCATACTATCTATTTAATCGTTGAATTGCCTCGAATTAATCTTATGTTCAATGGCTTAAAGATTGTTCTATCTCTATTAAACCTTTCATTAACATCCCTTCAACTGTTTCAAGAATTTCTAACATCCTTGCTACTCCTAAATACCATAACAAGATTAATGTTGTGTTGAACACCGCAAATTTGGTGCCTACTTCTACCCCCAACCTTCTAGAGAATTCTCACCCTTAATTACGCAACATAGTTCCTAAAACTATGGTTATTAGCCTTTGTTGAAGAAAAGGACTAATCCAACTCCTTATTCACCAATAACACTGTTTAGAAAAAGAAAACAACCCCCCTTCGCACCAAGCACATTCATGATTCCTTATGAAGTCGCTAAAAGCCCATGTTAACCTCACCCCACTTAAATAACCTTGATGTAACTCT
This sequence comes from Sphagnum tenellum, assembly GCA_963921925.1. Taxonomy (NCBI): domain Eukaryota; kingdom Viridiplantae; phylum Streptophyta; class Sphagnopsida; order Sphagnales; family Sphagnaceae; genus Sphagnum; species Sphagnum tenellum. The sequence continues at coordinate 633,406 of OY998154.1, forward strand.
TAAAAACTGAGACTACCACACATGGTTGTGTCGGTATGGCTCACAATCATCAATCTTTTATTGAATTTTTTTGTTGAATTGATTTTTTATTTTCTTGTCAAAACCAATTTCACTCCAGAACTTGGCAATTTGTGCATGACTAACATGAAGTTGTGGTGTTGGTACTTAGTACTTGTTTTTAAAGCTTATGCCAACATGTGCATAAAAGTTTAAAAACCTTAAAGTGTTCAAGTATGATACCCTAGAACATGACAAAAATGTTGAATGGACTAATTTACCCTTGGGGGAGTGATGGGTGTCTTTGTAGAGCATGAGCAGGGTGTCTCTAATGGTGCATTCACACTTGATGTTAAATCAATGTTTAAATGAAAATCTAGGTGGCACCCAATGTTAAATGGGGACAACTCATTGTTAAATGAATGATAATTTAACATAAAATGTTAATGGTAAGTAGGTGTAAGTTCAAAATGACTAGCATGGTGTTAAAGGACTCAACACTAAACTCCTTAACACCAAGTGTAAATGCACTTTAACCTTGTCAGAAACCAATTAAGATTTTAAATTTGCATTGCTCCTTGATTTTTGCACTTTTCTTTCTAACATTGTCTGTGTTCTTTAGTTCATGCCTCTAACATCTTTATCCAACAAATGTGGCTCTATTTCAAAGGGTGGTAGCTACTAGGTTAATGAAATTTTGTCTTTCTATGTCTTGCCAAACATTGAGATAAAAGGTTGCTAATCTTCAAAGTTGGTGTGCTAGATTTTCATTTTCAGATCATTGACTTTGTTCAAGGAAACGTTGGAAACTATAGTGCCCCCAACATGCACTCAAATAACAAAAGGAAAAGTTCCCCAAGTTTCGTTAAGGATGAACATGTCACCATGGTGGAAGTAAGTACACTTATGAAAACCTTGGGTACAAAATCAACATAGGATGGGCAATTCAACCCATTATAAGCTTCTCTTGGGGATATTGCCACCAAATATATTCACAATCACAAGAACTTATTGATTCATGAGTTTGATTGGGGGTCGCAAAAGGATATGATAGTTGAAATGCTTCAACAAGAGATTGAATACCACATGCAACATATAGTAATTGCCAAATTTTTGGCCCTGAGATTCCCACCCATCACATTTTTTATTGAATTATTATTATGAATGCATTTGTGAAAATTAAAGCAATCAACTACTAAATGGACATAGTTCATGCATTTATGTATCTTAGCTTTACATCACTTGAAGGAACCAAGAAACTATTAATGTTAACCCCACGCAAGACACCATGGGGGGTAGCAATTTATAAGAGTGGTTGTCCATTGTTACTTGGTTAATGGCAGAGATTTAATAAGGCAAAATGTGACTAGGAGAATGGTAGAGATTAAAAAAGGCAAGATGAAGATGGCTAACTAGTTGGATAGGATGAAAACATCTCATCAGATTGATGATTCAAATTACTTTTGGAGGAAAAGACTTAGGATGTACTTTTGGAAGTTTAAGAAATTTGGGAGATTTGTTTTTACACATATAAAGAAAACTTAAAGAATTGAGTTAGAAAATAGAACACAATAAGTAATTAAAATTTTGATGGTTATGAACCATAAATTTTCCTATTTTTCATTTTGGATTTATACACTTTATACTACAAATGTTTGATATATTCAATTTTGAATAGATCAAACAATAGGATATTGATGAGGAAACAATGAGATTACTATGAAAATGTTGGGGTTTTTTAACTAAATTATGAATCTTGATCACATATTTTGATTATTAAGGATGATAGAAAATTTGGGAAACAAGAAAAAAATTGTAACTTCCTTAATTGCAAAGGGACCCAAAGTTTTGCATGGTAATGGATCTTGAATCAAGGTGGGTCTCAACTATTGGCATTTATTGTGGGAGCGAATGGGAAGAAAGTTCAAGATTTAGTAGATTTCAAATGGTATCTAATTAGGTGCCACTTTTGTGGCAATTTGTTACACTTGTTGGGTGACTACCAAGTGTTTTAAGCTAGGAAAAACACGTTGAGGAAAACATTGCAACTTGGTATTAATGGGAGTGTTGAAACTTTTTTTAAAAGGGTTATTACAAGGAAGGAGGTGAGTCAACAATCTTTTAGTAAAGGCATGGAGTAGGTTTTGAAAGAACTTCCAATAATTATCATCCTTTAGTCGTTATCATCATGCTACACCTACAAATTTGAAAGAAGGGCCAAAACATATGTTGACCTCTTGTAGTTGCTACCTATTGTTTATAACCTTTATAAACTTCTTATACCTATTGCCTATCATTTGCAACATTAATATGCCCTCTACTGGCAACTACCCTCCTATAACAATCGTACCTTCATACTCTATTAACAAGTACAAAGAGTAATTTCATTACAAAAGAAAAAAACAATCAAACTCATAAATTAATATTCCACATCAACTAAAAAGGAACTACTTATCCTACCTTTCTATGAATCAATACAAATAAGAAAAAATAAAGCACTTGATTCCACACTACCTTTAACCATTTTCCATTACATAACATCAAATACAATCTTCTTCCATTCTTCTCTTTCCATTACAATGTTGCACACAAGAATGATAAAATCCTAATGCTAATCAAAATAATGGTAATGCAAGAGATAAATAAGAAACTAAGGAAGGTTGCCCACCACACATGTGAGTTATTTTTATTTCCCTCTCGTTATTTTTATTTCTTCCACACATCCCATTAGTTGATTAGTTAACAATACCAATCCTTATCTTCAAGGATTAACCACCACACTAGCTTCATCCCTTAGGTAAAATAAAAGATAGTAAGTAAATTTATGATTAATAACTACCTAGTTACTAAAATGTTCATGTTGTTAACTAGCCTAAAAACAAATTTCACCCTTAATAAGCAACTCTAGGTTATAGTCCCCGGGGGGACATTTAGTGTAAAATTTGGGATATACATGCGTCAAAAAACCATTCTTAAGGGGGGTGTTAAATAATTGTCCAACCCATTTTTTATCACCCTATTATTATCTAATTTTCTAATATATGCGTATTAAGGCCACCTTATTTTAATTATAATTCATTATTTCATATTATTGCCTACCTTATATCATAATTAAATTGATTATTTGAATAAAATGTACCTTACTTTTCACAAATTAATTTATATTATTTACTCAACAACCAATATATTGCACCTTATATTTTTATTCATGTAATTTTTATTTTTTTTACTACTGTCCTTACAAAGGTTATATTATTAGGTCTCCTATCACATATATCATTTGGATAACACATAGGATAAAGGTTAAGTATATCAATTAATTCTTTTTGCCCTTTCTTCAACTTCAACTAATGGGCACTGAAAATGTCAATTGAAGTTTAAGTGATTTTTGTTTCTTGACCCCATTAATTATTATGTCCTCAACGTTGTTAGGTTTCAATAAAAGCTCGTCATGATTAGCTTTTGTGTTCTCCATTGTGGACTTGTAAAATTCATAAATCATTTTTTGTTTATTCAAGTTAGCAATATGAATAGTTGATTCTGCAACATCAACTTTTGTAACCTATTCTTAGTTTTATAAATAATAACCTTAAAACTTTTTTACCTATGCGAATTGATTCTTTCATTAGGCAATCCATAATCGTCTTTGAAAGCATGGAAATCATGGCAACAAGGGGCAAATTTTTCATAAGCTTTATAATTTTAACATCCACCTCTTTCAAAGTTTCTTCTTTGGCCATAGTTTGAATCACATTTGTATCATCTTCACTAGGAGGTTGATCATTGCTTCGCTTGTTCCTCATGATGAAGGCACACTATAAACAAAGCCCTAAACAATACACCCTCTACTTCTTTCAAATTATGCCTTATACCATTTGTAATACATATTTATATATTATCCCTTGTAGCTATGCAATCATGTATAACATATAAGACTAGCCCTTGGTTACTCCTTCAGAAAAACAAAATCCGACATGCAAGGTTTTCATTCATAATTTTTTTATGTTTAGTACTACAAAAGTGAGGTGCAATTTACTAGCCTAAATCACTATGGGACCTTAAAAGTGAAATAACTTCATTACATTTTACTAATTTCACCCTGATGAAAGTTATTTCATTAAATTATCATTATTTAGACATCATGTTTTTCATTACTAGTTAACATAATTCACTACTATAATTTACTATAGCAAATAGGTTTATTTCAATGTTTTAAAAAATATTTTATCTATGCTACTTTATGATATATCTTATATTATTTAAAACTATTATAGTTATTTTAACTTATATTTTATATCATTATAGGCTATTATAAATCATTGTACCTTAAATTATTATATATTATTGTACCTTAAGGATTTTTAACTAGTTTATTATAAACTTTTAAGTTATTATAGATTAAATTTTTCAACTAACTTTAGGCTATACTTTAAGTTATTTTAAATTATTTTATCCTAAGTATAGTAATTTATAATAGAAAATAGTAACCTATGAAAAAGTTTTTAAATGCCCTATAACATAATAACTACCTAGCCTATGATATTATAACATAGAATATTCAACAATAATTTAAAATACAATAATCATTAATAGTTATAATATAACATATAATAATCAACAATAATTCATAATATAATAATCATTAATAACCATTAATAAAATAACCATTAATAACCACCAATGGCTTACAATAGAATAACCACCAATAGCCATTAATAAAATAACCACCAATAGCCACTAATATAATAACATTAATATCCACTAATAGAATATTCACCAATAATCGTTAATATAATATTCATTAATACCCACAAATATTCCCAATAAAATATTCACCAATAACCTTTAATATAATAGTCATTAATAACCAACAATATCCCCAATAGAATATTCACCAATAGCCATTAATAGGATAACCACCAATAGCCACTAATATAATATCTATTAATATAGTATCCATTGATAGCCACTAATCACCAAGAATAGCCACCAATAGTCATTAATAGAATAGCCACCAATAGTCATTAATAGAATAGCCACCAATAGTCATTAATAGAATAGCCACCAATAGTCATTAATAGAATAGCCACCAATAGTCATTAATAGAATAGCCACCAATAGTCATTAATAGAATAGCCACCAATCGCCATTAATAGAATAGTCACAATCGCCATTAATAGAATAGCCACCAATAATCATTAATAAAATAGCCACCAATCGCCATTAATACAATAGCCACCAATAATCATTAATAAAATAACTACCAATGGACAATAATAGAATACAACCAATAGCCACCAATAGAATAGCTACTAATAGCCATTAATAGAATGGCCACCAATAACCATTAAAGGAATAACCACTAATAGCCACTAATACTATAACCACAAAAATAATAACCACTAATGGCCATTAATATAATAACCAATAATAAACACCAATATCCACCAATAAAATTTCCATCAACAACCATTAATAGAATAGCCATCGATAACCGCTAATAAAATAGTCAGCAATAACCACCAATAGAATAGCCACTAATAGCCACCAATAGAATAGCCACCAATAGCCACCAATAGAATAATTACTAATGACCATTAATAAAATAACCACTAATAACTAAACCTTAAACCAATAGCCAAATATTAAAATCGCTTAGGATTACCAAAAATTAATCTAAGGTGAAATAATTTATAATAGACAAAAATAACTTAAGGTGAAATAATTTGTAATAACCTAGAATTGCCAATAATAACACAACGTGAAATAGCCTTCAATAGCCAAAAGTAACTTAGAATAGTTACAAGTAGTTTAAATTAAAATAATTTACAATAGCCAAAAATATTATAGATTAACCATAAATAACTATTAATAATGTAGGGTGAAATAATTTAAACTAATGAAAAATAATCATCGAATAATTGAAAGTAGCTTTACATAGGTAGTATTATTATATTAATAAAAAAAATCAATTTATTAAATGTTTTTTTCAAAAGAATGTTCATTGAAATGTTATTAAATAATGATATTCAAATTTTTTTTTGTTCAAATGATTTTAAACTTTCAAAAGGAAATAAATGTAATTATGTACATTATTGAATTTTTAAAAAAAAAACTCAAATCATTTCATTTTGCCAAAATATCAATGAGATATGAATTTTTAAAATTTATGTTTTCATAATGTTTAAAATGAAGTATTTGATAAATAAAATGTAATATAACATATAATCACAATACGTGAGGTGGCTTGATGGTTAGGGTGTTTGCTTCCATTTCAAAGGTCAAGGGATAAAACTTAATGAGTGGTGTTGTATGGTCAACAATGGCATGTTGACCAAATATTTCCCTATCGAGTTTTTAGAATAGGTGCTAAGGTTGATTACATGGCCTACCTACCTAGGTAGGCTTTTAACCTAGCTTAGGTAGTGACACGTGTCAATGAATCATACGATTAAGAAATCATAAAATTATCACTAATATTATATATTATATAATTAAATTTTAATTGATTTCCAAATTGGTTAGTTAATTAACTAGCAAGTGAATGGTTTTCACTTGAGAGTAACCTTATTTCAGTAGGTATTAGTGAAATCATTCATTGTCCGTAGCAATTGGTTCCCATTCACTGGGGAGTTAAACAATTTCATTAGATAAAAATGTCCAAATTAACTCAAAATCTAGTGAAACCCAGAATGAACTAAGATGTATTTTGTAATAGTGGTTGTAAATTTTTAAGAGATTAAGTCAAGGGCACATTTTTTTCCTATTTTAATCTCCTACAATATCACTCATTCAACAAATCTTCAACTTTGTAAATAATGTAAAATCTAATTTACCATTAATTAATTATGATTATTCATTGATAACAACATTGGTTTTATACATTAGGTTTCAAATTTTGCTTCATGATAAACAATTCATTCTATTGACATAAAATATTTAGTACAATATTGGTTCATGGACCAACTTCACATGTAACTAAAATGTATTCAAAACATGTTAATGATAACTATACAACTAGATTATCAAGGTGACAAATCTTGGTAATAGATTTGGGTCGGAGTTTTTTCTTTTGTGTGAAGATTTATAGCTTGTAGCCTTTGTAATTTTCCTTCACTAGTTCAATGTCAAATGGCATGAATCATTGCGCTCCTTGTCATAGTCATATTCATCCATATTAAAGTTAACATCTTGCAAGCAAATGAAATTTACAACAAAGCAACCAAACAACATACTTGAGAAATGTCCCAATTCATTTCATTAATACACACGTGTATAATTAACCAATTTGGAAAGGTTCAAATTAATGTTATGTAAATTACTTGACCTAATTCCTTTCAATTCATACTATTAAAACACTACTGATGGTATTATGTAGAAACACTTGTCATAGTACATTTTGATAATTTAAGCACATGGATCATGAAATAGTCCTTGAATTTAAAGAAGGACTAGACTACAACAAATTAAATTTATAATCATCAAATCATATATGTAGTACCAACATTCATTTAAAATGAACGGTCAAAGATTTCAAACTTCTAGTCTTTTAATCTTTATCAACATTCTTATTAGAATAGATGCACAAAACCTAAATTTATATAAAAGACATAAGTTCATGTAGTGGTTTTGCAACTCATAACATTCGCACTTGCACCTAAACCAAGAACATTCATCAAATTATTAGATTATTGAAATTTAATCAATATCAGATTTAGCAAAATTATTACTACCTTTAGAAAAGTTATAATTTCAATGTTTAATTAGCATGTACCACAACTAATGCTTGTCAAATTAAACTTAAATACAATGAACAAAAAAAATTTCGATTCTTTTCTTTCTAATATGCAACACTAACATTGCATTCCCAATTTCTTTTAAGTTATAATCAAGATATTTATTACCTTGGGATGTGCCTTGAGGGTGAAAACACACTATGGGGGGACCAAGATTATTGTCACATTATATATGTTTTTAAGGGTTCCATGTTTGAACTTCAACGTGTCATTATTATGAAAGAATTCTAAAATGTTTTTGCATATATGGTAAATCAAAACCCAAATAAGTCAAATTCCAGAAAATCTACATTTTAACACTTAATATGATGCGATGTTAAAATATATTTGTGCCAAGCAAATATAGGTCACAACAACTAAAAATTGCATATATATTCAAAAAATGATTGAAATGATTTTTAATCTTTATGAAATTTGTAATATTTGTTAAACATTGTGATTCCATATGATTGGAAAAAGTATGCTAGAGTGATAGGAACAATTTACATCAAACCACTTGCTTTTTTATTGCCACCAAAAAGAATAGTACAAGAGAGAGAGATTTTAACGAGGAAGTTGAAGAAATATTACATCAAGGACAAGTCTTTGGAGAGGAATTGGAACCACCACTGTAAACTATTCAACATGTTATTGCAACCATCATCAAAAAAGGTATTTCAAAGGAAAAACCACAAGTAATTGCTTCTCAAATTGTTGAAGATATGCAACCACAACCACCATTTGCAATATAGTATGCACAAGGGGGCATGTTTGAAGAAAACACTTGAAAACATTTTTTTTAAACTACAAAACTATGTTCCAAATGACAAACCTCAAGTCAAATGTATGATGAGGTGCAAAGGAAAAGTTGTGGGGGGAAAAGGTGATTTTGCTTGGCAAAAGACTAAGAAAACACCAACTAGTTGAAGCCAAGGAAGTGCAAAAGATTTTACAATAGATCAAGATGGGACCAAATGAATGGAAGTGGGTTGAATGAGCTAATTTGGACAGAGTCTTTGATGTTCATTGGACTACCCCAAGGGCTAACCTATTCAAGGAAGTTTTGTAAACCTAGGAACCAACTAAATATGGTTGAATTTAAGCCAAGGTAAAGGGAAATAAAAATAAATATCAACTAGGTGTTGATTCAAAAGAAATAGTTATACATTCTGAAGGAGCTATTGAAGCAATGAATGCACTTGTTGAAGACGTTGAAAAGCCTTGAAGAAAATTGTTGGACCCAACTTGTTTATGGAGAAAGAATAGTGGAATCTTGCGCGCATGAAAAAGGATTTTCATTTTTGATTTGTTGCCATATTGCAAATCATTTATCAAGTAAAAAGGTTAACTTATTATAGCAATTAAGTAGCCTTTTGACCTAGCAAACTAAGGCCAAAATATCAACTAGTGCTCCATTTTGTCAACCCAAATTATATTGGAACTAATCCAATGGATAAACCATTAAAAGAAAATGATAGCATGTCTTGCATTTGGTGATTAAAAAACAACTTGCTATTTAGGACCTATCATAGATGTTTGTTTAAAAAAATAGTTTCCACTTTTTGTAGAACCTTCCAACAATTTTGCCACAAGGAGAACTTGTTCAAGAAAAAAAAAAACAAAAACATGTGTTTGAAGAATGCTCCATTTTTCTAGAGGTTGTAACAAGGGAATAATTTATTTGTGAGTGCAAACATGTGCATTCCACCAATGTTTCTCCTTTTCCTCTATGACAATTTCAGACATTGAGGATTCATACAGAGTTGTCAATGCCATAAAATTGGTTGAATCCTAAACTAGTAGTCTCACCATGTAAAGAAAAAGGCATGTTATTATTGTTTAATCAAAAGATGAGGAAAAATAGAAAATATGAAAGTAATTTGATGAATTGGTTGAAAAACAATAGAGACAAAAGGAACTCAAGACATGGATGAAGTAGAATTTATACCATTTGAAAAATAGGTACGATGGTATTTGATGTTCCATTAATGAGCTTATACATGTTTAAGAAAACTTTAAATTTCATGAACTTGTTAAGGAGTCTATTGTTAGACCAATATTACTAATCAAGGCTTTTACCAACTAAACAAGTTAATTCCAAACCTACTTATGTCTCTATTGAACCTTTAGTAACCAAAATTCATTTAAAGAGTTTGAAACATATTAATATTTTTTTTGAGTAGGCAATTCAACATGCTCAAACTTGGCAATAAGCTATAGATGATTTAAACAAGTTGAGTGCGAAAAATGACCACAATTAGGTGAACTTCTTCAAGAAGCCAATAACCAATAACAAACTTGTAGCTTGGAGTTAGTTACTGCTCAACAAACTTTAAAAAATTGGGACAAGGAATTAACTATGGTAAGTTCAATTAGTTTAGTTAAAGTAAAGAACAATAGCTTAATTACTAAAGTTATTAATGTTGAGCAAGTAGTAAAAGATATAGAGGTGTTGCAATAAGACTATAATGATTTGAATTGGATTCATTGGAAGAATCTAATGACTTAAAGTTTTTATAAGTTAAATAGGACTAGTTGATTAAAGATTATGAGAAGATGGATGTGTCAAATGTTCAACAGGAGAAGGTCATATCTACTTTGGAATGAACATGTTGTGAATAATAAAAATAGGTGGCCACTTATCACAAACTTACTAGGCTTCATAGGTTTGTACAAAAATCACATGAATTCGCTGTTATGTTTAATATGACCAATATTTGTATGTATTCAATATCTTAAATATTCAAATGCATAAAACATTGTTTTTGAATGACATTTGTGAATGTTCACGTTTAATATTCAAAAATCACACAATTTTATGCAAAATTACATCATGATAATTGCACATATTTAGTTAGTTTAATGTAAATTATACATATTTCACATCAAGATATCATCATTGGAAAAAACACATCATTTATATAGTATACATCTCTTACCATTTTTACACTTTGAAGCCCATCGATTTTGCACATGGGCATATTGTTTTATAAGTTTTGCACAAATTTTATTGACATTTCATGATATTAGAAGTTTACAATGTTGCCCATATTGAATTAGAGAATTCAATTCAATAGTTGCATGTTCAAATTCAAGAGTTGAAGGGGCAATTAGAGCTTGTGAAGGTTTAGTTTTGTAAGCCAACCTACACTTTGATAACATGTTAATAGGAGTTGGAGGAGTTGTTGTTTGACAACACCTTATTGAAAGTTTAGAACTAAACATTGGGTGATAAAAACCCCAAGTGAAAGGAGTGGTGGCAAACTATGCAAAAATTTATAAAGGAATAGATTCAGAAGTACATGAAGATTGCCCACGTTGATGAACAAGTTTACCGATTTGAGTTGGCAACCTAGGAGGCAAAACTTATAGATTTCAAGTGTCAACCTTCAATCTATGTACCTATTGAGCTTGAAATTAGTGCTAGACCCTTTAAGATATTTTCACCTAAAGTCCAAATGAATGAGGTGTCTCAATAGTAAAGTGAACAAGTGTTTACAACCATTAAGGTAACTAATCCAATTTGTGAAAGTTCATGTTTAATGGTTATACCTTTCACCATATCTATTGTCACTAATGTTGAATCGACTTTGACCCTAACATTAGTACTCAACAATAAAATTGAATTAGTAATAACTTCTAACATTTTACCATTCACACCACCTTGGATAGGTGTAAGGTTAAAGGTTAGTATCATTACTCCACCCCATGGATAAGAAGTTTTTATTACACCAATAACAACTTTGGTTGACACACTTGTTCAATAGGGGTTTGTGGAGGAATTCAACATTCCCACAATTATTTGTGAACTAATTGAAGGGAATTATTAAGGCAAACCCATCCTTGGGCAATACCATTAAAAACTATCTCAAAGCATGGTTAAGAAACCAAAAGTGGCCAAATTATTTTCCTGGGCCCTATCCTTTAAATGTTTTCACAACTATATATATATATATATTATGTTTATTCATTGCATGCTTTATATAGCTTGAAATTAATTTTGGAATAAAAAAATAAAATTTTTAAAATATGAATGGGCCCTATGATTTTTCAAAGTTCAATGGGACTAGGAAAGTCAAGATGTGATGTTCTTAGTAGTACCACCTAAGGATGGATTTGACCATTAGCCAACTAGTCAAAAAGGTCACCGATGTACATGTTACAAAAACTTAAGAAATATAACCTTGAAGTTTAGAGCTAGTATTTCAAGGAAAAAATAAAATTTTGAGGGGGGATAATGCTACCCTATTATGTGAACCCGTGACATGTGAATTGGTGATAGGTTTTATCAACAAGTGGTGACATAACCATTGGTTTTTATTGGTCATCTATTTTGAACTTTACATTGTTCATATTGACAAGTTATTATTTAAATAACTTGATTAAAAAAAATTGAGTTTGAAAACTATTATATAGAGGAGGATGGTAAGACAAAGGAGGATCATTTTGTCTATTTTTTTTTTAGACTTTGTGATTTTACAATTTGTGAATACATTTCATTTTTTGAAGCTTTGAATTGTACATTAAACTTTGAGTTTTCCTGGAGTACACTTGTTGCTATAATTTGAACATGTTTTTTAATATTAGAATTCGTATAAACCTAGGTTGGAAATATTAAAAAAATCCCATTAACAATCATTTTTCACCTTTTGGTGAGTACAAAATATGAAGGAGGGTCGTGAAGGCATGGAAACAAATGGGTGTCAAACTTTGGTTTCTCCCCCTTGTTTGGAAAAAATTCTCAAAAAGGTGTGCTTGTGGTGCCAAGGCTTTTCCTTCAAAGGGGTTCAACTTGGAAGTTTTATCCAATGAGCACATGAGATGCACTAAACTCAACTATGTAGAGCATGTGAACTTTCAAATAATGATCTCAATCATTTCCACTCCTAGGAACAAATTCAATATTTAGTAAACAATGATGGAAAATATTTCTTCAAAATGGGTGGAAGAACCAAAGAACCCACAAGTAGGAAATAAAAGCTAGGGTTTTAGTAAAAATCTACAATTTTTTTGAAATAAAGCCAATGGGGATTTTTTGTACTTCAAAAGAAGTTTGACAATAAGTTGGAGTTTGGCATTCAAATCAAAGTCAAAAATGCCCCAAAGGGATTGAAATTTATGAACTTGGAACCAATCAAAACATTAATGTAACTAATGAAAGGCAAAAGAATATTCATGGGCTCCTTAATGAAAATTGAAGTCTAGGCATGGCCAAGTTTAGGTGGAAAGCCTTCAAGTTGTTCTATGGACCTTTTACTAAACTAATGTTTGACCCCAAATGTGGCAATCGTATGGACATGTAGAAATGATGAGATACAATGCACAATTAAATATACAATTGTTGAATCGAAGAGAGACCTTTACTTGCACAAGGTTCTTGGAAAATGGTAGCAAATCCTACTATCAATCTTCCAATAAAAATTGACAAATGTGTGGATGAAACAAAGATCTAGAAAAAATTATGGATTCCTTTGGTCCATATGGCATCATGGCCTTGCTATTAATTTTGATAAAACAATTTTGAATCACTAAATTTTTTTAGTATGTTATGTTAGAAATTTAAAAACCCAAGAATATGGAAGGATCCTTATGTATATTTTACTTCCATATTGAATTTAATACTAAATTTAGCTTTCTACAATTGCCTCTTTTGTTACATGACAAAATCCAAAAGAGAAAAGCTTGGTACCATTGTTCCTTACGAAATAAGGCAAGAAGCTATGGCACTTGTAATACATCAAAAAAAGGAAAGGAAAATTATTCAATGAGAATGAAGATTAATAAAAACTATATTGAACTTTTTTGTACATTAAAATATGATGTATACACATTTGAACCAAGAAACAAAGTTTATTCAAATACCTAAACAACATGATATCAAATTCCTCAACACTTTGTGTAAATTAAGTCACTATCAATGATTTGCTTTGCAAATTTGTGTGAGTTGAAAAATCTGATTTTTTCTTGAAAGGAATGTTTCAAATTAGCCAAAATTTGAGGATTAAAAAAAGAGTAGACGCCATACTTTTATAATAGGTTTGTTAGAAACTAGAAACTTGAGAATATATATCAAAGGATCCTTTTAAATACATTTACTGTCATTCTTGATTTATTTCTATATTTAGCTAAGTGTTTATCTGCAAAGTGAGGAGATTTTATTGAAATTGGGAATAAAATGTTGAAACATAATATATTTAATGCAGGGAATTTGAAAATGACTATAATAATAGTACACATAATTATAGCAACAATACACACATGAGAGGAAAGAAGGTGCCTAGGAAAAGAAAAAGAAGGGGTGAAACTTGTATTATGATTGAATTTGGCAATCATTTTGAGTTTTACGACCTATTTAATAGCAATTTAATTTTAAGTGTTTTAAAAAAATCTCCCCTTGGTAGAATCACACTTTAATTTTGAAGGACTTTACAAAAGTTAAAGATCCCAAAAACAAGTATCTTCCACTTTTGCAAGTCCTTCAAATTTGAAGCTTTCTTTTTGTGATGTAAAAAATAGATCGAATATGTTGTGAGCAGATTCTTTTTGTGAAGTTAGGAATAGATCAAGTATGTTGTGAGAATATTGACACCTATTGTGAACATGGATGATGTTTCCCCCGCCCCCCATATTTATTACAATGTAGGGTTTAACATCTAAGGTCTATGTTATGCAATGGGAAATGAACTCCATCCTTAAAAATTATACTTGGACACTTTAGCTTTTACTTGATGGAAACAAACCCATATCTTCAAAATGGATGTACAAGAAAAAATACAACACTAAAAGGTAGGTGGAGAAATTGAAAGCTAGGATAGTTGCTAGAGGTTTTGAACAATTGCATGGTTTGGCCTATATGGAAACTTTTGCCCCAGTAATAAAGTGGAGCACAATACGACTGGTGTGTAGGCTTACATCACAATGTAATTGGAACATCAACCATTTGGATGTTAAGACCATGTTCTTACATGGAGAGTTGCATGAGTAAATATTCATGCATCAACCATAAGGTTTTGTAGAACCTTGGAAGGAACATTTATTTTGCAAATTGAAAAAGGCCTTGTATGGCTTGAAATAGTCTCCTAAGTGTGCTATCAAAAAATTGATAATTTTTTCAAGAATAAGGTCTTATGAAAAACGATCATGATCACAACACGTACTATAAGATAAAAAATGGAAACATTCTAATTTTGTTGTTATATGTTGGTGATCTCCTTCTTATAGGAAATTTTGATGAAGAGATCCAATAGTTGAAATAACAACTATTGGTAACATTTGAGATAACAAACTTAAGTAAAGTTCTATTCTACTTAAGAATATAATTTATATGCCTACCTAGTTGCATATTCTTGACTTCAAAAGGGTACATTTAAAATATGCTTGTTCAATTTGGCATGGAATAAGCCATGCAATGTTCCCATGCAACGTAATTTCAAACTAGTTGCATACATGACAAGCCTGTTCATTAATGAAACTTTGTATAAAAGGAAAGTTAAAAAGCTTAACTATTTAAGCCACATTAGACCACATATTTCTGTGGTAGTTAACATCATTAGTAGATTCTTGAGTCCACCACAAGAAGCCCATAATATGGTTGCTATAGACCAAATCCTTTGGTATGCCAAGAGGATGATCAATTATGGCTTATGTCTCCAAAGGGTAGGAAATTGCACATTGAGAAGGTACATGTAAACTTTGATTGGGTAAGAGATGGTGATCATTGAAGGTCAATGTCAAGATTTCTCTTTCACCTAGGTTCATCACCAGTATCTTGTAGTGCAAAAAAACAATCTTCTATTGCAACCCCATTGATTAAAACTAAATATAAGGCACATTTTGAAGGATTAAAAAGGGAAGTCTATGTGGTTTCATTTTTTGATGTTAAAACTTGGTTTCTTAAAGGATACATTCATAATCAAAATAGCCACTTACTACAAGGCCCAAATGCTTTGAAAGGACTAAAATTTATCACATTTGACACATGGCTTACATATTTTGATTGGGGCTTATTGTAAGATAACAATTTCAGCTTCAAAAGTTTAATCCATGTATGTTTCCATAAATTTTCAAATCACATGTAATAAAATGTTTTTATTGAATGATAATTTTATAGATAAATCAAATGTGTGCATTTCAAAAAAGTAGACATTTCAACATTTAAAATATATATTTGTATTTAAAAGCCTCAATGATATATTATACATCAAGTTTATTAATAATGATTTTTTTCAACATAATTTTATATATATAACAATACGTATTTTTAAAAAAACAAATAATCCCACAAATTACATACAATCTTCATGGAAATGCACCCTTGCCCTTGTTTACATGACAAAAAATGTTTTGTCTTGGAAGAAGTCTTTCAAATTATGTAGTTTTAGTGGTCAAAAACACGTTCAAATACTAAAAAAAGATTATAGTGGATAACCATATTATATTAGAAGGAAAATTCAAATTTTATCACTACCAAGCCCTCATAATCATTAATATATGGCCATCAATAAATTTTTAGAATTAATGGTTTAAATTTACATAAAATAACGGACATTTAAAATTTCAGTTCCCATTCAACATTTGATAGTGCAATGCTTACAATTCATTTTATAACCAATGAAACATCTTAGAATTACATTAAAAGATTGAGATGCAAATTTAAAAATATAAAAATAGTATGCACTTGATTTCATTATATTCCAATCAATAAAACTTTTTCAATGATTTTTGAAAGTTAGGAGGGTGTAAGTTTGTACTACACTCAACACAGTCCTTGGTTCCTTCTATCATGATTGCAACCTAAAACAAGAACATCCTATCACAATATTTTGTGATAATCAAAGTAATATAAAACTAGGGAATAATCCAATCTTTCATTCAAAGTCCAAGCACATAAAAATTTAGTACCACTTTATTAGAAAAAAGTAGAAGATGGATCCATCAATGTTAAATACATTCGTATATCTCCACAACTAGTTGACATATTCTTTGAATCTCTACATAGAACAAGATTTGAAACTCTCAAATTAGCTGTTGGTGTAATATGAATAATTGACCTATCTAGGGAATAGGAGACATTCTTTGTTACAAAACATTATAGGCTAAAGCCTGAGTATGTTAGGAGTGAAAGAGGGTGTTGACATAAAACAATCCTAACATTAGAAAAAGAGTTATTTGTAGATATTAAATTAAGTGTTACATAGGAATTGTTAGACTTATCAGTGTTATCTTTTAGGTAGTTCATTCCTATGTGATCTTGAATCAGGATCATGGCTATATGTTGTAGATCACAAATAAGTTGGGTGTAGATAAGATATAGATTAGCTAGAGTATTCTTTTATATATATAGGATTCCTTTCCAATGTATGTATCTTTTATTTCCATGAATCTAACACATTGCATGTTGTAGATGTGTGTCAGAAATAGTGAGATGTGAAACACGTGTGTGATGGGACAATAAACATGTGTTGTGGTCATGTGACACAGACCATATTATGATCTTCATTAGAATGAAATTGCATCAGGGAATGCACCCAAGATTTGGTGTACATTAATTTTAATGATGTTGTTGAGATAGACCATCTCATCATGGAACACTTTGGCAAATATTTTCCAATTCATTTTTTTCCATTTTGCGTGATTTAAAATGTCACAAGAGCACCTTCTCAAGCTTTACAAATCATCTTATGACTCTAAAAGAAATAGAATAATGTTTAAGGATTTTTCAAAAGGTTCGACAATAAGCTACATGAAATATTTGATTGAAAATATTTTTTTGTAGAAACAACCTGTCCTAACTTTGGGGGATGTAGCATTTTCACCTCTAACCCATTTTTGTGGATTCTTAGTGTGACAAATGCTCCAAAAAAGGAGCTCCATTTACTTTTGGACACCATAAACAATGGGCCCTCTTCTAAAAACAACAAACAAATTGTAACTTAAGTGTTCAAACACCATGCAATCTACCCTATATTTGGCATTTTGGGGAGTTATAACTTGGAATGGAATTCCAACTATTGAAACGTTTATCACTTGTACAATGTATGTAACCAAAATTAATATTTATAAGTGGGTCTAGTCAATGTTTAAAAAACGTCAATTTAACATTTTTGAAAGTGTCTCAGTAATGCTTACAAAAACACAAGTTTAATACTTCTAAAATTATGGAGTGTGTAATAGTTTAACGATTGTATATGTCAACTGTGTTAACACTTATAAAATTTTCAAATGTACATGATATCTGGTTAACAATACCGTTTTATCTTTCAAACGATCCTTTTGTTTTTCAAACATGTGAATATCTGATGTTCCAGACATATATCTATATAGTTTTATCCTTCTTATCCTTGTTTCAGGAAATGTCTATGCCTCTTACATCGTGGAGACATTGAGACAGTAGACTTCAAAATACAAGAAAGCTTTTTGAGGAAGATTGGTACAAGCCATTTGTGTACCTTTTGATTTCTGACAGGAGAGAAAATGTGCATTTGAAGTCATGGCAGTCAGTGAACATGTTCCCGTCAAGTTTGAAGGCAGACAATCCGATCAGGCCAAGAATGAATTATTTTTTAGGACTTGATTAAGGGTTGTACTACACATGTTGATCATGGGTCCTACTTCCCAGGTTCCAAGCTTTCCAGATTTCATTTACACTTAGACCTTTCAACAGTCACTCTGTATCGAAACAGATCCACACCAAATACTTGACTAACCCCAAATGCATGTAGCAATTCAGGACAAATTTCTGTGTCTCAACTGCTGCTCCCCCCAACCCCGCTCCCCAAGCTCATCTGAAAGGACCGCCACACTCATAAATTGACTCTGAGAAAAAAATGGGCAGCTGACTACTCCCAGAGCTCCAACTTAGTCATACAAAAGCGTACAAAATGAGGAAACTTATGAATTTATAAATTCCGGTTGCAATAGAAATTATGGAATGCAAATTTATATAATATATACTGCACAGCTGGCTCTAATTTGTTGAGAAACAACGTTCCACAACAGCAATCTACAGCCGCTATGTACGAATGCACAAGTACACTAATGCATGTTAATGACACCCCGGCATGCATGCCCGAATCATACTCCTGGCTACATTATTTTCCTCCTCGAACTAGGGAAGAAACAAGACTAGGAAAGTTCGGGCAGCAAGCAATTTTAACAACTGTTCCAGGCCAGAACCCCGTTGTCGTTGGAGACGTTGTTATTTATGTCGTAAGACGTTTCAACAACATTGCCATTGTCCTGTGCGCAATTAGCATAAATGTAGAACGGCGATCCAAGTAGGGCAAATCCTTCTGGCGTACACGTCGCAATGTAGTCGGCTCCCTCCACCAAGTTCCCGTTGTTATTACTTATAAACGGATTGAGATCTAGACTTGAGGAGGCAAAATTTCCGGCGTCGTTTGCGCAGTTCGCGGATACGACGCTTCCCGTGACCGAGAATGGTTCTTGGCAAGATGCTGTGAAACCGCCACACTGGTGATGAATGCCACATCAACATACCCATCCCACGAATTAGTAGTCATGATGTGTATCTTCGTCCGGCGGAAACTAGTGGAGCTGTGTTACATGCATATTCCAGAAACAAACAATTCCAAGACGATGCATATTTCATGAGGCATGTTCTATCGGGCTCCACATGCAGTCTATGGCTACGGAATGGGCGGGAACTAGCTCGTCCAAATAGATCGAGCTGGATGCATTCAAGTGTCCAACAATTCGTCCCCAGTACAGCACTATATTACACATGAGACTTGTCAAATCCACCCGCAATTGGTATATATCCAAAATCCAGTGCACTCCGAGAGATGAAGAGAACTGGAGATCATGAACATGGCCGATGAAGAATCGCATTTCTCAAGCATTAGGCAGTAACGGGAGGAACGGTTACAAGCAGGAGCTGTGGAACAGTGATAATCAAGAGCATTGGAGAATCACGACATCATGGAACGAGCGCAAATCAGGCATCCAAAGCGCACCAGAAGGAATTATATTTAGATATGGCCATCTAGCTAGCTCATTAACTATGAACACTGGTATCAATTTCCAACTGTTGTTGGTGGCGGGCACTCACCGATGCTTCAGCTCCGTTGAGTAATGCCGACATGCAGAGAAGCCCTGCAGCCACAGCTAGAAGCGCCATCTTCTGCGAAGCCATGATGATCTTATGAACACTGAAATTGAGCGGCTGAGTATGGTGGGCTGCGGATGGTATTGAAAGAAAGCTGGAGGAGTAGATGAGTTGGGAATGCTTGAGATGAATGATACTCCCAGCTCGATCCCATCTGCTTATATAGGTACTCGTACCCCTGGACGACTAGATGATAGAGTGAGACGGAGGACTATACACGGCTGCCGGCGGACTCCGCGTCAACTCCACGAGGATGTGAATGGGGGAAAAAGTGGGTTACATTAGTAACTTTGAGTATACTATGCTGAGAAAATCGGGGGTCCAAGACTACTGTGGTCGCCCCAATTTGCACGGAGTTGAAAAGAACTTTTAAAATAATTAAGGCTTCCGAAACTGCAATCAGATTTGAAAGGAACGGCAACTAAGTCATGCCGTCACTAAAATAAATTAAAGATAGGAAGAGGCCCACAAGTTTGCTTCTTGTTCCCACTTTAATTGCGGTTTGGGATGTCAAAATACTTTATTTTGCCTGACAGTTTCAAAAGGCTGCCAATTTTGAGTTGCGTCATCCCGCAGTTTCTCAGTTTTTGTTTTCGCCACAGTTTCACTAGTTGCAAAACTGCCAGAGTCTCAAAATCCATAGAAACCAAGAATAGGCATGTATGTCTTCCTTGACTGGCAGTTATGTATTCGAAGAGCCGAATTGTCTTTATCTACTGCGGATGTGTGTTGACATTATTTGTTGGAGTTCCCAAAAGTTTGAAAACAATTTGTCCATACGCATCACCATGATTGTCATTCTGTCCAGTCATAACGGTGGGGCCTGTTCCAGAACGTAACCGCTATTCCCCACTGTTGATCCATTCACCACACTACAATGTTTCCCACCGTTGTTTCACATTCCAAGTGGAACCGGCAGACGCACGACTGGAACCAGCAGATGACCACTGTGCCACTTAAGAAGAAACCAAAAGGTACGTGACTATAAGTAAACAGTTTTGGTGTCCCGTTTCCGGCACTTTGTCAAGCTTTTTCACGGTGGGACAGGTGGCCATCTGTTGGTTTCAATTTTGGTGTGGTTGAATTCACTTGTAATCTGTGAATGCATGATGGAGAACACTCGACGTGTGAGTCAAAGGTGAGGGAAACCGCTTTGGAACAGGCATTCGGAGAACCTGTTACCACCTAATTGAAGGCAGCCCACCCTATGGGGTCCACCATGGTTGTGTAGGAAATGGAAAGGGACCTGTTCCATATAGCTGGGCCTCATTTAACAATTTCTTTTACAAGAGGAGGCTCCTTCACCTCACGCCTAAAACTACAGTCTTTAATTGGCTTGTTTGAGACCAAGAGGGTACATAGCAGGGCCTCTTGCATAGGGTAAGTATTGAAAAATGGGGCCATTTTGGCATGACGATGAGGGTACAAGGGGAAGCCGAGGAGGGGACTCAAATTCCTATAACCACCCCCTCTGAGGTCCTTACAAACTTTAAAGATCTGGTAGAATTTTTAAAGGTCTGTGATTTTGTTTGAGAAAGAGAGGACCTTATTTTGGGATTGCCCTCACTTTGGGACCAAGTATCTTCGGAGGAAGGCCTTTTAACGATTTAGATACAACCAAGGAACTTTAATACTTTATGCAAGTTCAACCAATTTGCTGGTCTCCAACTGCTGCTTAGGGCTATGCGTATAATATTGCACCCAGACCTTAATGTAAGGGACCTTTCAATGTTGCTCACCAAGCTCAAGGAACTTAGGGAGAGCTCAAGATTAGTGCAGAGTGCCATTCAATGCTCACCACTGAGAAATGGTGTGTGTTTGGTTATGAAAGGCACTCTGGTGACTTTAGGTTTAGCATCCTGAAAGATTGTCACACCATTTGCTCCAAACAAATTAGTTTGTTGGCACTCCAACAAAAACATGTCCATTTCACTGTACTTGAATTTGGCTAAAGTGATTGTACAGCTCAGGGTGGCAACTGATATAGCATAAACAAGCCTTTTATTACGATTTCTAATGCTTATTACATCTTTAAAGATTGTTATAGTGTAATTTTTGTAACACCTTTGGAAAGAAGCACATGAGCAGAATTAAATGACATAAGTTGTTTTTCAATCAGAATTTTTTTACATATGTTTAAAAGTGATTTTGAGAATTCATTCTTTTTTTTCTTAAACAAGTGTCTACATTCAGAGGCCTAGCTTTCTTTTGCAATCCTTAAATTTTAAACTAGTTGGTCCCTTCTGGGACCTGGAGTGGAGGTAGGCCTAACGCCGTCTTTTATTGACTAACTCGGTCTCTCTCTCTCAAGTAGAGTAGCACTGCTCCTGCAACACTACTTACCCTTTCCCTACTATGTAAGTGGATATAAGGATTGGAAGTATGTAAGTGCTTACTTACCAATGTAGGTAGGTAAGGCACATGTTGGGCTACTACCTGGACACAAAGACCTGCTCCAATTTGTTTAGAGTAATTGGAGGGCACATCACACAACATATTTTTCCTTTTTTGTTTGTGCGGGCATTTCAAACAATGAAATGCTCAGTCCAGTGGGCATTCCATTTTTCAAAACATCTGGTTGGTTGTTTTGATTTTTCTGTGGCAGTCACTGAAAGAAAAAAATTGGAGCATGTCTTCATGATTATAGTAAAGCCCTCGGCCACAAGCTTTACTGGAATTGGGCCGGCACTAGTGCAAAGTTCTGCCCACTGACAGCTTTCCCCTATACATATTTATTCACACAGCCATAGTTTTTTAAGAGGCTCCCAACCATAGTTTTATGAGTTTCAAAGGAATAAATGGGTTTCCAGTGGGACTTGATTTAAGAATCATAGAAGTTGACTTGTGATTGCTCAAAGCCTGCACTAGCTATGGCTTTTGGAATGGCCAGTGCTGGTGACATTGGGAAAAGTTCTGGTGCCTGTAGAAATTCACACAGAACCTGTGAGTAGCAGTAACTACCTGTCATGGCTCCCGACTCCCTATCATCAGCTAAAAGAAATTGTGTTCACAATAATGCATGGCAATTGGCTGTAGGGGCAATGATTTGAAGCTTCAAAGAATGAGCTGGCCGCAGAGAAACTAAAACAACACTCTTTTGAGGCATTTTTAAAAAGTAGTTGCAGGTTGATAGGTCTAAAAGACTTGCTCTGCATCAGCATAGCCTTGGAGTTTTGCAATCACATGGAGTCCCAGAGCCCTTGCTTTGGCACCACTTGCTAGGACCAGGCCAGCAGCCCCATCACTGCCCATCCCAAGAACAAGATTCCAAAGGATCAACTAATTTAGGGATGCAGAAGCTCCAATTCTGGAAATTTGAATCCCAGCAACTCAACATCAGCACCCCATGTGACAATGGTGGACTAACAACAAATTGAGCTGCCCAGGAGAAGGAAAATACTGGGTCCATCTCATGGCCTGGGCCTGCCCACAAAAACTGCTCAACTTCTGTGAGCAGCTCTTTCACAACTGCCAATGTAAGAGTATGCTTCAACTCAATTTGTGCCTTTGTAAGCCATTCTTTGGCCAGCTTGAACAACAAACCCATGTTCCTTCCATTCACCTACAGCAATGACAACAGGAACAATTAAAAGAATGAGAAAATAATTATGGACTGTGAAAAATATCTTTACTTTGAAGGTGTTTTAAATGATGCCACACTCTATGCCCCATGGAGTTCGAGGCTGTCCAGAGCTACTGCAACAGCATAGTGACTCTTACCAAGAGATGACTGTGTGAAGCAGCTCAAACCCGGCTGGATAATTGCATTAAGTCTCACCAGGAATGAATCCCTCTTTTCTGCATCCTCCCCCCCCCCCTCTTTCAGCAATTCTTCTCTCAATTCACATCTGCAGTCTAGAAGTTTCTCTTTCGAGTTTTCTTCCAGCTTTCTCATTACGAACTAGCTCAAAGGAACTCATAAGCAAGTACTCTTTGCTTTGACAAATGGGTACCAAACATGATGTAAGGTGCTTAGCAAGAATGGCAGAGCTCCAAAACTCCGAGAGAGAGATTCTTCATGAGTTGTGATTTCTTGATTCTGGTACAAGTTGAAAGCATTGTGTGTGTTGTATGTATGCGGGACTGATGGATATCATAGTGAAGAATCATCTTGTCAAATTGGTTCTTGCAGATACATGCCTCGCTTTTGAACCATTTGAGCTTTGCATGAGCAATTCAGTAAGATAAATATCTTCATCAGTAGTGCAAGAGTTTTTTATGTTTTGACTTCCCTGCCCAACTACAGAAGGGTAAAGAGGGAGTTCTTGCAAATTGAGTTAGTAGGTAAACCAAGAAAAGCTCAGACCTGTCATGTTTTGTGATTTTTCCAGAATTTTGTATATCTGCCTGTCAGATCTTATATTTGCTCCCAAAGATGCTCATGGGTTTTGGATGTGTTGAACAAACTCTGTGTCTGCTTGTGATACACTATCAGTGCTTTGATCTCATGCTGAACCCCATTTCTCCTGCTGCCCTCTTCTTGGGTGTCTTGGTATCATGGTCCTCCCCAAGGATATCAGTAGCATGGCTTTTTTGGGGAGAAACATACATATGCAAACTTGCCAATAGATGTTCCCTCTTGACAGTGATTGACAAGTGTGACTCGACACATCAGAATTGACAGAAGCATTATGTGAAATCTTCGATCCAGAGGCAAAAAAATCTGTGTAATATGTTTCAAGGAATATGACAAAATGGTAATAAGCTCCCATGCATTCTCAACTTCAATGTCTGATACCTAATGCTTCTTCCTCTTCAATAAACACAAAACCTAACAGCACTACATAACGATGGTGGTGCTTGGGTCCAAAGAGATCTGTGTTTCATAGCTACTTGCACAGTTTTAAATTTTTGAAGTGAGCAGAGACCTGACTTTTTGGATACGGTTTTGTGGCCAGGCATGTGGGAATGTCCCCTGGTTGCTGAATCCACAATTTGTGAGTAATGCCTGCTGCTTCCAATTTCTTTGACAGGTTCTGAAGTTGGATCTCTCCTTTAACTTCCAATGTAACCTGTAATTTTACACATTACATTATTATCACCCAATGCATCAAGCCCGGCCTCATGATAACAATATCCTAGGATAACAACAACACAGATAAATAATACAACCCAGCAACCACAGTAGTCTCCCAACATCTAAGGGTGACAGAAATACTGCCACACAGTCCCATGCCTAACAGATGACACTTGGGGTGAAGAAACCAAGTGTGGAAAGACCCGTACCACAATTGCAGCACACTTGAGATTTCTGAGCTCAAAGGACCAAACCGTATTTCAGTCTGGATATCTAAATGGAAAGACTATAAAAGCCACAAACCTTGGAAGCCCAAAAACCCTAATGTAAAACCATAATTCTCAACCATTCAAGCTGGAATTTTTCTTGCATGGTTGAGAATTAGGGGGTTTCTGAGTCCATGGACTACAGAAATGTAGTTTCTATGGGGAGGAGAGACACTGAAACCCACCCTTGTTGGGTGGAAGAGAAACTTGGGATTTTAGGTTGGCATTCAGTGTTTAGGGTTTAATGCTCTGGACAGTACGCACCTTTGTCATGTGGTCAAGATTCTCAGGTGAACAGTATTTTGCAGTCATAGAATCTTGTTGATGCAGCTAGATTACAGCCACAACTGCATGGCAAGCTTGAGAAATCACACTCCCCAACGGCCACTTCAAGGTGTCAACCAGATCTTTCCTCAGCACAATGTATTGCACAATAAAATCTTGTTGTTGAGCAGCCCCCCTTGCAGATTGATCCTGTGTTTTGTCCTGCTCCTTGGCATGCTCATCAACCACAGAAAGCGAATCCATAGAGCGTGACAAGGCAGCAGTGTTTTTGAAAGGATTGTGACACAGGGGTGATGATCTACTGGTAGAGAATAGGGAGTAGGCAAGACGTGGGGTACATGTAGTTCTTCTAAGACACGCTTTTGAGAGTGGGATTGGCAGGGCAAGAGGAGTAGACTGCTTGGATGAAGGAACAGCACAGGAAGAGAGGCAGCATGTCAAACATGAAACAGGAGCTGAAAAGTGAGAATCTACCAGAGGTTTCAGGAGCTTGCGGAAAATGACCTCTGCTGGTGATGATTATCTTTGAGAAGGATGGTGCAATGAAGAGTTCATGAAAAGCTGTACTGGGATAAAAGGCAAAATCCTTTAACTAGGGAAAAAGTTTTAAGAGAATATTCAGAGAGCCTCAATCCTCTAAAACTCTTTTATCTAAAAACCCAAACAAGCTTCACGGCATCTTCTGTGAGCAGCTCTTTCACAACTGCCAATGTAAGAGTATGCTTCAACTCAATTTAAGGATTGCAAAAGAAAGCTAGGCCTCTGAATGTAGACACTTGTTTAAGAAAAAAAAGAATGAATTCTCAAAATCACTTTTAAACATATGTAAAAAAATTCTGATTGAAAAACAACTTATGTCATTTAATTCTGCTCATGTGCTTCTTTCCAAAGGTGTTACAAAAATTACACCATAAAAATCTTTAAAGATGTAATAAGCATTAGAAATCGTAATAAAAGGCTTGTTTATGCTATATCAGTTGCCACCCTGAGCTGTACAATCACTTTAGCCAAATTCAAGTACAGTGAAATGGACATGTTTTTGTTGGAGTGCCAACAAACTAATTTGTTTGGAGCAAATGGTGTGACAATCTTTCAGGATGCTAAACCTAAAGTCACCAGAGTGCCTTTCATAACCAAACACACACCATTTCTCAGTGGTGAGCATTGAATGGCACTCTGCACTAATCTTGAGCTCTCCCTAAGTTCCTTGAGCTTGGTGAGCAACATTGAAAGGTCCCTTACATTAAGGTCTGGGTGCAATATTATACGCATAGCCCTAAGCAGCAGTTGGAGACCAGCAAATTGGTTGAACTTGCATAAAGTATTAAAGTTCCTTGGTTGTATCTAAATCGTTAAAAGGCCTTCCTCCGAAGATACTTGGTCCCAAAGTGAGGGCAATCCCAAAATAAGGTCCTCTCTTTCTCAAACAAAATCACAGACCTTTAAAAATTCTACCAGATCTTTAAAGTTTGTAAGGACCTCAGAGGGGGTGGTTATAGGAATTTGAGTCCCCTCCTCGGCTTCCCCTTGTACCCTCATCGTCATGCCAAAATGGCCCCATTTTTCAATACTTACCCTATGCAAGAGGCCCTGCTATGTACCCTCTTGGTCTCAAACAAGCCAATTAAAGACTGTAGTTTTAGGCGTGAGGTGAAGGAGCCTCCTCTTGTAAAAGAAATTGTTAAATGAGGCCCAGCTATATGGAACAGGTCCCTTTCCATTTCCTACACAACCATGGTGGACCCCATAGGGTGGGCTGCCTTCAATTAGGTGGTAACAGGTTCTCCGAATGCCTGTTCCAAAGCGGTTTCCCTCACCTTTGACTCACACGTCGAGTGTTCTCCATCATGCATTCACAGATTACAAGTGAATTCAACCACACCAAAATTGAAACCAACAGATGGCCACCTGTCCCACCGTGAAAAAGCTTGACAAAGTGCCGGAAACGGGACACCAAAACTGTTTACTTATAGTCACGTACCTTTTGGTTTCTTCTTAAGTGGCACAGTGGTCATCTGCTGGTTCCAGTCGTGCGTCTGCCGGTTCCACTTGGAATGTGAAACAACGGTGGGAAACATTGTAGTGTGGTGAATGGATCAACAGTGGGGAATAGCGGTTACGTTCTGGAACAGGCCCCACCGTTATGACTGGACAGAATGACAATCATGGTGATGCGTATGGACAAATTGTTTTCAAACTTTTGGGAACTCCAACAAATAATGTCAACACACATCCGCAGTAGATAAAGACAATTCGGCTCTTCGAATACATAACTGCCAGTCAAGGAAGACATACATGCCTATTCTTGGTTTCTATGGATTTTGAGACTCTGGCAGTTTTGCAACTAGTGAAACTGTGGCGAAAACAAAAACTGAGAAACTGCGGGATGACGCAACTCAAAATTGGCAGCCTTTTGAAACTGTCAGGCAAAATAAAGTATTTTGACATCCCAAACCGCAATTAAAGTGGGAACAAGAAGCAAACTTGTGGGCCTCTTCCTATCTTTAATTTATTTTAGTGACGGCATGACTTAGTTGCCGTTCCTTTCAAATCTGATTGCAGTTTCGGAAGCCTTAATTATTTTAAAAGTTCTTTTCAACTCCGTGCAAATTGGGGCGACCACAGTAGTCTTGCACCCCCGATTTTCTCAGCATAGTATACTCAAAGTTACTAATGTAACCCACTTTTTCCCCCATTCACATCCTCGTGGAGTTGACGCGGAGTCCGCCGGCAGCCGTGTATAGTCCTCCGTCTCACTCTATCATCTAGTCGTCCAGGGGTACGAGTACCTATATAAGCAGATGGGATCGAGCTGGGAGTATCATTCATCTCAAGCATTCCCAACTCATCTACTCCTCCAGCTTTCTTTCAATACCATCCGCAGCCCACCATACTCAGCCGCTCAATTTCAGTGTTCATAAGATCATCATGGCTTCGCAGAAGATGGCGCTTCTAGCTGTGGCTGCAGGGCTTCTCTGCATGTCGGCATTACTCAACGGAGCTGAAGCATCGGTGAGTGCCCGCCACCAACAACAGTTGGAAATTGATACCAGTGTTCATAGTTAATGAGCTAGCTAGATGGCCATATCTAAATATAATTCCTTCTGGTGCGCTTTGGATGCCTGATTTGCGCTCGTTCCATGATGTCGTGATTCTCCAATGCTCTTGATTATCACTGTTCCACAGCTCCTGCTTGTAACCGTTCCTCCCGTTACTGCCTAATGCTTGAGAAATGCGATTCTTCATCGGCCATGTTCATGATCTCCAGTTCTCTTCATCTCTCGGAGTGCACTGGATTTTGGATATATACCAATTGCGGGTGGATTTGACAAGTCTCATGTGTAATATAGTGCTGTACTGGGGACGAATTGTTGGACACTTGAATGCATCCAGCTCGATCTATTTGGACGAGCTAGTTCCCGCCCATTCCGTAGCCATAGACTGCATGTGGAGCCCGATAGAACATGCCTCATGAAATATGCATCGTCTTGGAATTGTTTGTTTCTGGAATATGCATGTAACACAGCTCCACTAGTTTCCGCCGGACGAAGATACACATCATGACTACTAATTCGTGGGATGGGTATGTTGATGTGGCATTCATCACCAGTGTGGCGGTTTCACAGCATCTTGCCAAGAACCATTCTCGGTCACGGGAAGCGTCGTATCCGCGAACTGCGCAAACGACGCCGGAAATTTTGCCTCCTCAAGTCTAGATCTCAATCCGTTTATAAGTAATAACAACGGGAACTTGGTGGAGGGAGCCGACTACATTGCGACGTGTACGCCAGAAGGATTTGCCCTACTTGGATCGCCGTTCTACATTTATGCTAATTGCGCACAGGACAATGGCAATGTTGTTAGCGCGTCTTACGACATAAATAACAACGTTGTTAACGACAACGGGGTTCTGGCCTGGAACAGTTGTTAAAATTGCTTGCGGCCCGAACTTTTCTAGTCTTGTTTCTTCCCTAGTTCGAGGAGGAAAATAATATAGCCAGGACTATGATTCGGGCATGCATGCCGTTGTGTCATTAACATGCATTAGTGTACTTGTGCATTCGTACATAGCGGCTGTAGATTGCTGTTGTGGAACGTTGTTTCTCAACAAATTAGAGCCAGCTGTGCAGTAGACAATATAAATTTGCATTCCATAATTTCTATTGCAACCGGAATTTATAAATTCATAAGTTTCCTCATTTTGTACGCCTTTGTATGACTAAGTTGGAGCTCTGGGAGTGGTCTGCTGCCCATTTTTTTCTCAGAATCCATTTATGAGTGTGGCGGTCCTTTCAGATGAGCTTGGGGAGCGGGGTTGGGGGGAGCAGCAGTTGAGACACAGAATATTGTCCTGAATTGCTACATGCATTTGAGGTTAGTCAAGTGTTTGGTGTGGATCTGTTTGGATACAGAGTGACTGTTGAAAGGTCTAAGTGTAAACTAGTTGGTCCCTTCTGGGACCTGGAGTGGAGGTAAGCCTAACACTGGCTTTTATTGACTACGTCCGTCTCTCTCTCAAGTAGAGTAGTACTGCTCCTGCAGCACTAACCTAAATGTTGTCAGCTTGGGTCACTAGAGAGAGTCGACACAGACAGTGGATGATGATATCACACTCTTCCTTTGCAATATTACCTAGTTCATTACCTATTAAGAAGAGTTGAGGACTTTGAAAATTTCAGCCTGTTGTTTCCAACAACTACAAACACACTGAATGATTGCTAATCACAGTATGAGACTTGGAGAAAAGAACAGTACTAATTTGGAACAGTTGGACTATTTACAGGATCTTAACAGACTGTTGTTCTCTAACGTTGTAGACTAAGCTGCCCAGAAAACTGAATACTACTTAGCCTACTACATGGGGGGTGGTGGGGGGGGGGGATAAACAAGCTAGCAGCAGCTGCAAAATCACTGGCATACATAAGTCTTCTTCAGCACCTGGACGCTTTCTGCAACTGATGTCCACAGACATGTCTTTGATGGATTCAATGATACAAATGAGATTGGAGGGGATTTTCACAAGAGCCCTATGAATTATATGGTCCATCAAGCTTGGACTTCTTGTGCAACTCCAGCTCACCTTTTTTTTTCCCCCCAAAACAAATATTGCTGCTAGTGAGAACTGGCATGTAGGTTGCAATAGCTATCATTGTGCCCTTTATTAGTACCCAACATATTTATTAAAAAACAATTCCCCAATAACAGGGCAACACTAGCCTCAATGCCTTGATTGGTTTTATAAAAAAACTGTGGACTCTGAGAAACTTTTTCAAATTCCCATCTAGCAATTAAGTAGTTTCAATGATATTCAATCAGCCAACAGGCCAAGCCAGTCCATTTAAATTATTTCTAAACATTACATATATCCCATGCTTAGACTAAATCAGGGTATCTGAGTTCAGATTTAACATTTTTTGGGCTTAATATGGCCACTGAGAGGTCTCACTCAAAAAGGTCAAGGTACCAACATGGGTGCCGGTTCACCCTCGCTTTGAAGCTGTTAAAAATGATGTCACGTGGAGCTCTGAAATTTCAGATTGCGTTTTGAGCCCTCAGGCCTACCTCCACTAAAAATTAGGGGATCAAGTATTCACCTACAAAACTGCCAGTTGTTTCTTGAAAGCTGTCAGTTTTTACCAGTTTTTTCACGGAAACCATTAGTTTTTTTAGGGTTTTGAAGTACTGAAAACTGGCAGTTCTGATTTTTTCTTTCCAAGAAACTGGAACCGATGGTTATTAGCAAAATCAAATAGCCACCCAACACTGTTCCAGAGATCTCATAATATCTTGATTTTTGAGCTCTAGTAAGAGCAGAGGTAGATGTGAAGCTCTAGTAAAGCTCATCTAATTTGTATAAATGTGTTTTGAAAATGGGTTTTGTGGACTGGTTTTTTGTCATTGATAATTCTGTTGCTTTTCTTTTCACAGGTATTCAAATCCGATAATTAAGCTTATTGGGTTTGTGGTCTGCACATTTGTGACAATCGGAGTGTTTCTAATCATGGAAACACTCAGTGCATTTTATATTGGTTGGCCAAAATTTTGGTTATGCTTATTCTGCCCATTACAACAGTATTTTATGACCTGATCTCTTGGAGGGTAGTTGTAAGGAATAGTATTCATAATTGTTCAGTACCCCAAAGTACCCCATCAACGACAAAATTGACAAAATAAGAGGTTGATGTGCACCTGCCAATGCTTGAGGTTCATTAGCCTTCTTGTAGGAGCAGGTGGAGATTTCTGTGCTGAGCTTTGCTACCTGGCTTAATTACCCAGGTCTCAATCTCCCTAATCCCTCTATCTTTTGACTTTGAGATTGGTAGTCTCCATCTTCATGCATCAAATTTAAATCTGTTTTACAAGTTTTATTTTGACTGTCTTTTTCTTCTCAAAACCAGTGAATATCATAGCAGAGGCTTGATTCTACTGCAGCAGGATTTTAATGTTCATCTCAACTTCTGCTTCCACACAATAGTCGGCTGATGTTGGTTGACAGTCATGTGATGATGTGTTAGGCATCATAAGTTCTTCATAACCACATTCTTGTAGATTATAGAGCTGAAAAGTACGGAAATCCATTCTTGTGCTTGAAGGAATCACATAAAATTGACCAGTCATGTAATCATGCGATAGGCATCATAAACACATTTTCTGGCTTTTGGGATTCAAGTTCCTCTGCAGCTGCCAGTATCATTGCAGCCCACTAGTGATTGAAGGTCTTTTCTTTCCAGGAGGTGAGTGAGAAGTACCTATTGCCAATCATGCTAAACAAGGAACTTGGTGGATGTAATGCACTCACTTTCGTACACATCATGTTTCACCAGAAGAATACTGTAATGCGCCGATATGGCAGGGATGAGTTCCAGTTAAAACAATTACTAGGTTGTGATTCTTCGAGGCAAAGTGCAAACTCATTGAATTACTTTCAGTTAACCAAGGGACCCTTATTTTCTTCTTGTTATTTATACAAGATCTTCTCTACTGGTCTCCTCAATGTCTAAAGATAAAGTTACAGTTTTGAACCCAGCTCCTCAATCAAGCTGGCTTCACTGAAGGTTTATTCTGTTTGTTGGGGAAGAATGTTTGTCGTTGTTTTTTTTTTTCCTCTTTCTGGTCTATTCCTAAATTTAACGTGGTTCTTTGTATGGGTGTTGCCATTTCCAAATATGAAAAGTTTCCCACCTTTGTGACGAACTTTTTGTATTGGAGAAGGTCCTGAGTACAGGCCCTTCCATGATTTGAGATCTGTCCCCAAGGCCGGTAGGCCGAGGTAACAGGTCGAAAATCACGGAAGGGCCTGTACTCAGGTGCTTTTCCTAAGTAAAGCAGAGCTCGGATTTGTTCAGTTTTTTAAAATAGTGACAGGCTGGCTGGTCTCTTCCGCTGGTCAGAAGATCCTAGTACAGCCTGGCTGGTACCTTCCACTGCAGAAGATCCCGGTTGCTCGAAACAGGTTTCTTCAGGCAGGTAAGGGAGATGAAAACACAAAGGAAAAATCCAAGCAGTGCTTTAAGTTTTCTTAAACTTTCCAACCTGCCAGGTACCACAGACCTAAATATAAAAAATAAAAATAATATGAAAAGTAAGGGCATTCCTGAAATAATGTCCTCTCCTTCTCAAACAAAATCACAGCCGTTTAAACTTCTGCCAGACCTTAACGCCGGATAAGGTCCTTGGATGGGGCTGGTTCTAGGAATTTGCATCCCATCTTGGCTCCCAGGCCTTGTGCCAGGCCCTCATGCCGAGAACAGCCCTATTCTCAGTCCTTACCCTAGACAAAGGGCCATGCTATCTAACCTCTTGGTGTTGAGCAAGCAAATTAAAGATTGTGCTTTTGTGCATTAGTGAAGGAGCCTCCGCTTACAAGGAAAATTGTTCAATGAGGCCCAATTATGCTCTATGTATTATGGAACAGGTCCATTCTGATCCCTCGAGAAACATGGTGGATCTGGTAGGGTGAGCTCCCGTCAATTAAGTGGCAACAGGTTACTACCAGGGCCTGTTCCAAACTCAGTTTCCCCCACCTTTGACTCACATGTCAAGTGTGTTCTCCATCATGCATTCACATTACAAATGAATCTGACCACACCAAATGTGGAACCAGCAGATGACTGCCTGTCCCACTGGGGAAAAGCTTCACAAAGCGCAAGCACACACACCAAAACTGTTTACTGATAGTCAGGTACTATTTTCAGTTTCTGATTAGGTGGGATAGTGGTCTTCTGCCGGTTCCACTTGTGGCTCTGCTACTTCGACTTGGGATGCAGAGCAACCGTGGGAACATTGTACGGTGGTGAACCCACAGTAGGGAACATTGGCAGAAGAATTTATGTATAGGAGATCGGCCTGAGCACAGGACCTTCCTGTGATGTCAGATATGCACGAGGCCAGTAGGCCGAGGGAACAGGTCGAAATCATGAAGGGCCTGTACTCAGGTCCTTTTCCTGCATAAAGCAGAGCTGGGATTTTTTCAGTTTTCAGAAATAGTGACAGGCCGGCTGGTACCTGCCCGCTGGTCAGAACATCCCAGTAGAGCCTGGCTGGTACCTTCCACTGCAGAAGATCCGCTTGCTGAAAACAGGTTTCTTCAAGCAGGTAAGGGACCTAAAAATACAAAGGAAAAATCCAGGCAGTGCTTTACTTTCTGGAACTGGACCCCGCATTATCACTGGATAGAATGGCATCTAAGGCACATTGTGAGCATTGTACCTTTTGCAAGTTCTATTAAAGAGGTTGACAAATGATCCCACCCTAAAGGAGCTGCTATGGCCTTCAGCGAATGTTGGTGGGCTCACTTTCATTTTGGTGTTGGATTAGGCAGTAGGTGTGATATTTTACCATGTTTTGGACAAGGGTTATAACATTAATATACTAATAAATATTAGAGGTTGTTGAATAGGCTTGTGTGCAAGTATGCTTCAAAAAAGTGTTGGCCAATGAAATTGTTGATTTGGTGATCAAACTTTTTTAAAACTTATGTTAAGTGAAGTAAGAGGAAATCACAGAAGGGACTAATATTTTCAATGTTCAGTAGGATAAGGTTTCAGTTTTTATTTTCTGCTTGTTGATTGCTGTGATTGCTGGATACGATGGCCAGAATATTCTGAAATGTTTCATCAGATTTTTTTATTTCCCTCCCAAAAAGTATTTGTTAAAAGAAAATTCTGAAAATTTGAAGATTTGTGAAAATAATATAATTGTTGTCGAGCTGGTAGCACAATAGGTCTTACAAACAAAGTTGTTGGGAATCCCTACATGTGGAGCGTGAAGTCCTTTTCTTTTTGAGCTATAGCCTCTGCCACTGCCATCTTTGCATCCAACAATGCTTCTGACATCTTTTAGCAATGTAAAAGATGGCAAAAAAATAGTGAACAATTGAAGCAGCATCGGATTGTGTGGAGACTTGTAGTGTGTTTTGGGTTGACATGGTAAAGGGTATCATGGCATGACAATGGCATAATAGCAATACACCTCAAATAATGATGTTTTAGGGTTTGGTTCAAATTTGCAGTTTTGAGGTTGGGAGTTTCAGAAATAAGTATGCTCTCACAAGTACACTCCTAGTTGTTGGATGGAAAGTTTTCAGTAGGGTTTGGCCTTGTGTACATCAAGTGACAAAAGGAATTTAAGCAAATAGAGAATTTTTTTGGCTTGGAATCACCCTTTTCTTTGTTTATCTTGTGTCTAGTGCAAGTGAATTAACTATCGTGTATTTATATGATGTAGCAAGTACATTTGTGTTTTTTGTTGCATTGGTTTTTGCTATATGTGTCTTTTGTATGTATTCAAGGAATTTTACCATTACACCATACTCTCCTTGTGCATCTAGTACAAATAAGTTGCGCATTTGGATGATGTATCTCTGTTGTTGCATTGGTCTTTATTGTATCTTGAGTTACATTGTGTTTTTGCCTTATCAAGTGATGTTGTGAGCATGCCGCCCACAATCTTGTTTGTTTGTTCAAGTACTTGATATTGTTATCATTGCAAAGGATGAGGAGGCTAGACCTTTGAATCTTAACATTACTTATAGGAAGGAAGCACAATTAGCTATAATAATTAATAATTAACTATTTAATTCATGGGAAACATATCAATAGTTTACCAAAACATTGATACTTGATGGATGGTTCATCAAACTTTTCAATTTAGGGCTTAATCTATATTCCTTCATAATATACATGTGCCCAAACTTGTCAATGATAGGTCATTGGGTTCTTTTAACGATTCTTCTATTGTGGCCCCCCAAGTAGATGGCACACAATGTCCTCCAATGTCTAGGGCTAGCATGGATGATCCCATCCATATGTCAAATCTTCCCCCTCAACAAATGAAACTAATGACTTTACAAAAGGGAATGAATTCAACCACAAAACAAAATCTTGACAAAAAGTGGGCAACCTTCTTTTATGAGGCCGACAAGCCATTCAATGTAACCTACCATCCGACCTTCATTGATGCCATGAAGTCTACCTTTGATTAGAAAATACTTTACGAATTGTTGTCATATCATGTAATTCAAACATTATTGTTGAAATTTTAAAGAAAAGATTTGTCAAGACATGACCAACAAGACTAAGAACTCAATCCACAAGTGTGGGGCTGTTATTTGTTCGGATGAGTGGGAGAATGTTAATAGTTGCCCTTTGTTAAACATCATACTTGTTTTCCCAAACAAATATTTGTTCATAAAAACCATCAACACAATATAGGATCAAAAGGATGCACAATACATATGCAATGCCTTGGTGGAATACATTCAAAATATGGGTGTGGACAATTTTGTTCAAATTTACACAGACAATGCTTCCAACATGCAAAATACATTAGACATCTTGAGGGTTCATTACCCAAGCTTATATTTTTAAAGTTGTGTGACACATTGTTTTGACTTCCTTTTGAATGATTAGGGGAAGGAACCATGGGTGAAATGTCTTGTGAGCCATGCAAAAGCAATTGTTTCATTCATTTGGACACATCACATGCCTCTTGCAATTTATTGTTGGTATGAGCCAACCTTTAGCTTGTCACAACTTGTATAAACACAATTTGCCACAATTTTTTTCATGCTTGACATATTGGTTCATGTGTGGGAGGCTATTGAGGAAACATCATAAACCTAGATTGACTAGTATTTATCAACTCTTTATGCATTGAAGGGGCACCATGTCAAAGGAGGTTGAGGTTCAACGAAATGTGCAAAGTGATGTCTTTTGGGACTCTTCTACAAATTTTATTCACATGGTTGAGGCAATCTTGGTGGCATTAAGGGACTTTGATAATATGGGAAAAACATAGCTTCTTATGAAGACATTGGAAAAACACGTGCAATCATTAGGTGACCCACCATTTGCATTACCACATAATTGGAAAGTAGTGCTGAAAATCAATTCCAACATCAATGGAAGATGATGGATTGACCTCCATTATGCTAAGGCATTCCTGAACTCCATCATTAGATTTTCATTATTTTCACAATTTAGTGAAAGTTTTTTTACAACGTGTTATTACAAAAGTTTGATTTCAAAGAAAAATATCCTTCAATATTATGTATTTGAATGTCAAATTTGAGGTTTTTTACCAAAATTTCTTGAATCTTTACAAAGGTTTCTTCATCAATATGCAAGATGCAATCTATTTGGAAATGAAAAACAAACACAATTAAATTTTAATAAGATGTTAGAATTGCACCCATATTTAAATCCAAAATATAACCAGCCTCCAAATCCATCAAGGTCTATCATTTTCAATTTTGAAAATCAACATTCTCCTATGAATTATTTTCCTCATATTTTTGAAACATCAACATTACATAAGGAACAAAAGCACATTTTTGCATTATTAACTTCTACCAATATAGGTTTCCATACGCTTCAAGGTCCCCTTGGAAGTGGGAAGTTTTTTTTTGTGAAATATTTAATTCCTCACCTTCAACTAGAAGGCAAAAAAATACTACTTTCTATAACAACATGAGTGGTTGTGTTACAATTATCACCACATGCATGAACAATACATTCAATGTTTAGAATATTGATAAAAGGATATCTTAGAACTATAATCATAGAATCAAGTTCAACATTAGAAATACAAGCAAATTTAATTGTGCTTGATGAAATGTCCATGATAACAAATATTATTTTATGCATGATTGAACAATGTTTTCAAAATGATGTTGACTCCTTCAATTTTAGTTTAGTTCTTCTAGTTGGCAATTTATCACAACTTCCATCCCACTTGTTGAATGGAAGCAGGAAGTACAGAATATGAATGTTTACATATTTTACTATAGCTAATTTTGATCTTGAAAACAAAAGAGTTATCCCACCTTTTTTATAGTAAATTTAGAAAAACCCTTTAAAATACCCTTCAACACCTAGTTAGAAATCTTGAAGCCAAAGAAGTTGCTTGCCCTACCTTTCTTATAATAACCTTAAGAAAACTTTTCATCAACTTGTCAAAAATCTTGGTGTGTTGAAAATATCAAGATGATTCTTTCGTCACACAAGTTTCAAATTCTCTACCACATGATTACGATTCCAATATTTATCATAACACAAGGAGAAATCCAAACAAATATATTCATTTCTAGAAGGTGCTTTGCACCAACCTTTCCCCTTGG
Source organism: Sphagnum tenellum (assembly GCA_963921925.1). Lineage (NCBI taxonomy): Eukaryota > Viridiplantae > Streptophyta > Sphagnopsida > Sphagnales > Sphagnaceae > Sphagnum > Sphagnum tenellum. Next base: position 671,492 of record OY998154.1, read on the forward strand.
TACTTCAATTAAAAAAAAATCAAGGGCCCATTCACAAGTGAAGTTGTTTCACATTTTTTATTATAAAAATTAGGGTTTGTGATCGTTTGTGAATAATTGTAATCAAAGAATCATTATCTTTAATGTTCAGCTTACCAATAATGATGTCAACTTTACTATGCAAAATAATGTTTCAAGAACAAAAACTTGAGAATTGTTTTGCCAATAGTGTGGGACGAAGATCCCACAAACCAAAAAGAAGAGAGAAAATTAAATGATACTTATCTTGGGGGAGGGGGCAGGGGGGAGGGAACATGAGGAGAAAAGGGGAAAAAAGAAATTAAAAATGATACTTCCATTGGGGGTAATGAAAAAGAAAAAACAGAAAAAATGGAAATAAAAATGATACTTTCCCTTAGGCATGGGAAAGGAGAAAGGGCTGGAAATAATGAAAATAAACTCACCACACCCAACTCCAACATTTACTGAAAAAATCCAAGTTCCCAACATGCTCTCTAACATGTGCTTGGTTGTGAAAAAAAAGCTCAAGGCAAGTGATTGGGTGTAGAAAAGGCCAAGACAATAATGAATTTGCAACTCTCTGGATTTGTCGACCTTTCAGAGGCCCAAGTGATTAAAGGCCACTAAAGTGGCACTATGAGGTGATTGCAAAGCCAGTAAGTTGAACAAGTTTCAAGAGTGGTCTATGGTCACTTTTCTAACGCCATTTCCAAAGAGCCATTTTGTGAAGTAGCTAGCACCCACACATGTTGGTACCGTCATGTTATTGAGTGCGGCTTCCTAGTGGCCATATTAAGCCCAAAAAATGTTAGATTTCAACTCAGAATTCCAGATTTAATCTAGACATGGATTATAGAGGTGTGTAAATAATTAAAATTAAAATTAACCTATTCAAATACTTACTGCACACACTTACTTCAACACAAAATAATCCTCAAAATCTTTTCGTGAAAAGAAAAGAAAAAATTTATTGATATTTGCCAAAGTTTTTCAGAAGCAAAGTTCTCCCAACTACAGGAAACAACAGTATGAACACAAACCATATAAGGACTGAAAACCGTGTTGTAGGTAAGTAGGTAGGAGACTAGTGGAACAAATAGAAGGAGTCAGAGTATACGTGGAGTGTGTATTCATGATGGAGACTGGTACTGTAGTGGGAACAGTGGCACAACATTAAAAACCCAACATTTAATACAAGAAAATATGATATTTATCTTGGGGATAACGAACAGGGAGGAGAAAATGAGAAAAAAAGAAAAGATAAGACAAAGGATACTGACCCTCAGTGCAGGGAAAAAGAAAAAATGAAAAAAAAAAAAAATGATACTTACCTTGTGGGCAAAAGAAACTAGAAAAGAAAACTCAAAAGACAATAATATTAACGTGATATTTAAGAGAATAGGTTTTGGTTTTGGTAACCTCTGGCCACAGGATTACACCCCTAACCACAAGGGTAGCTCACAGGACAATGACTGAAGAGAAGTGGTGCAGTTGAGATTTGAACTCCCAACCTCCAGCTTCACAGGGAAACCCTCAGCCCACATACTTGAACTCGGAACCCCCAGCTTGACAGGGAACCCTCAGCCACTAGGGTAGCTCAGAGCTCCGCAGTAGGTGCTGAATTGTGGTACTAGTATTGACAGATGATGATGAGTATTGGCAAATTGTTTTCAAACTTTTGAGAATTCCACGAAATGATGTCAACACTCAACACATGATCCCACTAGATAGAGTATTAGGCTCATCCAATGGATATGAGATCACCGCCAGTCAATGACGACATGATGACTACTCTTGGTTGGTGTCTCGTCATTTTTAATCTCCAGGCTTGGAACTGGTGAAAATTGTAGCAAGAAAGAAAATTTAATTGAGATTCTTGTGTGGGATGAAACTGACATTTGGGAACATTTTTAAACTGTGTGGCAAAAACAAGTATCTCTTATATAATTATAACAGTGTGTCCGTCTGTCTCTCCGTCCAGGTGTCGATCTTGGTTTCAGGACCTCGACGGACTGACAGGACCAGGTCTTGAAATCGAGGTCCCTATATAAAGTCACTTGGTGCGTCCGTCTGTGCGTGACGGAGCTCGGTTCCGTCACGCACGGACGCCCGGGCCCGGCCCGGGAAAAACGGGGTTCGGGAAAGAAACGGGGTTTCTGGAAAACGGGGTTTTGGGAGAACGGGTGGCCAGATAAGGCAGGGCGGGGCAGGGGGGCAGGTGGCTGGGCCGGGAAGGGCAGGGGGGCAGGGGGCAAGGCAGGCCGGGCGGGGGGGGCAGGGCAGGAGCACTCACGGGCCCAGGCCGGAAAAAACGAGGTTTTGGAAAACGGGGTTCGAGAGAACGGGGGGCCAGACAGGGCAAGGCGGGGCAGGGGGCAGGGGGCCGGGCAGGGCGGGGCAGGGGGCAGGGCAAGGCGGACAGGGCAGGGGCCAAATAAAGAGTAAAAGATAAGGAAAAATAAAACTTCTTAAACTTCACACTGGCGACCGAAGGTCACGGGCACCCACGGGGGACTTCACAGCGGCCTTCGGCCAAGGGCACCCACTAGTTTCATTAATGCAAGCTGCAATTTGAAGTTGGCAACATCAGAAGTCATTGTGAGCCTCTTCCTACAAGGAAATTTATGCCTCCAATCCAGTTAACATTCCACTCATTTTGTAATGAATTTCATAAAATTTCAGTACAATGAATCCACAATTGAAAACGTGAACAATGAATGAACATAGAGTGAACTAGGACCAATGCAATTGACCAAGTGAAGTACATGGCTTGTACACATGTACTCTATAACTCACATCTGGATTTTTAATTTTCATTTATTAAAACTATACTTATCAAATTGAAATTTTTTTTTTTGATAGTATGTTAATAACATTTTTAAAAGGATAGAAAATTTTTAAATTGCAGTTTAAGAAATATTGTAATAATAATTTCAAGTTCAATTTATCAAAAAAATCAACTAACATATTCTGAATAGATAATTATTATGAAAAGAAATTTAGACACATAAATGTGTATATTTTAAAAAAAAGGTGTGTCTACTTATTCCATACAATTACATAACAACACCACATTCATATACAGTTGCATGAGGTAGTCCTCACTCAACATTTGAAGTCACAAAGTTGTGGGCATGTGGTGAACATCTTAGCCAATGAACCACAAGGCAACATTTTAATGTTAGATGGTCAATAGTCCTATTTAGCAAATTTTTCTGTTTGAATTTGGTTGGAAATCCAAACTTTAATGAGTTGACTTTTGTTTCTCAGATCTCAAATGAAGCAAATTAGAACATGATATTTAAGATTTTACCAAGATCTATTACAAATATTAATAAACCATTTTGAAGAAAAGTTTTTTGAAAGTCAACTATGTTTTATAATCAAACTTAATATTCTTCATAAATTTTTTAAGCTTGAATTGATATACAATATTCTAAAGGTGCTTCAATTCAATATGAAATTCAAACCTTTCATAAAAGCTTTGACACTTGTTTATTATGAAATATTCAATATAATTGGAAATTAGAATTAATTCAATAATTAAATTTTTCACACGGTTATCAATAATCTTAATTATTGTCAAGAAGATTATGAAGTCCTTCAATAATTAAAAATTATGATCCTAAAGTATTATAATTTTGCACTAAACAATGACTAAAGGTGTTATAGTTTGCATATTTAAAGGTCATGTAATACTTGTAACATATTTGAAATGAAATCCTTGTCATTCATTGTGTTGACAGAAAACATTCCTAACATTGGAAAAAAAGTTATCTTTAGATATTAAATTAAGTGAACTTATTTAGGTATTATCAAACTTATCAATGTTATTTTTCGGGTAGTTCATTCTTATGTTATCCTAAATCAAGATCATGGTGTGGCACTGTGTTTCACTGTTTATCTTATATATAAATTCACTTAGTGCGTGCGTGCATGCGTCCGACGCGAAAGTTCCGCGTTTTAATTGACCGGCAGAACCGACGTCTGCAAAAACGAGATTTGGAGAACGGGATTCGGAAAAATGGGATTCGGAAAACGGGATTAGGAAAACGGGATTCGAAAAAATGGGGGAAAACGGGATTCGGAAAAACGGGAGTCTATGACGGAGCTCGGGTGTGCAAGTCCAGCTGACCGGGCCGGGCCTGGTAAAAACGGCATTCGGAAAACGGGATTCGGCCTTCAAGCCGATCGAGCCCGGCCTGACAAAAATGGGATCATCTTTATCTGTTTAGCGCGTGTATGTATGCCCCGAGTTGACGTGCCTGCACCACGACCTGTTTTTGTTTGTAGCCAAAATGGTCATCATATGTAGGAAGATGTGGAAAAAGTGGGCAATTATCTGAAGGAAGATTTAGCCAAACCTGGCTACAAATCCAAACATGAAAGCACTAAGCGTTTGAGGTGGCTGGACTGGCCGAAGGTCACGGGCACCCACGGGGGACTTCTCAGTGGCCTTCGGCCACGGGCACCCACTAGTATGTTATAGAATACGAATGGATCATGCATAGATTAGATATAAATTAGCTAGATTATTCATCTATATATACATGTTCTCTTTCCAATGTATGTATCTTTTACTTTTATGAATACAACATGGTATTAGAACACTTGTGGTCCTAAAGATGATGATGAATGTTGTCTTTTAATAAAAATCAATAGACTTGTGAGCACAACTCCAACACAGTCCTAGAAATGACAATCAGTGTTGTCCTTTAAAATGGAGATCAACAAAGTTGTGAACACAACTCCAACAATCTTGAGAAATTAGTGAGTGTTATTTTTAGTAGACCTTAGTGAAGGTCTTGTTATATAGTTGTGAACATAGTTTTACGGGAATCTATCATAAATAACAAGTTTGCACTTAAGAAGTTGATTCCAACATGAATCAAACTAACATGAACAACATCAAAGTTGCAACTTGTTGGAGGGCAATTCTAACTATATAGCTTGTGAAAATTTTGAATAAAACACTTACTAAAGAAAGAAGGATTGTGGTTCCTAGTTTCAAATGATGGAAACAATACTCAAGCTACTAGTGGTATTACATCATCTTCTGGATCTTTGGTAGGAGGTGGAATAGCAAACATTATTGCTATTGCAAGTGGTGTTGGGTAGTTCTTTGGATCTTTAGCATGAGGTGGAACAACAGTGGCACCATCTACAACTACCATTCCAAATACAACATGCGTGACAATTTCATTGTCTCTATTTGAGATTGAACAATGCAAAAGTAAGGCATCGGTAATCTTGATCATGTTTGTTAAGGATCAAGTAATCCCATACCTACTAGATGTTGATGATCCAAAAGTTTCATGGACATTACTCCATCAAATGTATGAACTTAAAAGCATGACAAGAATTTTTTTTCTCCGAAGCAAATTGTATCAGCTAAGAATGGACGATGATGTTGGGTCATTAAACTCAGATATGCGAGACTTCAAGGAGGTATGCTCACAACTTGTTGGTGTTGGTGTGAAGATCGAGAATGAAGAACTTGTTCAAATCTTACTTAATGGATTCCAAGAAAGTTATGAAAGTTTTGTTAGGATTTTCCACATTAGCACCTTAGCAATTCTTCCTATTTTTGAACAAATTGTAGGCAAGTTGCTACATGAAAATGAAAGAAAGTTCAAAGCTTCAACATGAACTGATGAAGTGCTCTTTTTGAAAACCAAGGGGCATTATAAGAACAAGACATTGAAGGATAAAAGCTTTGAATGCTACAATTGTGGTAAGATTGGTCACTTTGCCAAACAATGCAAAAAGCCGAAGAAATAAGGAGACGCGAATAATCACAAGGCAGATTGTGAGAAGAATAGAAAACAACTCATCTTGTTGAATTAAAGTTATATGAAGATGTTATTCAAATGGAAAAGACCCTTGCCAATGTAATTGAAATGTTTGTTGATGGGTTAGTAGTTTTAAGCCTAAAATTGCAGAGGAAGTATAAATGGTTCATAGATTCCAATGCATCAAAACATGTAATTAGAAATAAAGGTTGTCTTAAGTTTCTAAACAGTCATAGTGGCCTAATCTATTTTAAATCGAAAAGAAGATAGGCACATTCTATTAAAGGTAAAGGGGATGTATTTTTTAATTAAACATGGGGGAAATAAAGAATGTAATCAATGTCTTTTATGTGCTTGGTCTCATTAAAAATCTCCTCTTAATAGGTTCCATCATCGATAAAAGAAACATGGTAATCTTTGATGCTACAAAGTTTTTGATTTTGGATTTGAATGAACCCAAAAAAGTAATAACAAAAGCAATGAAAGATAGTACAAATGGTTTGTATAAGGGTGAAAGCATGCATAAAGAGATAGTTTGGACTAGCACACTTGTAATGTTTCTAAATTACATACAAATGTAAAATTTAAAGCCATATTCCAAATTAACATTGTCAAATTTTTAATTATTCATGTTGTTATAGACTTTAATGGGAATCATCATAGAATTTTAGGATGAATTTAAAAAAGATTATGGACTTGTAATGGACTTTTGAAATGATAATATTATGTATCTCGTGCATAGAAAAAAATGAAAAATGTGGACTCAAAAAATATGTCCAAGTAATATCAAAATATATATTTTTAAAAACCATCATCAAATGAAAAAATTATTAGTTTAGGGGGGACACTTAGTGTAAAGTTTGGGATTTATGTGCGTCAAATGATTATTTTTAAGGGGGTATTAGATAATTCTCCAACCTATTTTTAATCACCCTATTGTTATTTAATTTTTAATATATACATGATATTAAAGCCACCCTATATTAATCATAACCCATTATTTCATATTATTACATACTTTATATTATAATTATATTGATTATTTGAATAAAATGTACCCTATTTAAAAATTAATTAACTTATATATTTTACCCAACAACCAATATATTACACCTTATATTTTTACTCATGTATTTTTTACTTTCTTTTACTAGTGTCCCCATGGGTTTATTGATGAAATGCATTGAAACTTTATTAATGTGCATATTTCTAATTTTTAAAAGTTTTAAATCACATGATTGTTGTTTATTTTTATTTTTTGAGAATCCATTTCACATTTAAAAATTTAATCTTTTGCATGGATTTTTTGATCAATCACATGTTTAAAGATATTCATAAGTTGGCTTATAAATATTTATGATTAAAAGCATAGGGGATAATTTTAGGATTTATGGTTTGATAATTGTTAAAATTGTAAAAAAAATCATTAATGTTAAATTGTGAACTTTCAAACACCACATTTTAAGCACCTAAACATGCTTTTAACCATAAGTTTAAGGTAGAGGAAATCATACATTATGAAAAAAAGGTGTTTTGTAAATGGTCCTGCAATTCAATTTTTGAGTTGCAATGACCACTTGCAATTCATTGTATTTTTAACCTATGAATGTTATCGGATAAATCGCATGAATTGCAAAAGTTGCAACTCATCGTATATATGGTGTAATTCATTACAACTCAATTGCAACTCTATCAAAACAAGTAATTTTCAACTAGTATGCAACTTCACAATAACAACCATTACATCATGTTGACATTACTAATTTTCATTCATCCATTAAAATTTGACACATGGCATTATGAATTTTTTTGGATTTAAATGTTTTTTGAAATATTGATCTCCATCATTATGGTTGTTAATGATGGTCCAAAATTATGACACATGGCACAATAACTTTTTTACCATATGGCATATTAATTCAATTTTAATAAAGAAATACCTATTTTAATAGATAAGTAAGTCAATACATAACTATAGGTAGGTAAGTAGAAAAATAGGACCTACTTATTTATGTAGGTAGGTAAATAGGTAGGAAAATACAAGACTAGGTGAATTAAATAATAATTTTGTAAATATAATGTTTATTTTATTTTTGCCTTTAGGTTTAAGCTTTTTTGAGCTCATCCCAAAGTGGCATGTGTATTTTAATGTGAAAACATAAGAGAAGACATCTTCCTTATCTAGTTTGTGACATGGAATTGAAAGACAAAAAATACGGGTTAAATGTTTTACTTGTTTTTTAGTTCCAACTTAGATTGGTTAAATTTTTTTATTGCTTTCTAGTTGCAACTTAGATGTGTTAAAGTTTTTTTATTGTTTTTTAGTTCCAATTTAAATGGGCTAAATATTTTAATTGTTTTTAAGTTGTAATTTGAATTGCAACTATAAAAACATTTTCCCACATGCTTTGTGTTTCTTTTTCATTATGTAAATCATACAATTATATTAGTAATTATTTAATATTTAATTATACGAAATAGTGATTTAAATTTATTTATTTTATTTTAAAATTTTATTATCAAAATCATTTATCTGAAAACTAAGTTTTTGAATTAAATATTTGACAATTAATTATTTGTATTGAATTAATCAACTAATGAACTAGTTATCTAAATAAATTAATCTAATTCAAATAGTTAGTTAGTTAATAAATTTAGATCATTAATGTCAGACAATTAATCATTGTAATTAATTAAATAGAAAATTACTTGATTTCAGATAATCAATTATCCAATGACTAATCATCTAAATTCAGATAATTAGTCATTTATTATCTGAATTTTTTAAAACGTTATTTCAATAAAATTGATTTATAATTCATATTCATAGTTAATTATTCAGTTTAAGTAATCATTTCATAATAATTAGTAAATTTCTGAAAAATATTTAATTACCAAAAACTAGGAACTAAATATGAATTTGCATAAAAAATCATCAAGGTATAAATAAGCATATCCATATGTACACCCGAATTGAATTGTTAATGTAATATACATTTTTTTTAGTTTCACCTGTCAATTAATGATACATATGTAAATAATTAGTTTGTTGATGAATCTAAATAATTAATGCTCTAGTAGTTATTGATGAAATAATTATTATTTTGATTAATTTTTCTATCTTTTTACTATGTATCCCAACTTATATATATATTTATCTTATTATTATTTGATGAAGAATTATTGTTCCTACACATCCTTATTCGATCTAATGAAGATAATTAGTTAGGTAGTAGATTTTAAACCAATTATATGAATAACATTAATTTATTGAAATTAATATTCAATTAGTATTATAATTACTAAACTCATAATAATTAAGTTTATTAAGCGCAATTAAAAGGGCATATTCATAATCAAGGTACCCAAAAGGATGGTTTAACAAAAAAAGGATCGTAAAGAATTATTTTGGATTTATATTACATTTATTGTTTCATGATTATAGGGGATTGGTATATGACTATAACTAGAATGATGTCATGGAAATCTATTAAAAAAATCTAAGGATAAATTGGATATAATATAAATCTTTTAAAGTCCCTTTAAGTAATTTGAGTCTTTGTCTAAACTACAATTTTCATCTTAAGGAATCAAAAGGAATTTGTTAAACAATGCAATTGACTTCAATTTTCTTTCATGGATAAGTAATGCATAAATCTATGTTTGGCAATATTCATATAATGCATTTGATTAAAGAATATATGATATAATTTTTTTGAAGTCTATATAATCCATTTTGAAAAGGCATTAAGGAAAATGATTCCTTTTTTTCTCCATTTGGTTGATTTGTTGTATTCACTAAACTTAAAATTTGTCACCCCAAATGTCAATAAAATGTGTAAAAAAATTTCATGCAAAAAAACATGTTAAGTTGTATATAAAAGCCTATACACTTATTTTGTACAATTCTAGTTTTTAACCAAAATATTTATGCATATTTACATATGCATGTGAAAAATCACCATAACCATGAAGATTATTGTAATTTGAATTATCCAATATCTCTCACTTAAATTTATTCCATTTAGATTTTATATTTGGAAGATAGCAAAAACAAAGTCCTTGAGTCCAATGGTCAAAAAGTGGTACTTTGAGTGTGAATATGCCCAATATTTAATTGTCAAATTATTGAACCAATAATTCTTTATAAAATATTACATATGAATTTGTATCCTTATTAAATTATAAATTGTTGCACAACATAGTTGAACATTAAGAGTTCAATAATGGCATATTAGTGGTTCTACTAGTTGTATCAATGGGAATCATAGTCGAAAATTAGTTTGTTAGTGGCATATTTACAACAAATCTAAAATAGTTGTCACATTCAATTATTTAAAAAATCAAACATGGTTGACTATGAATGTATGTATGGTACATATAAATTATTGTATAGTTACCCATTTTCAACTAATTTGCAATTATGATACAATTAACTAATTTTTGATATGACAATTTGTTTATTAATTCCTTGTATTTCTAAGGGGGATAGTTGCACAATAGTTGTATATGAGTTGTTTTTTTGAGCTTTAATTGTATGGTAGTGTGGTTCTAGCAGACGCAATTTCTCATAGTGATAGTCCAAAGCAAACCTTTTCAAACTAGGCTTTGTAGAGTTGTGGCATAAAAGACTTGGTCACTCAAACTACCAAAATTTGCATCATTTTAATGCTAAGGGATTAGTGGATGGAACACCCAAGCTCAAGTATCAATTAATCACATTTGTCAAGCCTATTTAATTAGAAAACATAAAAAAGAAAGAGTCCCATAAAAAAGCACCAATTGGTCAACCAAAGACTTATAGTTGTTCATTTGAATACATGTGGTCTATTGCAACATTCATCTTTAAGTGACTTTAAGTATTTTGTTACTTTCACAGATGACTTTTCAAGGAAAGTGTGGAGTTTTCTTCATGAAAAAGAAAAGTGAAACCTTTAACAAATTCAAGTATTTGAAGCAAGTTGTAGAAGCAAAAACTGATGCAATTGGATGTTTGTGAATAAATAGAGGAGGTGAATTTACTTTGGGAACATTTAATGAATTTTGCGAACAACATGGGATTTGTCATCAATTGACACAATCCCACACACATCAAAATGGGGTTACTAAAAGGAACAATAGGTTGCTAATTGAAAGGGCCAAGAATATGGCTTTCAAAAACTAGTTGCCTCTTTATTTCAGAACAAAAGTTATAAATATTATGGCATTTTTTATCTTTAGACAAAAGCTATATATATAATGGCAGTTTTATTCAACCATAATTCGACAAAGGCAAATCCCAATGCTACATTAGAAGAAACATTTTTTGGTAAACAACCTAACTTACACATTCTCAAAATTATTGGTTGTGCCACTTATGTACATGTACCAAACAAAAAATGAATTTTTTTGAAGCCAAGTCAATTTGTTTTGTTTTTATAGGTTATAATATGCATAATAAAACTTATAGATGTTTTGAACTTGTCATGAAAAGAATGATAATCTCCAAGGATGTCAAGTTTGACGAATTAGAACTAGGCTATCCATTGTTATAACCTTATCCTATTAAAAAAAACTTTAAAATTGTAGTCTAATTTGAAATAACATCTTCAAATAAAAATATCCATTTTCAACCAAATAACATATATAAAGCAAGTAACATTTCACCTATTAAAAAAACTTCACGTGTAAAAGAGATTACATTGGTCCTTGGTTTCGAGAATTTAAAAGATAAAATTTTGTTTTTGAAAACTAAGAGAATTCATAGACTTTAGCATCTTCTGAATCTCATAATTCAATTTTTGCTTCCATTGTTGATGTACAAACATTTCAAAAGGACCACCAAGTGAAAGCATGTTAAAATACACCAAAAAAATAGTTCCCCAAGTAAAAAAAACACGTCAAATTTGTGACAAGTAGATTAATAATAGGTATTGCCTTAAAATATTGTCCTTATGAACTACATGAAGGCATCAAATGTGAGATGTTGAAGTTTTTGAAGGTTTCAAAAGTTGTATCAACCTTTTTTAAAACCTACCTTCAATCTACTTTGCAAAATTTGCCAATTTACCCCATTGTAGAAAAAATAGATTAAAAATAAGTCAAAGCAATTTAATTTGGAAATTTCGCTCATATGTTGCATTTTAAAGGGTTTGGGGCATGATTTAATGAATCAAACACATACATACATTTTAATATCATATCAAAAAACATGTTTTGGATGCCAAATCTAAGTTTATGGAAAACTTATTTTTGAAGGGCTTCACATTATCATAATCCAAAATTTAAAATTCCAAAAAATATGTATTAAGGTGAATAAGGGCTCAAACATTAGTAACACATCATTTGAATTGTTTGATTTGGAAAATGTACAATATTAATTAGATTCACAAACTTTTAATAAATAAATAAATTAGTGAGAGTAATAAGATACATTAAGAATGATCATATATGGTTTATTTATTATGATAAATGCACCTCAAAATTTATGGCTTGATTAAAATGCCTAAAATGTAAAAGATTCCAAATTTATTTTTATTTGTTGGTAAGGATCACCAATTGATATACTTTACCATGCTTTCACCTCATCAAGTTGTATGAGCATTAAGTAGGCCTATTAAATTATGAGGTTTGATTATAATGAAGTATTATGTGAGTGCATTAATCACAATTCATGAACCTAAGACTATGGCAAAAGCTTTTCAACATGGGTTTAGCAATTCAATAGTCATTAGTTGCAAATGCCATTTCTACTTATTATAGTACCTTTACCATTTTGGCATAAATTAAATTATTTTTTCTTTTGTTGATTTTTTTAATAATTAATTATTTCTGTTGAAATTTTAATAAAATCAAAAGTTCATTGGCAGGTTTTACATCATAGACCTTCGATGAGTTCTTACTTAAAATTGAGGCAGTCTAAACACACTAGACTACTCCATTAGGTTGACAAAAACATATTTATTATTTGGGGGGTTAAGGTGATTCCTGCCTCTTTGGCATGGGCTTGAGCTTTTTGAATAGGGAATGGACTTGTCTAAGTCTTTTTAATGAGGTCCCATGCTTTTTGAACATAGAATAAACACAATTAGGGCTTCTTAGGTGTGGGCATTCATTAATTGAGGAGAGGTTTGTCCAAGTCTTTTGGTGAGATCTCAAGCTTTTGGAACATGGGCTTGAAGCTTTTGGATAGGAGGATGGGCAACCTTGAATCTCTTGAATTCAAGAGGCTCATTGTTTCTTGGTAAGAGGCTATCTCAATTTTAGCATTCGACCCTTAGGCGAGAATTTTCTAAGCGTATGCATCAAGGTGGCCCAAGCCACTTGGGTATGGGCTTAAAATTCTTGGAAATTAACATGGGCTACTCCAAGTCCAATCAAAATCATAGCCTTATCATAAGCATGAACTTCTTGGATAGGGGCCTAGGTTGCTTGAACACATGCCATTTTTAACACACTACCAAGTTAGGCCAAAACTTTATAGTTAGATGAAAGCCCCAATATGGATGAAGACGTATGAAATGTGTTTTAAGAAATACATAAATACGATATACAAAGTTGTGAACAACCCAAGGCCAAATAGGCATAGATTTTAAAACCTAGGGCCAAATATGCATGAACTTTAAAACCCAAGGTCAATATTTGTGAACTTTTAGACCAAGGGAAAATATTGCATGGGTTCTTAGACCCTAGGTCTGTTGGGGTGGCTGAAAAACCCTTATAGAACAATAGGTTTGAAATCACCTAACATATTGTTATATGTGCTCCTACGGTTTTTTGGATTCCAAATGCTTAGATAAGATATTGCATTCTGATTGGACAAAAATCATGGGCCAAGGCTTGCTACAAGCATACCCTTTTGCTATTCCATGGTTAGGGCCAATGTTCAACCCAAATCTAGCATTCCTATTGGAGTGGCCTTATATTGGCACCAAAGTTGAAAAACAGTACCATTGAATTGATTTGGGAAGCCAATTTGCAATCCTTGGAGCCAAGGTCCTAACATTTAAGTTGGCGCCAAACAACAAGTTGAAAATGCTCAAAGTTGGCCCCAAGTTTTTTCAGCCCTTACTCATAGATAAAGTTGGCCTAAGTATAGTCTTTCAATTCCTAGGTCAATAGTTTTTGGCAAACAAATATTGTAATACTTTTCAGGTTCGGCACCTCAGTGTCGAATAATTAATTAATTTTTAAATTCTTAATTAGGTAGGTAAATTGTGAATTCTGAAAATTTTGGCATTCAGTATTAAATTTATTATAGTCAAATGTTATAAGAGAAGTTTAATGCTTTTGTGGTTACGTGGTCAGTAAGTTACTGCTGAAAGTCAGTCAAAGAGAGGTTCATGGATTAAACTTACTTGGCTGCATGAATTTTTTCAATTTTTGTCATAACTAACTATTAATATTCAAAAAATAAATTTGAAAATAATTTAATTTATTTTTTCAATTTTTTTCATAACTAACTATTAATATTCAAAAAATAAACTTGAAAATAATTTAATTTATGCCAAATTTGGAAAGGTACTGCGGCAACCATATAGTGAGAATTAGGCATAGACACAAAGAAAGTGGAAAGACAAAAGAAAGCTTACACAGTGCCTTCATATGTTTGTCCCACCTTTCTTGTGTCAAACCTGCATCATGCCTCCATCACCATGACGGCAATGCTAGATATCAAGCTAGAAAAAATATATATCAAAGGCCCTCAACGTTGCAAATCTTATTGTTGTTGATGGTTGGGTCTAGTGGTAGCGGGAAAAAAGCAAACAAACAAACCAAAAAGTCAATTTAAAATTTTTATTTTTTAAAAATCCTTTGAAATATCTGTGGCTTTTACGACCTGTATGTGGCCTATTGGAGTGACCAACAAGGGAGATACAGAATAAATACGATTGCTCTCCTCTAATTTGAACTTTGATGATGAATAAAAGAGAGATTAAAAAAAAAGGTGTCAAGGAGTGGGCATCACATTGGCCCCATAAACTAGGCTAGTAGGTAATTCATGCAAGTCATATAAAGCCGTAGGTTTAGATCAAAACGGGATTGGACACAAGTGTCGTGCATGCTTCCATTTGGCGTGTAGAATCTACTAGCTAGAAGGTGCTTGATGGTGGTCCATGTGGTTGTATCACCACCCCCACCATCCACAAAACCCTTACCTTACCCACAAGGCAATTGTTAAAATAATGAAATGGAACTTATTGTTTTGGAAGAAAGAAATATGTCCAAAATGATTTTAGAATTCTGCCAATTTATATACTATCCTGCTCTACTCTAATTCGCACCACTTTCCTTCCATCTCTAGATTGATACCCAAAAATATAATAGATATACAATTTGCCAGGCCTCTCAAGTAATTAGGGAATTGAATTAAAAACTTGTCCCAAAACTAGGGGAACTCGCAGTATGTTTGATGCCAAAATAATCAATTGAATTACTACACACAATTACATTAACATATGTATAAGTAAATTAAGATACACGTAACACCCATAGTTTTAAAGTATCAAACCAATCATGGAAGTGGACCAAGCCATAGCTTGAAGACTCATGATAACCTCGCAAGCAAATTGTTGTGAGCTCAATTTATGACTAGGCCATGGTGGATGTTGCTAACATACTAAATAAGCTCTATTGATAGTGCTTCCCAAAATGACTCACCATATCCATTCCATAGTTGGTCTTGGGCATAAATGTCCTAGTGAGAACTTGCTTGTTTCACACACTTTCATGTGGCAGATATGATCATTATAAAAACTTTTATAAAGGGACTTACGTTTACATTTGTAACTTCATTTACACTTGTGAACATGCTTGATGATGGTGTGACCAAAGTTCGAGACGCCTTTCATAGTAAATATCCTTTCCAAATTCCCCAAATTTATCATTTTTTTAGTTATGTGATTCTGGCTCATCAATGGGTAACTTTCCAACATCAAACAAAGTATGTTCCATAAAGTTTCCTATGCGACCAGCCCTAGGAATAAAAAACCAATCGCGCATAAAACATTTGATTGCTGTATCGGCAATTGTTGAAACTCCTACCATGTAAGCTTTGTGTGTGAGAGCATAGGTCCTTCCATGCCTTTCTCGGTGGAAGTCCAACAATGCTTTGTGGATCTGCTCTGATTCTTGCACCTTGGAAATTTGACTTTCTTTTGATTTGAGTGCTTGATGAAGTTTTCTTGCAAGGATGATGGCATCTTCCAATGCCATGGCTCCACCTTGTCCGATAAATGGAGTACTAGGGTGTGATGCATCACCACAAACTGTGACATTGCCAACCACTTGAGTTTCCCAAGTTGGTTTCATGTTAATTCTATGTCGAAGAGTGTTTTTAGTGAAACACTCGAGAGATGTGTTGTTGATACACAATGTAAAATCAGGTACTCGGAAATCTTTGGTGATTTGAAGGACCTCTTGTTTGATCTCTTCTGGTGTTAAGTTTTTCCAACCTATAAAAACAAAATGCATCAAAATTAATAACCAAGCACATTCACGGTACACAAAAGGATTGTCTCACCCCAAAATCATTGTCAAAACACCACTACATTTATGAAATAATTTATTCAGTAGATTTTTTAATTTATTAAATATCCACATATGTCTTGATTAAAATGGTGGTGATTTGGATGATTAAAACTTGTTCTTAATTGACTCAAAAATCGTGTTTCACACGTAATTTTACGAGAAATGATTCAACAAGACTAGCAATATTTGTTCAAATTGCTTCGTATTTTAACCACAAATTAAATAAGGTACTCTTTATGTGATGGCACAAATTTGTATTATGATAAATCACTAAATTTTGTGGAATTAATGTTAAAATCTTGGATTTAAAAAAATAAATCAGATGTGTTAATAAAGATAGTCAAATTAATTTTTTAAATTACAAATCTACATTCCAAAGGTTTGGGAAGAAGTATAAGAGACATGGGTGCAAAAAATATATATTATTTGATGTTTTCAATAAGTTTTGGCACTCCAAATGAAAGTATGTCATTTTAGAATGTTCAAGTAATTTTGCATTCCATTCTTGTTTATACTTGAACATGATATTCAAAATTTGTTCAATTCATTTGAATCATTCATTATAACACCTATTAATTGAAAGCTTAAACATACATATCTCCCTTTCATTGTTTAACATCTCACAACATTTATTTTGTTAAGTCTTTACTTTAAGACTCATGACAAAGAACAAATGGGTGTCATGGTTCCTATTGTGGTACTCAAACTATGAGTGCACCCAACCAAATGACTATGTGAATGTGTTCTTCAAAGATAGGTGTTGCCACTTGATTCTTAAAACATGGAATTGAGAACTAGATGCAAGGAAATGAATTTTCACCTTCAGATGAATCTCTCCAAACCACAAACCAATACACTTTGGTCGTAGTCATTGGAAAAATGGCGACTCGAATTGTTCTGCTTAGAAACAAGCGAAGCAATTTTGGAAAATTGTAACCATTATGAAACTCTGCCATTCCTCGTACCTCGACTTGCCCTATAGATTTTGGCTTTTCCAAACCCAACCAAGATCCTATGATTGAATTCACACCATCAAATCCAACCACAACCTATCAACCCACATCCCATATCCCCAACAAAGTACATTAATTTTTATTTTGTTTTAACATAATGAATTTCTTGTTGCAATTTTTGATAATTGCCATCTAAATGAATACCATCGTTGGAAATAAAATTATGAATTTGCATTTATTTCACTTTAAAAAAATAATTTTGACACATTCAATGGATTATATGTGGGTAGGAAACACTAACATTCAAATGAAAACAACTTAAACAAATGAACGAAGATAATTTATTCCACATTATTTTAAAAAACATTTCAAATCAACCAAACCTTGGCAGAGTAGGTAGAACCATCTTCAAGCTCTAGATTGGTGACATTTGGTGATGTTTCTGATTTTTTAATATTTGTGACTCGAGAGTTTAGTCGAATGGTCCCTTGCGGTACTTGCCCGGCAATAGCTTCCAATAGTACCTTTCGCTCCATGCAACGCATCTCATGTGGCCTATTAGAACCATGAATGTTTTTGTGAACTTTCTCGAGTTTTGAATTTTGTGAAGCATAAGATCTTTATTTGGACATGAGACCCATCCTCTTGTGTATGAGTTATCCCTCTTGAAATGGAAAGCAATTGTGTTTATCTAGATACTAACATCATTTTTCAATTTCGAGGGATTGTCATCTATGTTCTCGCAAGTTTTTTCTACATCTCAATTTTGATGTGGTTGATTTGTAGAAAACAATTTACCCTCCTTCACAATGAGATGGATCCATGATTGTCAGACGTCTCCCATATTGGTTGAGATATTCAATTCTGCCAAAATAGTAGGAGGAATTTATAAAAAACACAAATTGAACCTCGTTTAAAGATAATTTATCATTGAAATTAACATCCAACAACCATAGACCTACAATAATTACACTTGTCAGAAACTAAAATATACCCTGGAATGTTGAAATATATGTTTCTGAATTGGTTGGCCAAGTCAAAAAGTTGAAGGACACGCATTCCATTGCTCTGAAGAGCTATAGCAGTACCCTCAGATCGCAACTTGTTTGATTGTTCCAAGACCACAGCCTTCAACCCAACTCTGCTCCCAAATTAAAAAAACGAGCCCATGATCACATCAAATTCAATCTAAAGTGGTTCCATATTTTTTGGCAAATTCTCATGAAACCATAATAACAATTTGAAAACTAGGGTGTAATAGTGTACTTGTGCAGAGCAGCAGCAAAACATAGGCCCCCAAAGCCACCACCTACTATCACTATTCCTTCTTCATGGTGCATTTTCTTTCCTTCTGTTTCAGCAATGTGTCCATTCTCGCTAAGCGCCATCAAGTTTCAACGATGTTCAAGGGAAGCAAGTTGGCTTTGTTGGTCCAATAGAATCTGACAAAATAAATGCGAAGTTTTTTACTTTCACTTGCATTCAAATCTCACACTATTGCTTACAACTAGAGAATTTTTTGTATAATAAATAAAGGCGTGACTTAGAGTGGAAATCTAAGATATTAGAAAGTTTTGCTCACCTTATGATTGTGAATGCAGACCCACTGATGGTACCACGAGTGTAGTTATACCTTATTCTACGTCTCCAAACTTGTAGCTACAAAGAGAAACACAATCAAAGTTTAAACATAGATTTTGACAACAGCTTGAATGCCCAAAGTCTGTTACTTTCCTGCGACCACAAGGTTCACCAAATATTTCAAAGCAAATTCCCATACCTATGAAGACATGGAGCAAATTGAGGCAGAAGATGGAAACTAAGCGTTCATTGATGAAGCTTTTAATTGGAAGGCGAAAGATAGTTTGGCTTAGGCAGCAACAGCTGTGAGAGTTGACCGTTCTTGCAGTGTTGCAAAAGTCGTGGGGTGTGCGTCAGTGACGTTGTATGTGGTCTCTTCCACAGAAAAATATTACTCTACTAAGAACCGACAAGCCTTACCGGGCCTTCTACTTAGCACAAGTTGTTCTGACTCTTTCAACATGTTGGGAACTCCTCACTTGCTCTCTCATGTCGATGTTGCCAGACATCACTTTTCAGACTGCCTGGAAATCTTGTATTTTACCCTCCATATAGGGGGTACTTCAGGGTTTCTTTTTTGCAATTTTGTGATGTAGCTGAAGTGGCGATCATCCATAACATGATTTAGCCAGATTTGGTAACGGACTTAATAATACCCCCAGTCTATAAAATGGTGGGTATTAGTCCAGGCTGAAAATGGAGGCAAACTTTTTTTGCAAATGGAAATGTCATGCACCCAATGCGAAGGCTCGTGGGGTTCAGTTCTTTTCTTCTGAGGTTTTGGAGTGGGGATTCTCTGTTTTTTTTTCTGTTCCCAATGTGGTCGACTGTGTTCCCATCAAATCCTCGAGATGTTCCCTCATACTTTCCCAATAGCACCTCAATTTTTACTCCATATTCGACCATGATTCAACTTCCATGCATATAAGTTTTAAAGAGGGGGAAGGGAAGTGTGACAAAGGATGCTTTTATTTTGGGGGAGGGAAGCATATTTAGGCTCCTATGTTAGGGAGTGCCCCATGTTCCAAAAATATTGTTGATGGGCCAATGAAGTAGCTCCTTCTGAAAAATAAAAAAGTAAATGACTATGGGCGCACTATGTAATAGAAGCATGACTATGTAACCCCCCATAGAGATGACAAATTACAAGAATTGAGGGGAGGGGGGCCGGTGGAAAAGGGAAGCAGGACAGAGCATAGAGATCATAAAATACACGGTTTGAGGGGGAGGCGGGCCAGTGGCAGAGGGAAGCATGACAACAAACGTAAAATAGCTTAGAAACGTAAAATACAATGTTTGAGGGGGGCGGGGGTTGGCTGGTAGCGAAGGGAATCACGACAAAGCCTAGAGAGGGTAAAATACAAGATCTGAGCGGAGGGCGGCTGGTGGCACAGGTAAGCATGACAAAGCATGCTTTTTAGTGGAGGTAGGCCTGAGGCCTCAAAACGCAATCTGAATTTTCAGGGCGCCACGTGGCATCATTTAAAAACACCTTCAACGCAAAGATATTTTTCACAGTCCATAATTATTTTCTCATTCTTTTAATTGTTCCTGTTGTCATTGCTGCAGGTGAATGGAAGGAACATGGGTTTGTTGTTCAAGCTGGCCGAAGAATGGCTTACAAAGAGTTTTAGAGGATTGAGGCTCTCTGAATATTCTCTTAAAACTTTTTCACTAGTTAAAGGATTTTGCCTTCTATCCCAGTACAGCTTCTCATGAACTCTTCATTGCTCCATCCTTCTCAAAGATCATCATCACCAGCAGAGGTCATTTTTTTGCCTCTGGATCTGAGGATTTCACATAATGCTTCTGTCAACTCTGATGTGTCGAGTCACACTTGTCAATCACTGTCAAGAGGGAACATCTATTGGCAAGTTTGCATAAGAATGTTTCTCCCCAAAAAAGCCATGCTGCTGATATCCTTGGGGAGGACCATGATACCAAGACACCCAAGAAGAGGGCAGCAGGAGAAATGGGGTTCAGCATGAGATCAAAGCACTGATAGTGTATCACAAGCAGACACAGAGTTTGTTTAACACATCCAAAACCCATGAGCATCTTCGGGAGCAAATATAAGATCTGACAGGCAGATATAATGGAAAAATCACAAAACATGACAGGTTCTGAGCTTTTCTTGGTTTACCTACTAACTCAATCTGCAAGAACTCCCTCTTTACCCTTCTGTAGTTGGCAGGGAAGTCAAAACAGAAAAAAGTCCTGCACTACTGATGAAGACCTTTATCTTACTGCATTGCTCATGCAAAGTTGAAATGGTTCAAAAGAGAGGCGTGTATCTGCAAGAACCAATTTGACAAGATGATTCTTCACTATGATATCCATCAGTCCCGCATACATACAACATACACAATGCTTTCAACTTGTACCAGAATTAAGAAATCACAACTCGTGAAGAATCTCTCTCTCTGAGTTTTGGAGCTCTGCCATTTTTGGTAAGGTAAAGATGAAATGTTCAGCTTGCTGATGGCCAAACATAAGCAGCACTCACAAGTGTGCTGTGCAGGATGGATGATGTATGGACAGAACACACTTTGGCATTGTATTCATGTCTGGCAGCCAACCATGGTGATAAAGTATGTCCTAATGTACTTACCATCCACATGCATCAACCTACCTAGTAGCCATCAAGTGGCTTGCCTATTTATATGTTTACATAGTAAGCACTTACATTCCCTAGGTACTTACCTATGGTATCAGGTACCTACTTACCTAGCTAGTTATCCAGGTTGGGGAAGGGGGACGGCAGGAGGGTTTGGATCTCAATTGTGGTTCATCCAAAGCTGTGTCATAACAGGTTTCCAATGGATGGCGCAGTGATGGGTGCTATGTCACATAATGCTTTATAGACCACCTAAAAATGAACTCAGAAAAAAATCAGGTATTTATGCAGAACCAAGCTCAAAGAAGAAACGACATTGGCTACAAGCTGATGAGAGGAACAGCAGCTTCTCACATGTGGTGCAGACTCCAGAGGCTCATGCTCAGAAGGAATTGTGGTCAAGTTTGTCAGTTTGAAAGTATGGTGTTATAATAGCTTATTGTCCATAATTGAATTCCAACCAAAGAAAATGGTGGGTATGACCATTGCTCAACGTTGTGAGGCAACCCATTTAATTCCTTTGGATCTCATAAACTATTGTTGGGAGCCTCTTAAAAAACTATGGCTGTGTGAATAAATATATATAGGGGAAAGCTCTCAGTGGGCAGAACTTTGCACTATTGCCGGCCCAATTCCAGTAAAGCCTGTGGCCAAGGGCTTTACTATAATCATGAAGACATGCTCCAATTTTTTTTCTTTCAGTGGCTATCACAGAAAAAACAAAACAACCAACCAGATGTTTTGAAAAATGGAATGCCCACTGGATTGAGCATTTCATTGTTTGAAATGCCCGCACAAACAAAAGAGGAAAAATATGTTGTGTAATTTGCCCTCCAATTACTCTAAACAAATTGGAGCAGGTCTTTATGTCCAGGTAGTAGCCCAACATGTGCCTTACCTACCTACATTGGTAAGTAAGCACTTACATACTTCCAATCCTTATATCCACTTACATAGTAGGGAAAGGGGTAAGTAGTCCTGCAGGAGCAGTGTTACTTTACTTGAGAGAGAGACCAACATGGTCAATAAGAGAGGGCATTAGGCCTACCTCTACTCCAGGTCCCAGAAGGGACCAACTAGTTTTTACTAGTGTCCTCATTAAGGTTATACTATTAAGTCTCCTATCACATACATCATTTGGATAACACATAGGATAAAGGTTAAATATATCAATTTCTTTTTGCCCTTTCTTCAATTTCAACCAATGGGGATTGAAAATGTCAATTGAAGTTCAAGTGATTTTTGTTTCTTGACCCCATTAACTATTATGTCCTAAAGGTTGTTAGGTTTCAATAAAAGCTCCTCATGATTAGCTTTTGTCTCCTCCTTGTGGACTTGTAAAATTGACAAATCATCTTTTGTTCATTGAAGTTAGCAATATGAATAGTTGATTCTTCAACATCAATTTTTGTAGCCTATTCTTAGTTTTATAAATAGTAACCTTAAACCTTTTTTACCTATGTGAATTGATTCTTTCATTAGGCAATCCATAATTGTCTTTGAAAACATGGAAATCATGGCAACAAGGGGCAAATTTTTCATAAGCTTTATAATTTTAACATCCACCTCTTTCAAAGTTTCTTCTTTGGCCATAGTTTGAATCACATTTGTATCATCCTCACTAGGAGGTTGATCCTTGCTTCGCTTGTTCCTCATGATGAAGGCACACTAGAAGTAAAGCTCTAAACAATACACCTTTTACTTCTTTTAAATTATGCCTTATACCAATTTGTAATAAATATAAATATATTATCCCTTGTAGCTATGAAATCATGTATAACATATAAAACTAGCCCTTGGTTATTCATTCAAAAAAACAAAATCCAACATGCAAGGTTTTCATTCATAATTTTATTATATTCATTATTACAAAAGTGAGGTGTAATTTACTAGCCTAAATCGCTATGGGACTTCAAAAATGAAATAATTTCATTACATTTCACTGATTTCACCTTAGTGAAAGTTATTTCACTATAATATCATTATTTAGACATCATGTTTTTCATTACTAGTTAATATTATTCACTATTACAATTTACTATAGCAAATAGGTTTATTTCACTGTTTTTAAAAATATTCTATCTATGTTACTTTATGATATACCTTATATTATTTAAAGCTATTTTAGTTATTCTAATTTATTATAGGCTATTATAAATTACTGTACCTTAAATTATTATATGTTATTTTACCTTAAGGTATCTTAACTAGTTTATTATAAACTTCAAAATTATTCTAGATTAAATTATTCAACTAACTTTAAGCTATGCGTTAGGTTATTTTATTTTAAATTAATATATGTTATTTCAAGTTATACTTTAACTTATTCAAGGTCATTCTACTTTATGTTATTATAAATTATTTTATCCTAAGTATAATAATTTAAAATAATCTAAATAAAATATAATGACCTAAGGTAAAAATAACTTAGAATAAAAAATAATAACCTATGAAAAAAAATTTTAATACCCTACAACATAATAACTACCTAGCCTATAATATTATAACATAAAATATTCACCAATAATTTGAAATACAATAATCATTAATAGTTTTAATATAACATATAATAACCAACAATAATTTATAATACAATAACCATTAATAACCATTAATAAAATAACCATCAATAACCACCAATGGCTTACAATGGAATAACCACCAATAGCCATTAAAAAAATAACCACCAATAGCCATTAATAAAATAACCACAATAGCCATTAATAAAATAGCCACCAATAGTCATTAATAAAATAGCCACCAATAGCCATTAATAAAATAACCACCAATAGCCATTAATAAAATAGCCACCAATAGCCATTAATAAAATAGCCACCAATAGCCATTAATAAAATAGCCACCAATAGCCATTAATAAAATAGCCACCAATAGCCATTAATAAAATAGCCACCAATAGCCATTAATAAAATAGCCACCAATAGCCATTAATAAAATAGCCACCAATAGCCATTAATAAAATAGCCACCAATAGCCATTAATAAAATAGCCACCAATAGCCATTAATAAAATAGCCACCAATAGCCATTAATAAAATAACCACCAATAGCCATTAATAAAATATCCATAGATAATCACTAATATAATAATATTAATAACCACCAATAGAATATTCACCAATAATTGTTAATATAATAATCATTAATAACCACCAAGATCCTTAATAAAATATTCACTAATAGCCATTAATAGGATAGCCACCAATAGCCGCTAATATAATAACCGTTAATAACCACCAATATCCATTAATAAAATAATCACTAATAGCCACTAATATAATAGCCACTAATGGCCATTAGTATAATAACCAATAATAAGCATTAATGTCCACCAATAAAATTTCCATCAACAACCATTAATAAAATAGCCATTGATAACCACCAATATAATAACCACCAATAGAATAATCACCAATAACCATTAATAGAATAACCAGCAATAGCCACCAATATAATAACCACTAATAGCCACCAATAGAATAGCCAGTAATAACCACCAATAGAATAGCCAGTAATAACCACCAATATAATAACCACTTATAGCCACCAATAGAATAGCCATTAATATCCACTAATAGAATAGCCACTAATATCCACCAATATAATAACCATTAATGGCCACCAATAGAATAACTACTAATGGCCATTAATAGAATAACCATTAATAACTAAACCCTAAACTAATAGCCATATATTAGAATTGCTTAGGATTACCAACAAATAATTTAAGGTGAAATAATTTACAATAAACAAAAGTTACTTAAGGTGAAATAACCTATAATTGTCAATAACAACATAAGGTGAAATAACCTTCAATAGCCAAAAGTAATTTATAATAGCTACAAGTAGTCTAAATTAAAATAATTTACAATAGTAAAAAAAACATAAAATAACCATAAATAATAATAAATAATTTAGGGTGAAATAATTTTAATTAATAAAAAATAATCATCCAATAATTGAAAGTAATTTTACATAGGTAGTATGATTATATTAACACAAAAAATCCATTTATTAAAATTTTTTCTTCAAAAAAATGTTCATTGAAATGTTATTGAATAATGATATTCAATTTTTTTTGCTTCAATGATTTTAAACGTTCAAAAGGAAATAAATGTAATTATGTACATTATTGAATTTTTAAAAAAAATTCGAATCATTTTCATTTTAACAAAATATCAATAAGATATGAATTTTTAAAGTTTATGTTTTTATAATGTTTAAAATGAAGTATTTGATAAATAAAATGTAATGTAACATATTATCGCAATAAGTGAGGTGACTTGATGGTAAAGGTGTTTGCTTCCATTCCAAAGGTTAAGGGATCAAACTTAATGAGTGGTGTTGTGTGTGGTCAACAATGGTATGTTGATTGAATATTCTCCTATTGAATTTCTAGAATAGGTGCTTAGGTTGATTACATGGCCTACCTACATAGGCTAGGTTTTTAAACTTAGCCTAGGTAGTGATACGTGTCAATAAATCATAGGATTAAAAAATCATGAAATTATCACTAATATTATATATTATATAATTAAAATTTAATTGATTTTCATGTTGGTTAGTTAATTAATTAACAAGTGAATGGTTTTCACTTGAAAGTAACTTTGTTTCAGTAGGTATTACTGAAATAATTCATTGTTCGTAACAACTGGTCCCCATTCACTAGGGGGTTAAACAATTTCATTAGGTAAAAATGGCTAAATTAAGTCAAAATCTAATGAAACCTAGAATGAATTAAGACACATTTTGTAATATTGGTTATAAATTTTTAAGAGATTAAGTCAAGGGCATATTTTTTCCTATTTTAATTTCCTACAATATTATTCATTCAACAAATCTTCAACTCTGTAAATAATGTAAAATCTAATTTACCATTAATTAATTATGATTATTCATTGATAATAACATTGGTTTTATACATTAGGTTTCAAATTTTGCTTCATGATAAACAATTCATTCTATTGACATAAAATATTTAGTACAATATTGGTTCATGGACCAATTGCACATGCAACTGAAATGTATTCAAAACATGTTAATGATTACTGTACAATTAGTTTATCAAGGTGACAAATCTTGGTAATAAATTTGGGTTGGAGTCTTTTCTTTTTTGTGAAGATTTATGAGCTTGTAGCCTTTGTAATTTTCCTTCACTAGTTCAATGTCAAGTGGCATGAATCATTGGGCTCCTTGTCATAGTCATATTCATCCATATTAAAGTTAACATCTTGCAACCAAATGAAATTTACAATAAGGCAACGAAACAACATACTTGAGAAATGTCCCAATTCATTTCATTAATACACACCTGTGTAATTGACCAATTTGGAAAGGTTCAAATTAATGTTATGTAAATTACTTGACCTAATTTCTTTCAATTCATACTATTAAAACACTACTGATGGTATTATGTAAAAACACTTGTCATAGTACATTTTGTTAATTTAAGCACATGGATCATGAAATAGTCCTTGAATTTAAAAAAAGACTAGACTACAACAAATTAAATTCATAATCATCAAATCATATATGTAGTACCAACATTCATTTAAAACGAATGGTTAAAGATTTCAAACTTCTAGTCTTTTAATCTTTATCAACATTCTTATTAGAATAGATACACAAAACCTAAATTTATATAAAAGACACAAGTTCATGTAGTGGTTTTGCAACTCATAACATTTACACTTGCACCTTAAACCAAGAACATTCATCAAATTATTGGATTATTGAAATTTAATCAATATCAAATTTAGCAAATGAAAAACTTGACAAAATTATTACTACCTTTAGAAAAGTTATAATTTCAATGTTTAACTAGCATGTACCACAACTAATGCTTGTCGAATTAAACTTAGATACAATGAACAAATAATTTTTGGTTCTTGAAAAGAACTTGTCTTCTCTTTATAATATGCAACACTAACATTGCATTCCCAATTTCTTTTAAGTTATAATCAAGATATCTATTACCTTGGGAAAATGTGCCTGGAGGGTGAAAACACACTATGGGGGGACCAAGATTATTGTCACATTTTATATAATTTAAATTTTCCATGTTTGAATTTCAACGGGTCATTATTATGAAGGATTTCCATAATTTTTTGCATATATGGTAAATCAAAACCCAAATAAGTCAAATTCCAGAAAAACTACATTTTAAAATCTAATATGATGTGATGTTAGAATATATTTGCGCGAAGAAAATATAGGTCACAACAACTAAAAAATGCATATATATTCGAAAAATGATTGAAATGATTTTTAGTCTTTATGTAATTTGTAATATTTATTAAACATTGGGATTCCATATGATTGGAAAAAGTGTGCTAGAGCAATAGGAACAATTTACATCAAACCACTTGCTTTTTGATTGCCACAAAAAAAAATAGTACAAGAGAGAAAAATTTTAACGAGGAAGTTGAAGAAATATTACATCAAGGACAAGTCTTTGGAGAGGAATTGGAAGCAATCCCCCACCATAAACTATTCAACATGTTATTGCAACCATCATCAAAAAAATGTATTTTAGAGGAAAAACCACAACTAATTGTTTCTCAAATTGTTGAAGATATGCAACCACAACCACCATTTGCAATGTAGTACAAGGGGGCATGCTTGAAGAAAACATTTGAAAACAATTTTTTCTGAACAACAAAACCATGTTCCAAATGACAAACCTCAAGTCAAATATATGATGAGGTGCAAAGGAAAAGTTGTGGGGGGAAAATGTGAGTTTGCTTGGCAAAAGACTAAGAAAACACCAACTAGTTGAAGCCAAGGAAGTGCAAAAGATTTTGCAATAGATCAAGATGGGACCAAATGAATGGAAGTGGGTTGAATGAACTAATTTGGACGGATTCTTTGATGTTCATTGGACTACCCCAAGGGCTAACCTATTCAAGGAAGTTTTGTAAACCTAGGAACCAATTGAAAATGGTCAAATTTAAGCCAATGTAAAGGGAAATAAAATAAATATCAACTAGCTGTTGATTCAAAAGCCATAGTTATACATTCCGAAGGAGCTATTGAAACAACGAATGCACTTGTTGAAGATGTTGAAAAGCCTTGAAGAAAATTGTTGGACCCAACTTGTTTATGGAAAAAGAATAGTGAATCTTGTGTGCATGAAAGAGGATTTTCATTTTTGATTTGTTACCATATTGTAAATCATTTATCAAGTAAAAGGGTTAATTATTATAGCAATTGAGTAGCCTTTTGACCTAGCAAGCTAGGACCAAAATATCAACTAGTGCTCCATTGTGTCAAGCCAAATATCCAATGGATAGACCATTAAAAGAAAATCATAGCATGTCTTGCATTTGTTGATTAAAAAACAACAACTTACTACTTAGGACCTATCATAGATGTTTGTTTAAAAAACGGTTTCCACTGTTTTGTAGAACCTTCCAACAATTTTGCCACAACGAGAACTTGTTCAAGAAAAAAAGAAAAAAAGATGTGTTTGAAGAATGCTCCATTTTTCTAGAGGTTGTAACAAGGGAATAATTCATTTGTGAGTGCAAACATGTGCATTCCACCAACGTTTCTCCTTTTCTTCTATGACAATTTCAGACATCAAGGATTCATACAGAGTTGTCAATGCCATAAAATTGGTTGAATCCTAAACCAGTAGTCTCACCATTTAAAAAAGAAAGCATGTTATTATTGTTCAATCAAATGATGAGGAAAAATAAAAAATATCAAAGTAATTTGATGAATTGGTTGAAGAAACAATAGAGACAAAAAGAAAATCAAGACATGGATGAAGTAAAATTTATACCATCTGAAAAATAGGTATGATGGTATTTGATGTTCCATTAATGAGTTTGTACATGTTTAAGAAAACCTTAAATTTCATGAACTTGTTAAGGAATCTATTGTTAGACCAATATTACTAAAGCATTTACCAACTAACAAGTTAATTCCAAACCTATTTATGTCTTAATTGAACCTTTGGTAACCAAAATTCATTTAAAGAGTTTGAAACATATTAGTGTTTTTTTTGAGCAGGCAATTCAACATGCTCAAACTTCGCAATAAGCTATAGATGATTTAAACAAGTTGAGTGTGAAAAATGACCACAATTAGGTGAACTTCTTCAAGAAGCCAATAACTAATAACAAACTTGTAGCTTGGAGTTAGTTACTGCCCAACAAACTTAAAAAAATTGGGACAAGGAATTAGCTATGGTAAGTTCAACTAGTTTAGTTAAAGTAGAGAACAATAGCTTAATTACTAAGTTATTAGTGTTGAGCAAATAGTAAAAAATATTGAGGTAGTGCAATAAGACTATAATGATTTGAATTAGATTCATTGGAAGAATCTAATGACTTAAAGACTTTATAAATTAAATAGGACTAGTTGATTAAAGATTATGAGAAGATGGATGTGTCAAATGTTCAATATGAGAAGGTCATATCTATTTTGGAGTGAACATGTTGTGAACAATAAGAATAGGTGGCCACTTATAACAAACTTACTAGGCTTCATAGGTTTGTACAAAAATCACATGAATTCCCTGTTATGTTTAATATGAACAATATTTGTTTGTATTGAATATCTTAAATATTCAAATGCATAAAACATTATTTTTGAATGACATTTGTGAATGTTCACGTTTAATATTCAAAAATCACACAATTTTATGCAAAATTACATCATGATAATTGCACATATTTAGTTATTTAATGTAAATTATACATATTTCACATCAAGATATCATAATTGGAATAAACACATTATTTATCTAAAAGTAATATATGTATATATCTCTTACCATTTTTACACTTTGAAGCCCATGGATTTTGCACATGGGCATATTGTTTTATAATTTTTGCACAGATTTTATTGAAATCTCATGATATTAGAAGTTTACAATGTTGCCCATATTGAATTATAGAACTCGATTCACTAGTTGCATGTTCAAATTCAAGAGTTGAAGGGGCAATTAGAGCTTGTGAAGGTTTAGTTTTGTAAGCCAACCCACGTTTTGATAACATGTTAAAAGGAGTTGGAGGAGTTGTTGTTTGACAACACCTTATTGAAAATCTAGAATTAAACATTGGGTGATAAGAACCCCAAGTGAAAGGAGTGGTGGCAAACTATGTAAGAAATTATAAAGGAATAGATTCAGAAGTACATGAAGATTGCCCACGTTGATGAACAAGGTTACTGATTTGAGTTGGCAACCTACTAGGCAAAACTTATAGATTTCAAGTGTCAACCTTCAATCTATGTACCTGTTGAGCTTGAAATCAATGCAAGACCCTTTCAGATATTTTCACCTAAAGTCCAAATGAATGAGGTTTCTGAATACTAAAGTGAACAAGTGCTTGCAACCATTAAGGTAATTAATCCAATTTGTGAAAGCTCATGTTTAATGGTTATACCTTTCACCATACCTATTGTCACTAATGTTGAATCGATTTTTACCCCAACATTAATACTCAACAATAAAATTGAATTAGTAATAACTTTTAACATTCTACCATTCACACCCCCTTGGATAGGTGTAAGGTTAAAGGTTAGTATCATTATTCCACCCCATGGATAAAAAGTTTTTATTACACCAATAACAACTTTAGTTGACACACTTGTTCAATAGGTGTTTGTGGTAGAATTCAACATTCCCATAATTATTTGTGAACTAGTCGAAGGGAATTATTAAGGCAAACCCATCCTTGGGCAATACCACTAAAAACTATTTCAAAACATGGTTAAGAAACCAAAAGTGGCCAAATTATTTTCCTAGGCCCTTTCCTTTAAATGTTTTCACAACTATGTATATATATTTCATGTTTATTCATTGCATGCTTTATATAACTTGAAATTAATTTTGGAATAAAAAGGTAAAATTTCTAAAATATGAATGGGCCTTATGATTTTTCAAAGTTCAATGGGACTAGGAAAATCAAGGTGTGACGTTCTTAGTAGTACCACCTATGGATGGATTTGCCCATTAGCCAACTAGTCAAAAAGGTCACCAATGTATATGTTACAAAAACTAAAGATAACCTTGAAGTTTAGAGCTAGTATTTCAAGGAAAAAATAAAATTTTGAGGGGGGATACCTATTTATGTGAACCCATGACATGTGAATTGGTGATAGGTTTTATTAAACAAGTGGTGACATAACCAATGGTTTTTATTGGTCATCTATTTTGAACTTTACATTGTTCATATTGACAAGTTATTATTTAAATAATTTTATTAAAAAAAATTGAGTTTGAGAATTGTTATATAGAGGAGGATGGTAAGACAAAGGAGGATCATTTTGTCTCTTTTTTTTTTAGACTTTGTGATTTTACAATTTGTGAATACATTTCATTTTTTGAAGCTTTGAATTGTACATTAAACTTTGAGTTTTCTTGGAGTACACTTGTTGCTATAATTTGAAAATGTTTTTTAATATTAGAATTCGTATAAACCTAGGTTGGAAATATAAAAAAAATCCCATTAACAATCATTTTTCACCTTTTGGTGAGTACAAAATATGAAGGAGGTCGTGAAGACATGGAAACAAATGGGTGTCAAACTTTAGTTTCTCCCCCTTGTTTGGAAAAAATTATAAAAAAGG
Source organism: Sphagnum tenellum (assembly GCA_963921925.1). Lineage (NCBI taxonomy): Eukaryota > Viridiplantae > Streptophyta > Sphagnopsida > Sphagnales > Sphagnaceae > Sphagnum > Sphagnum tenellum. Next base: position 703,542 of record OY998154.1, read on the forward strand.
TGTGCTTGTGGTGCCAAGGTTTTTCCTTCAAAGGTGCAACTTGGAATTTTTATCCAATGCACACATGAGATGCACAAAGCTCAACTATGTAGAGGATGTGAACTTTCAAATAATGATCTCAATCATTTCCACTCCTAGGAACAAATTCAATATTTAGTAAATGATGGAAAACATTTCTTCAAAATGGGTGGAAGAACTAAAGAACCCACAATTAGGAAATAAAAGCTAGGGTTGTGGTAAAAATCTACAATTTTTTTGAAATAAAGCCAATTGGGATTTTTTGTACTTCAAAAGAAGTTTGACAATAAGTTGGAGTTTGGCATTCAAATCAAAGTCAAAAATCCCCCAAAGGGATTGAAATTTATGAACTTGGAACCAATCAAAACATTATTGTAACTAATGAAAGGCAAAAGAGTATTCATGGGCTCCTTAACGAAAATTGAAGTCTATGCATGGCCAAGTTTAGGTGGAAAACCTTCAAGTTGTTCTATGGACCTTTAACTAAACTAACCTTTGACCCTAAATGTGGCAATGGGATGACCATGTATAAATGATGAGATACAATGCACAATTAAATATACAATTGTTGAATCCAAGAGAGGCCTTTACTTGCACAAGGTTCCTAGAAAATGGTAGCAAATCCTACCATCAAGCTTCTAATAAAAATTGACAAACGTGTGGATGAAACAAAGATCTAGAAAAAATTATGGATTCCTTTGGTCCATGTGGCATCATGGCCTTGCTATTAATTTTGATAAAACAATTTTGAATCACTAAATGTTTTTAGTATGTTATGGTAGAAATTTAAAAACCCAAGAGTATGGAAAGATCCATATGTATATTTACTTCCATATTGAATTTAATACTAAATTTAGCTTTCTACAATTGCCACTTTTGTTACATGACAAAATCCAAAAGAGAAAAGCTTGGTACCATTGTTCTTTACGAAATAAGGCAAGAAGCTATGGCACTTGTAATACATCAAAAAAAGGAAAGGATAATTATTCAATGCAAATGAAAATTAATAAAAACTATATTGAACTTTTTTGTACATTAAAAAATGATGTACACACATTTCAACCAAGAAACAAAATTTATTCAAATACCTAAACAACATGATATCATATTCCTCAACACTTTGTGTAAATTAAATCACTATCAATGATTTGTTTTGCAAATTTTTTTGAGTTGAAAATTCTGATTTTTTCATGAAAAGAATGTGTCAAATTAGCCAAAATTTGAGGATTTAAAAAAAAGAAGCCATACTTTTATAATAGGTCTATTAGAAACTAAAAACTTGAGAATATATATGAAAGGATCCTTTTAAATACATTTACTGTCATTCTTGATTTATTTTTATATTTAGCTAAGTGCTTATTTGCAAGGTGAGGAGATTTTATTGAAATTGGGAATAAAATGTTGAAACATAATATATTTAATGCAGGGAATTTGAAAATGATTATAATAATAATACACACAATTATAGCAACAATACACGCATGACAGCAAAGAAGGTGCCTAGGGAAAAAAAAAAGGGGGTGAAACTTGTATTATGATTGAATTTGGTGATAATTTGAGTTTTACAACCTATTTAATAGCAATTTAATTTTTAGTGTTTTTAAAAATCTCCCTTTGGTAGAATCACACTTTAAATTTGAAGGACTTTACAAAGTTAAAGATCCCAAAAACAAGTTTCTTCCACTTTTGCAAGTCCTTCAAATTTGAAGCGTTCTTTTTGTGACGTAAAAAATAGATCAAATATGTTGTGAGCAGATTCTTTTTGTGAAGTAAGGAATAGATCAGCTATGTTGTGAGACTATTAACACCTATTGTGAACGAGGATGATGTTCCACCCCCCCCCCCCTTTTATTTATTGCAGTATAGGGTTTAACATTTAAGGTTTATGTTATGCAATAGGAAATGAACTCCATCCTTAAAAATAATACTTGGACACTTCAGCTTTTACTTGATGGAAAGAAATCCATATCTTCAAAATGGGTGTATAAGAAAAAATACAACACTAAAGCGTAGGTGGAGAAATTGAAAAGCTAGGATAGTTGCTAGAGGTTTTGAACAATTGCATGGTTTGGACTATATGGAAACTTTTGCCCTAGTAATAAAGTGGAGCACAATACGATTGGTGTGTAGGCTTGCATCACAATGTAATTGGAACATCAACCATTTGGATGTCAAGACCATGTTCTTACATGGAAAGTTGCATGAGCAAATATTCATGCATCAACCATAAGGTTTTGTAAAACCTTGGAAGGAACATTTATTTTGCAAATTGAAAAAGGCCTTGTATGGCTTGAAATAGTCTCTCGAGTGTGGTATCGAAAAATTGATAATTTTTTTAAGGATAAGGTCTTATGAAAAACGATCATGATCACAACATGTACTATAAGATAAAAAATGGAAACATTCTAATTTTGTTGTTATATGTTGATGATCTCCTTCTTATAGGAAATTTTGATAAAGAGATCCAATAGTTGAAGGAACAACTATTGGTAACATTTGAAATGACAAATTTAAGTAAAGTTCTATTCTACTTAAGAATATAATTTATATACCTACCTAGTTGCATATTCTTGATTTCAAACAGGTACATTGTAAATATGCTTGTTCAATTTGGCATGCAATAAGCCAAGCGATGTTCCCATGCAACATAATTTCAAACTAGTTGCAAATATGAGAAGCTTGATCATTAATGAAACTTTGTATAGAAGGAAAGTTAGAAAGCTTAACTATTTAAACCACATTAGACCAGATATTTCTGTGGTAGTTAACATCATTAATAGATTTTTGAATCCACCACAAGTAGCCCATAATATGGTTGCTATAGACCAAATCCTTTGGTATGCCAAAAGGATAATCAATTATGGCTTATGTCTCCAAAGGGTAGGAAATTGCACATTGAGAAGGTACATGTAAACTTTGATTGGATAAGAAATGGTGATCATTGAAGGTCAATGTCAAGATTTCTCTTTCACCTAGGTTCATCACCAATATCTTGTAGTGCAAAAAGACAATCTTCTATTGCAACCCCATCAACTAAAATTGAATATAAAGCACATTTTGAAGGATCAAAAGAGAAGTCTATAAGGCTTCATTTTTTGATGTTAAAACTTGGTTTCTTAAAGGATACATTCATAATCAAAAGAACCACTTAGTATAAGGCCCAAATGCTTTGAAAGGATTAAAATTTATCACATTTGACCCATGGCTTACATATTTTGATTGGGCCTTATTGTAAGAGAACAATTTCAACTTCAAAAGTTTAATCCATGTATGTTTCCATTAAATTTTCAAATCACATGTAATAAAATATATTTATTGAATGATAATTTTATAGATAAATCAAATGTGTGCATTCAAAAAAAGTAAACATCTCAACATTTAAAATACATATTTGTATTTAAAAGCCTCAATCAATATATTATACATCAAGTTTATCAACAATGATTTTTTCAACATAATTTTAAATATAACAATTCATATTCAACAAAAAAACAAATAATCCCACAAATTATATCCAATCTTCATGGAAATGCACCCTTGCCCTTGTTTACATGACAAAAAATATTTTGTCTTGGAAGAAGTCGTTCAAATTATGTAGTTTTAGTGGTCAAAAACATGTTGAAATACTAAAAGAAGATTATAGTGGATAACCATATTATATTAGAAGGTATATTCAAATTTTATCACTACCAAGCCCTCATAATCATTAATATACTGCCATCAATAAAAAATTAGAATTAATGGTTTAAATTTACATAAAATAAAGGATGTTTAAAATTTCAGTTCCCATTCAACATTTGACAATGCAATGCTTACAATTCATTTTATAACCAATGAAACATCTTAGAATTACATTAAAAGATTGAGATGAAAATTTAGAAATATAAAAATAGTATGCACTTGATTTCATTATATTCCAATCAATAAAACTTTTTCAATGATTTTTGAAAGTTAGGAGGGTGTAAGTTTTTATTACATTCAACATAGTCCTTGGTTCCTTGTATCATGATTGCACCCTAAAACAAAAACAACCTGTCACAATATTGTGTGATAATCAAAGTAGTATAAAACTAGGGAATAATCCAGTCTTTCATTCAAAGTCCAAGCACATAAAAATTTAGTACCACTTTATTAGAAAAAAGTAGAAGATGGATCCATCAATGTTAAATACATTCGTAGATCTCCACAACTAGCTGACATATTCTTTGAATCTCTAGGTAGAACAAGATTTGAAACTCTTACATCAGCTGTTGGTGTAATATGAATAATTGACCTATCTAGGGAATAGGAGACATTTTTTGTTACAAAACCTCATAGGCTAAAGCCTGAGTATGTTAAGAGTGAAAGAGGGTGTTGACATAAAACACTCCTAGCATTACAAAAAGAGTTATTTGTAGATATTAAATTAAGTGTTACATAGGAATTGTTAGACGTATCAGTGTTATCTTTCAGGTAGTTCATTCCTATGTGATCTTGAATCAGGATCATGGCATGCCACTGTGTTTAACCATATATATGTTGTAGATCAAGAATAAGTTAGGTGTAGATTAGATATAGATTAGCTAGATTATTCTTTTATATATATAGGATCTCTTTCCAATGTATGTATCTTTTATTTCCATGAATCCAACACGTTGCATGTAGTAGATGTGCGTCAAAAATAGTGAGATGTGAAACACGTGTGTGATGGGACAATACACATGTGTTGTGGTCATGTGACACAGACCATATTATGATCTTCATTAGAATGAAATTGCATCAGGGAATGCACCCATGTTTTGTTGTACTTTAATTTTAATGATGTTGTCGAGATAGACCATCCCATCAATGAACATTTTGGCAAATCTTTTTCAATTCTTTTTTTCCATTTTGAGTGATTTAAAATGTCACAAGAGCACCTTCTCAAGCTTTACAAATCATCTTATAACTCTAAAAGAAATAGAATAATGTTTAAGGATTTTTCGAAAGGTTCAACAATAAGCTACATGAAATATTTGATTGAGAATAAATTTTTTAAAAACAACCTGTCCCCACTTTGGGGGATGTAACATTTTCACCTCTAACCCATTTTTGTCGGTTTTTAGTGTGACAAATGCTCCCAAAAAGGAGCTCCATTTACTTTTGGACACCATAAACAATGGGCCCTCTTCTAAAAGCAACAAACAAATTGTAACTTAAGTGTTTGAACACCATGCAATCTACATTATATTTGGCCTTTTGGGGAGTTATACCTTGGAATGGATTTCAAATATTAAAATGCTTATCACTTGTACAATGTATTTAATCAAAATTAATATTTATAAGTGTGTCTAGCTAATGTTTAAAAAACGTCAATTTAACATTTTTGAAAGTGTCTTGCTGGTGCTTACAAAAACACAAGTTTAATACTTATAAAATTATGGAGTCTGTAATAGTTTAATGATCATAGATGTCAACCGTGTTAACACTTATAAAAATTTCAGATGTACATGATATCTGGTTGATATTACTGTTTTATCTTTGAAATGATTTTTTTGTTTCTTAAACATGTGAATATTTGATGTTGCAGACATATATCAATATAGTTTTAACCTTCGTGTCCTTGTTTCAGGAATGTCTATACCTCTTATATCGTGGAGACATTGAGACAGTAGACTTCAAAATACAAGAAGACTTTTTGAGCAAGGTTGGTAGACGCCATTTGTGTACCTTTTGATTTCTGAAAGGAGAGAAACTGTGCATTTGAAGTCATGGCAGTCAGTGAACATGTTCCAGTCAAGTTTGAAGGCAGACAATCCGATCAGGCCAAGAATGAATTATTTTTAAGGACTTGATTAAGGGTTGTACTACACATGTTGATTATGAGTCCTACTTCCCAGGTTCCAAGCTTTCCAGATTTCATTTACACTTAGACCTTTCAACAGTCACTCTGTATCTAAACAGATCCACACCAAATACTTGACTGACCCCAAATGCATGTAGCAATTCAGGACAAATTTTTGTGTCTCAACTGCTGCTCCCCCCATCCCCGCTTCCCAAGGTCGTCTGAAAGGACTGCCACACTCATAAATTGACTCTGAGAAAAAAATGGGCAGCTGACCACTCCCAGAGCTCCACCTTAGTCATACAAAAGCGTACAAAATGAAGAAACTTATGAATTTATAAATTCCGGTTGCAATAGAAATTATGGAATGCAAATTTATATTATATACTGCACAGCTGGCTCTAATTTGTTCAGAAACAACGTTCCACAACAGCAATCTACCGCTATGTACGAATGCACAAGTATACTAATGCATGTTAATGACACACCGGCATGCATGCCCGAATCATATTATTTTCCACCTCGAACTAGGGAAGAAACAAGACTAGAAAAGTTCGGGCAGCAAGCAATTTTAACAACTGTTCCAGGCCAGAACCCCGTTGTCGTTAACAACGTTGTTATTTATGTCGTAAGACGTGCGAACAACATTGCCATTGTCCTGTGCGCAATTAGCATAAATGTAGAACGGCGATCCAAGTAGGGCAAATCCTTCTGGCGTACACGTCGCAATGTAGTCGCCTCCCTCCACCAAGTTCCCGTTGTCATTACTTAGAAACGGATTGAGATCTAAACTTGAGGAGGCAAAATTTCCGGCGTCGTTTGCGCAGTTCGCGGATACGACGCTTCCCGTGACTGAGAATGGTTCTTGACAAGATGCTGTGAAACCGCCACACTGGTGATGAATGCCACATCAACATACCCATCCCACGAATTAGTAGTCATGATCTGTATCTTCCTCCGGCGGAAAGTAGTGGAGCTGTGTTACATGCATATTCCATAAACAAACAATTCCAAGACGATGCATATTTCATGAGGCATGTTCAATCGGGCACCACATGGAGTCTATGGCTACGGAATGGGCGGGAACTAGCTCGTCCAAATAGATCGAGCTGGATGCATTCAAGTGTCCAACAATTCGTCCCCAGTACATCACTATATTACACATGACACTTCTCAAATCCACCCGCAATCGGTATTTATCCAGAATCCAGTGCAGTCCGAGAGATGAAGAGAACTGGAGATCATGAACATGGTCGATGAAGAATCGCATTTCTCAAGCATTAGGCAGTAACGGGAGGAACGGTTACAAGCAGGAGCTGTGGAACAGTGATAATCAAGAGCATTGGAGAATCACGACATCATGCAACGAGCGCAAATGAGGCATCCAAAGCTTACCAAAAGGAATTATATTTAGATATGGTCATCTAGCTAGATCATTAACTATGAACACTGGTATCAATTTCCAACTGTTGTTGGTGGCGGGCACTCACCGATGCTTCAGCTCCGTTGAGTAATGCGGACATGCAGAGAAGCCCTGCAGCCACAGCTAGAAGCGCCATCTTCTGCGAAGCCATGATGATCTTATGAACACTGAAATTGAGCGGCTGAGTATGGTGGGCTGCGGATGGTATTGAAAGAAAGCTGGAGGAGTAGATGAGTTGGGAATGCTCGAGATGAATGATACTCCCAGCTCGATCCCATCTGCTTATATAGGTACCGGAGCTCAATCGCCTCGTAACCTCTGGACGACTAGATGATAGAGTGTGACGGAGGACTATACACGCCTGCCGGCGGACTTCGCGTCAACTCCACCAGGGTGTGTGTGGGGGAAAAAGTGGGTTACATTAGTAACTTTGAGTATACTATGCTGAGAAAATGGAGGGTGCAAGACTACTGTGGTCGCCGCAATTTGCACGGAGTTGAAAAGAAGTTTTAAAATAATTTAGGTTTCAGAAACTGCGTCTCGAGTTGAAAGGAACGCAATTAAGTCATGACGTCACTAAAGTAATTTAAAGATAGGAAGAGGCCCACAAGTTTACTTCATTTTGCCACTTCAAATTGCGGTTTGGGATGTCAAAATACTTTATTTTGCCTGACAGTTTCAAAAGGCTGCCAATTTTGAGTTGAATCATCCCGCAGTTTCTCAGTTTTTGTTTTGGCCACAGTTTCACTAGTTGCAAAACTGCCAGAGTCTCAAAATGGATAGAAACCAAGAATAGGCATGTATGTCTTCCTTGACTGGCAGTTATGTATTAGAAGAGCCGAATTGTCTTTATCTGCTGCGGATGTGTGTTGACATTATTTGTTGGAGTTCCCAACAGTTTGAAAACATTTTGTCCATGCGAATCATCATGATCGTCATCGTGTCCAGTCCTAACGGTGGGGCCTGTTCCAGAACGTAACCGCTGTTCCCCACTGTTGATCCATTCACCACACTACAATGTTTCTCACCGTTGTTTCACATTCCAAGTGGAACCGGCAGACGCACGACTGGAACCAGCAGATGACCACTGTGCCACTTAAGAAGAAACCAAAAGGTACGTGACTATAAGTAAACAGTATTGGTGTCCCGTTTCCGGCACTTTGTCAAGCTTTTTCACAGTGGGACAGGTGGCCATCTTTTGGTTCCAATTTTGGTGTGGTTGAATGCACTTGTAGTCTGTGAATGCATGATGGAGAACACACTCGACGTGTGAGTCAAAGGTGAGGGAAACCGCTTTGGAACAGGCGCTCGCAGAACCTGTTACCACCTAATTGAAGGCAGCCCACCCTCTGGGGTCCACCATGGTTGTGTAGGAAGTGGAAGGGACCTGTTCCATAATACATAGAGTGTAGCTGGGCCTCATTTAACAATTTTTTTTACAAGAGGAGGCTCCTTCACCTCACGGCTAAAACTACAGTCTTTAATTGGCTTGTTTGAGACCAAGAGGGTACATAGCAGGGCCTTTTGCGTAGGGTAAGTATTGAAAAATGGGGCCATTTTGGGCATGACCATGAGGGTACAAGGTGAAGCTGAGGAGGGGACTCAAATTCCTATAACCACCCCCTCTGAGGTCCTTACAAACTTTAAAGATCTGGTAGAATTTTAAAGGTCTGTGATTTTGTTTGAGAAAGAGAGGACCTTATTTTGGGATTGCCCTCACTTTGGGACCAAGTATCTTAAGCAAAATAAGGAAGGCCTTTTAACCATTTAGATACAACCAAGGAACTTTATTACTTAATGCAAGTTCAACCAATTTGCTGGTCTCCAACTGCTGCTTAGGGCTAAGCGTATAATATCGCACACAGATGTTCATGTAAGGGACCTTTCAATGTTGCTCACCAAGCTCAGGAACTTAGGGTTTAGAGAGCTCAAGATTAGTGCAGAGTGCCATTCAATACTCACCACTGAGAAATGGTGTGTGTTTGGTTATGAAAGGCACTGTGGTGACTTTAGGTTTAGCATCATGAAAGGTTGTCACACCATTTGCTCCAAACAAATTAGTTTGTTGGCACTCCAACAAAAACATGTCCATTTCACTGTACTTGAATTTGGTTAAAGTGATTGTACAGCTCAGGGTGGCAACTGATATAGCATATACAAGCCTTTTACTATGATTTCTAATGCTTATTACATTTTAAATGCTTTCTATAATGTAATTTTTGTAACACCTTTGGAAAGAAGCACATGAGCAGAATTAAATGACATAAGTTGTTTTTCAATCATAATTTTTTTACATATGTTTAAATGTGATTTTGAGAATTCATTCTTTTTTTGTCTTAAACAAGCGTCTACATTTAGAGGCCTAGCTTTTTTTTGCAATTTTTAAATTTTTAATTATATTTTGAGGTTTCTAAATATATATTTTATAATAAACACATTGATCGGAAAGTACTTAATACCTATATCACATTTGATTTGCATGCCCTACTAACAAGGGAATCGCTTGAGTGAGCCAGCACTCACCAGTGCACCATGTAAAATATCCTGTTCAGGTAATTCATGGATGGAATGAAACTGTCCCCCAGGGGTCAGTTTACTTGGTCAATAGATTTTATTTTTTCTGCTCCTTTTTATCCTAGCTAGATTTTTTTTTCTGTAGCTCAGTTTTTTGTTCTGGCAACAGTTTTATTATCACTTTTTTTTGGCCCACCCCTGACCCCAAGTTTTTTTTGGGAAGCTCCTACCTCCCTCATCCTGCTAGCCCCCTCCCCACCCATCTCCTTTTGCACTCACTTCCATCTCCAGAGCTTCAGGAGTGCTAGTTGCCGTCAAGAGCTTCAATGCGGTGGCAGTTGGAGTGTGAAAGCAAGAGGAGCTAGGTGCTTTAGGGGTGCTACTCATTATTAGGAGCTTCAACATGGTGGCAATAGGAGTGCAAAAGCAAGAGGAGCTAGGTGCTTTAGGAGTGCTACTTGTTGTTAGGAGCTTCAACATGGTGGCAATAGGAGTGCAAAAGCAAGAGGAGCTGAAGTGGGAGCTTGAAGGTAAGGTCCCTCCTCCTCCTCCTTTTTTTTTTTTTCTTTGTTGCAAAGAAGATGACAATCGCATCATTGTCGTCCTCTTCTCTTGCTTTGCAGGTGCAAAAAATGATGACTATGTTGCTCGTCATCATTTCTTTGTGCTTTTGTTACAAACATCACAACAACTATGGGTTGCAAGCAGGAAAAAATGATGACGAGCAACATAATTGCTTGTCACCATTTTGCTATGGGTTGCAAGTGTGAAAAAATGACATCATTTTTTTGATGTGTTCTTGCAAGAACGAGAGAATGACAACTAGCCGTGCTACTCATCATCTTTATATTTTTTATTTTTATACAATTGTGAATGAAAGTGACAAGCGTAAGCTTATCATCTGTTTTTAAACTATGAGGCAAACACAATTAACAATGATGAGCAAAAGTGCTAGTCGTTGTTGATCTAGTTCTTTTCCAAGAGACAAAACAATAATGAACAATCGCGCTACTTGTCATCATCTTGTTTTTGTTTTTTCTGTAGCTGTGAAGGAGGACGATGCTGGTTGTTGTCTTGAAGGTCTAAAGTAGGTGTAAGTAACGACAACGAATAACAAGGTGTAGTTCTTTCAAAGATAAAAAATGTTGACAAGTAAGCGCACTTGTTATCATTGTTTTTTTTGTTTTTTTGCAATTGTGAAGGAGGACAATGATGGGCACTCGTTTCACATAGAACAACAAATGTTCATTATCATCAAATTTTTTCACTTGCTGCCTATAGGCTCTTAGTGGTCTGGTACTTTCCATATGCACAATTGGTGAGAGAGTGGAAAATTTACTAGGAACTAGAATAATGTTATGTTGTGTGTGTTTTTATTAGTTGAAAACTTGGAAGAAAGCGCTAGAAGGAAAAGGCCAATATGTGACCATCACATTTACAACTACGTGCAACTATTTGGTCTCTGCAACTAAATTTTTGTTAGCTACGACTATTGTGACATCGTGCTGACATTAGTCAAGTCATCTTCGATTAACCTGCAACTAGTTTGCGACTAATTATATTTCCATCTATATATGGGTTGGATTTATCATCGAAGAGTAGTCATTTAATGTCCCATTTAGTGATAAGCGAGATGGTGCTTAGTCATAGTTGGCGTATGTCTATATGTAAAATATCGTATTGTATGGTTTTTTAGTGAAAGTGTTATACAAAGCTGTAAAATACAAATTTGTACATATTCATAAATTCATATGATAAATTAAAATTAAATTCCTTGAATTTAGTGGAAATGTGGTTTAACGGTGTCTGTCTCGAGCTGCTCAGCGGAACCTTAAACCTTGGCGTTGGAAACCCTAATGGGATTCCTTCACTCTTCTCTTGGTTGTGCACAATTTCTCGTTTGCAGATTGGGCTTTGTTAGAGGAATTGCAGAGCCCTTTTTGCTTGCTTGCTTGCTTATTGCTTTTCCAGACTAAGAACTGCTTAGGTCTGGCTTGTTTGGTGTTTTTGGGAAAGTTCTAGGATGGTGGGAAACTAGTTAGAGTAGTACTAGCGGATATTGTTCATGAGCTTTGGAGGAGGACGGGGTGGAGAAGTGCAGAGAGATCGAAGAGGCTTCTTTTTGTCTCTATTTCGGTAGAGGAGCGAGGCAGGAGCTTCTTCTTTGCTGTTGTGTGTGATTTTTTTTCCTTGGCAAGGATGACTTAATTTGGAGGTTATAGAAGAGGGCTCGCCATGTTTTTGTACCACTGGTTAGATCATTGCGTTGCGTGCGGGATACGGTAATACCGCGGCCGATGGCAGCAGATGGAAAAGAGTGAGTTCTAATCACAGCACAACAGATAGTGAGATTGTTAGGCTCCACAGATACTGTAATGACGGACGACACGCTCCAAATTCTCTCAAACTTTGATCACAGATTCTCCAGCATGAATGACAAGCCCAAGAAGCAAGAGTTTAGTACCTCACATGAAGTAGGCACAACAGCTACAGATGAGGATCTGCAGTCAAAGCGTTCCCAACCTTTTTCACGGGGCGCGGGCAGTTCGAAGATGATCGAATCACGCTTTGATCATGCGGAGGATGTGGTGGTTCGATGGCATCTGGGATACTAAGAGCGAGCCAAGCAGTAGAGGATTTTCGAGTGCCCGAAAAAGGAGGCTTCCACGTATCTGGAAGCAGTAGACGAGGTACAAAACCTGCTGGATCAGTTGTCCATGCAAAACAAAGAGGAGGAGCAGCAGCCTGCAACCCTGGAGAAAGCACAAAATGTGATTTAGCTGGCGATGGAGAGACTAGAGGAGGAGTGTTGCCACTTCTTGCGCAGAACAGCCGATATGTGGACCCGGATTGGCTCTTTAACTCCATGGTAGTGGTTGGATTATTTAGAAGTTCTTTCAATGACGATCATCATCATACCGTAGATGATGCCACAGCAGCACCGGAGATTAGCTCCTCCGGGGAGGAAGATTTCGCCAGAGATGAAGACAAATATGTTTTCCCGGTGGCAAGACCCAAAGAAGTTGTGCCGACGACGTTGGATTTGATCTCTTCTAGAGACAGAGAGAGAGAGCTTAGTGTCATTGTTTGTTTAGGCGTTTCAAATTCTCGTGTTTTTTTTCTCTGTATATCTGTTTTCTTTCTGTGAGAAGAAAACCTTGGCATGCTCAAGAGAGTGGTTGAGGATGAGGGAGGTTGAGGTTGCTGCTCCTCCTCCTAAGCACCTTTGTCTCTCTATCAAGCATCATCGGTCGAGTCTCCCTCCCCCGATTCCCAAAGATCTCGCTGATATACCGGCAACCTCTGCTATCGACCATTTGAGCGGTGGATCATCAAGGAGGAAGTTCTTGGTTGCGAGCTCGCAGCACGGGCCTTCTACTTCTCGTTCGACTGCGAGAGGAGAACCAGTAGACAATGTTGGAGACGTGTGTCATACTGTAGATAAATCTGTAGCAGCTTTGCCCTTGAGCTCAGATGGATTTACAATCGAGAGCTTGGCTGCTGAGGAAATCTGCTTATTACGTCGATGTTCTTCCTCAGCCTCAGAGTTCGGACCCTCAGAAGTTGCTGCTGCTGGTACTATTCCAAGCTCAGGCAATATTCCAATCTTCTTCTCTTCGACTAATTCGGTATTAAGGCAAGTAGATCTCTCAAAGTCTTAGAATTACGGATCAATCATTTTTGCCAATTCTTGAATGTTTCGTGGACTCAGGGTTTCAGGGGTGACAAATAGCAAGTAAAGAGCATTGCTTTCTCTCTCCATGAAAACCATGCAATCTGCTTTGGCCAATAGGTATTTAGCTGTTATCGGGAGCATTAGAGGGTTTGCACGATTTGCAGATCATGCCTTTCCTTTGTGTAGTGGAACTGAATTATTCATACCACTAGCTCTCTCTCTCTCGCTCTCTCTCTCTCTGCCTGCCTGCATGGAGGGATGTATTCTAGCTTCATAGCAATTGGAGTGGATTTGACAATGCTAAATCAGCATGAGAAGCTAGGGTTTGAAGGATTGTCTGCTTTGGATATTTTTGGTAAATAGATGCCTTCATCCAACATCTGGGTCTATCATTATAGTATCAGCCATAATTCTCGAACTGTTGGATATGGGAGGGAAACAGGATATTGGAGGCTATGACATTCAAAAGCAAGAGATTCGTGAAGCAGTGGAGTTGCCTCTCACACACCACGAGCTCTACAAGTAGATTGGTATTGACCTCCCCTGAGGAGTTTTGTTGTATGGACCTCCAGGAACTGCCAAAACCATGCTTGCCAAGGCTGTTGCTCATCATACAATTGTTGCTTTCATTCGTGTAGTTGGGTCAGTGTTTGTGCAAAAGTATCTTGGAGAGGTCAAATCCCTGTGACAACTGTGTACACTTTCTCATAGTTCTGCCATTTCTGACATTCCCATGTTTGAAATAGAATCTTCACCTGTTAGCATATATCTTTGGAGTCTGTAAGCCAAGTTTTTTGCAGCAACTAGGGTCTAAAAACAGGTTGATTCAAGGACAAAGAACTCAATTTTGGTGACACGTGCAGGGACCACGAATGGTGCAGGATGTATTTCGACTTGCAAATGAGAATGCTCCAGCCATCATTTTCATGAGATTGATGCCATTGCAACAACTCGATTCGATGCTCAGACTGGGGCTGATCGGGAGGTGCAACATATATTGATGGAGCTTTTGAACCAGGTACCCCCACCTACATTCACATTGCACATTTCTATGTACAGATCAAGTTGGCAAGATGCCAAATACCCCCCATTGAGCTCTGTCCGGCACCTGACAGTGCAGCCCGGTGGAGAATCTCACTGTTCTGCTGCAAGGTTTTCGTTTTTTTTCATTTTTTGTCTTTTGCTGTTATATAAGTACAAAAAAGTTTTACTTCTGCTCAGTGCGGAAAGGTAGGCCAGTGGTTGGTCCTGATTCTCTCAGGGAAAAGGTATGAGTTTCAAACTTGGCACCCCACCACAGAACATTGAGTTGAAGAACACGTGAAGCTTCATGTTCTTTTTGCAGAACATTGAAAACCATGTTGCAGGGTTTCATGCAGAATCTTGCAAGGTGAAAAAGGTGTGCAAGAAGACAAGCAAAATATGTGCCGGACAGAGCTCAATAGGGGGTATTTAGCGTCTCGCATCAAGTTGTTTGTCAACAGCCTTGTGGGGGGGGGGGGTTTGAAGTACACAACTTTTTATCTTCTGACTTTTTGGACCTGAAGGGATCAAAGGTCTGAACTCAAGGGTTTTAACAAGGAACTGTTATGACTTAGCAATTTGTATTGTAGGTTAACCCTCTTTGTCTTAGAATTTGGAAGGAAGTTTGTTTATCAGTGTTTTAAGAAGTATTGTCTTGCGCATCCTCCTCAATTTCAGCATTTACATGCATTCAAGAAACAGAGTCTGATCTAGGATCTGTCTAAGCAGATGTGCTTGCTTGCTTTCAACAAAAAAAAAATTGTTCTGCATAATAAAGTTGAATGTATCTCATGCCAGATGGATGGTTTTGATCAGACAGTCAATGTGAAGGTGATAATGGCCACCAACAGAGCAAATACACTTGACCCTGCACTGCTGCACCCAGGACGTCTGGATCATAATATAGAATTTCCACTTCCTGACCGGAGACAAAAGCGCCTTATCTTCCAGGTTTGTTTCCTCACTCCTGTCCTCAAATTTTCTTTTACTTGTCACTTTCACTGTTACAGACACTATCTTGATGCTTCTCAGAAAAATGTGAAGTTTCTTATTAGGGTTTGATCATAAAGCAATTACAAAGGGAGGTCAATGGAGGTTTTCTGATATTGGCTCAAACATAGTTGCAGCTCAAGATCTTATGGGAGTATAATGTGACTGACAGAGTCTTGTGTCTTTTGGAAAGCTTTGCATCTAATTATAGTGAGAGTATTGATGGTGTATAATTACTGATTGGTGTGAATCACAGGTGTGCGCAGCAAAGATGAACTTAAGTGAGGAAGTAGACTTGGAGGATTATGTTTCTAGACCTAATAAAATAAGTGTAGTTAAGGTAGGTTCTGTTTAGATCACCTCATCTATTATTCTCAGCATCACATGCCTCACAAATGACATGTCTTTTTTCTGTTTTGGTTTCAATAGATGCAGCATTGTAGCAGCAGTCAGTGAGTGCAAGGAGTGGAATTTGTGAAGCTGGTGAGATATAGATCTAGAGATGGCCTGACGATTGACTAGGGCATGGTAGAAGCAAAAGGGAAAAAGGAGAAAGACAAAGACATTTTTTGTTACAGTGTTCACAACGTTTTCCATCAGAACGCTTATCCCCAGTGAACCCATGTGGGCTATTCAAATGCTTGGAATAGTTCATGTGTAATTAGATTGATGAGTGCAAGAACTTGTAACCCATTGCCATAGTAATAAAATCTATCCTGGTTTTGGTGGGAGGCCAAGCAAATTGGCATGTCAAACTTAAACTACCAAATTCTTATGTAATTTTACCTTGGGTGCTTAACTTTTTGGGATTGTAGGCAATTTATAAATGCTCCTAGCTACCATTGGGTTTCAAAACTCAACTGAAGTATATATTGTGTTTATTATAAATATTAGGCAAAGCCATAAACGCTTAAGATCTACTGTGTGCAACATGAAATTGGACGACAAAAAAATTCATGTATTATCTGTAAATAAATGCATTATTTAAAACTAAAATAAAAAACTAATTGCCACATGTCATAATCGTTATGAGTAAAATCGAACGGTCCATATATACTGTAATTATTTAATAATAGAATAAATAACTTATTAATAGCCACGTGTCATAATCCTAGTGCTTGAATCGGACGGGTAGTATTATTAGATGTCATGAAGAATTTTTAAATCAAATATCCAATATACCACGTGGTCTCTAAGCATTGGTGAAAAATAATAACCAAAATAATTGTTGAATACTAGCACCACATACGTATATTTGTATTTTGTAATGAACTGGTATTTGTACGCTGAACAGTTTCCGTCCACCCCGTTGTCGCCTAGGACTAAGGACGCCTGCAACTTGTCCAAGGCGACTACACAACTTTTAGTTATAAATGTCGCCTGCGACTAGAAAACAGTCACAAGGACCAGTCGAAAAAGTCTATTTTCCTTCTAGTGAAGCAATGAATGTTAGAATAGATCAACAAATTTCAACAAATGTTGTAGATGGCATGGGAGGTGTCATGAATGACAAACATTTGGAGGCTAGGGTGATGGGATAAGAAATGAATGTTTAAAGTTCCATTGGTTGCAAATGAGATTGTTGAAGACAAAGAAGTGTGAGCAGGTGAAGATGTTGGGGAAACATTTAAAGGAGATGTTGATCAAGTTGAGATGGATTTGGAAATAACTATTTTAATGATAGAGCATTAAAAAAATGTAGTTCTTGGTACTTCATTGCTCTAGCAAAAGAATGCAAATGAAGATGTTGCATTTCATGCACATATTGATGGAGGTGACATAAGAACTTCACTTATTATAATTATTACCCCACCCATCTTTTCAAGTGGAAAAGATGGGCGGGGACTTTTTTTTGTCAAATTTGTGATTACAATACCTTCTTTAATTATGGTCCTTAAACCTCTACATGCCTCACCTTCCTCCTCCATGTGAAAAGTTGGGTGGGACATTTGTTTTTGTTTTAAATCTATTGGCAATACCTATAGGCATTGTACATGATATTGTTATTTTTAGGGTTTACTTCATTCATGTAAATTTCAATATTGGAGTTTAACACTACCTTCATCTTATGTTTTTATTCTTTTATTTTTATGTGTAACACCCTCATCTAGTGTTTTATTCTTTTTCCTTCTATGTAATACCTTAATCTTGTGTTATAATCTTTTATCTATCCATGCAATACTTTTGTTGTTTAAGGGATAACTTTCATTTAGAATATTGAGTTTGACATTATGTTTTTTGTTTGTGTTTTTTTATTTTAAATGTGGTTGTCACTGCTCCCCGCCCTAATTGTCATAAAAGATATCAATTAGACAAGGGATGGGCTCAAATCAACATCTCCCTTAAATGTTTCCCCAACATTTTCACCTGCTCACACTTCTTCGTCTTCAACAATCTCATTTGCAACCAATGGAACTTTAAACATTCATTTCTTATCCCATCACCCTAGCGTCCAAATGTTTGTCATTCATGACACCTCCCATGCCATCTACAACATTTGTTGAAATTTGTTGATCTATTCCAACATTCATTGCTTTCTTCCAAGTTTTCATCTAATAAAAACACACACAACATAACATTATTCTAGTTCCTAGTAAATTTTCCACTCTCTCACCAATTGTGCATATGGAAAGTACCAGACCACTAAGAGCCTATAGGCAGCAAGTGAAAAAATTTGATGATAATGAACATTTGTTGTTCTATGTGAAACGAGTGCCCATCATTGTCCTCCTTCACAATTGCAAAAAAACAAAAAAAACAATGATAACAAGTGCGCTTACTTGTCAACATTTTTTATCTTTGAAAGAACTACACCTTGTTATTCGTTGTCGTTACTTACACCTACTTTAGACCTTCAAGACAACAACCAGCATCGTCCTCCTTCACAGCTACAGAAAAAACAAAAACAAGATGATGACAAGTAGCGCGATTGTTCATTATTGTTTTGTCTCTTGGAAAAGAACTAGATCAACAACGACTAGCACTTTTGCTCATCATTGTTAATTGTGTTTGCCTCATAGTTTAAAAACAGATGATAAGCTTACGCTTGTCACTTTCATTCACAATTGTATAAAAATAAAAAATATAAAGATGATGAGTAGCACGGCTAGTTGTCATTCTCTCGTTCTTGCAAGAACACATCAAAAAAATGATGTCATTTTTTCACACTTGCAACCCATAGCAAAATGGTGACAAGCAATTATGTTGCTCGTCATCATTTTTTCCTGCTTGCAACCCATAGTTGTTGTGATGTTTGTAACAAAAGCACAAAGAAATGATGACGAGCAACATAGTCATCATTTTTTGCACCTGCAAAGCAAGAGAAGAGGACGACAATGATGCGATTGTCATCTTCTTTGCAACAAAGAAAAAAAAAAAAAGGAGGAGGAGGAGGGACCTTACCTTCAAGCTCCCACTTCAGCTCCTCTTGCTTTTGCACTCCTATTGCCACCATGTTGAAGCTCCTAACAACAAGTAGCACTCCTAAAGCACCTAGCTCCTCTTGCTTTTGCACTCCTATTGCCACCATGTTGAAGCTCCTAATAATGAGTAGCACCCCTAAAGCACCTAGCTCCTCTTGCTTTCACACTCCAACTGCCACCGCATTGAAGCTCTTGACGGCAACTAGCACTCCTGAAGCTCTGGAGATGGAAGTGAGTGCAAAAGGAGATGGGTGGGGAGGGGGCTAGCAGGATGAGGGAGGTAGGAGCTTCCCAAAAAAAACTTGGGGTCAGGGGTGGGCCAAAAAAAAGTGATAATAAAACTGTTGCCAGAACAAAAAACTGAGCTACAGAAAAAAAAATCTAGCTAGGATAAAAAGGAGCAGAAAAAATAAAATCTATTGACCAAGTAAACTGACCCCTGGGGGACAGTTTCATTCCATCCATGAATTACCTGAACAGGATATTTTACATGGTGCACTGGTGAGTGCTGGCTCACTCAAGCGATTCCCTTGTTAGTAGGGCATGCAAATCAAATGTGATATAGGTATTAAGTACTTTCCGATCAATGTGTTTATTATAAAATATATATTTAGAAACCTCAAAATATAATTAAAAATTTAAAAATTGCAAAAAAAAGCTAGGCCTCTAAATGTAGACGCTTGTTTAAGACAAAAAAAGAATGAATTCTCAAAATCACATTTAAACATATGTAAAAAAATTATGATTGAAAAACAACTTATGTCATTTAATTCTGCTCATGTGCTTCTTTCCAAAGGTGTTACAAAAATTACATTATAGAAAGCATTTAAAATGTAATAAGCATTAGAAATCATAGTAAAAGGCTTGTATATGCTATATCAGTTGCCACCCTGAGCTGTACAATCACTTTAACCAAATTCAAGTACAGTGAAATGGACATGTTTTTGTTGGAGTGCCAACAAACTAATTTGTTTGGAGCAAATGGTGTGACAACCTTTCATGATGCTAAACCTAAAGTCACCACAGTGCCTTTCATAACCAAACACACACCATTTCTCAGTGGTGAGTATTGAATGGCACTCTGCACTAATCTTGAGCTCTCTAAACCCTAAGTTCCTGAGCTTGGTGAGCAACATTGAAAGGTCCCTTACATGAACATCTGTGTGCGATATTATACGCTTAGCCCTAAGCAGCAGTTGGAGACCAGCAAATTGGTTGAACTTGCATTAAGTAATAAAGTTCCTTGGTTGTATCTAAATGGTTAAAAGGCCTTCCTTATTTTGCTTAAGATACTTGGTCCCAAAGTGAGGGCAATCCCAAAATAAGGTCCTCTCTTTCTCAAACAAAATCACAGACCTTTAAAATTCTACCAGATCTTTAAAGTTTGTAAGGACCTCAGAGGGGGTGGTTATAGGAATTTGAGTCCCCTCCTCAGCTTCACCTTGTACCCTCATGGTCATGCCCAAAATGGCCCCATTTTTCAATACTTACCCTACGCAAAAGGCCCTGCTATGTACCCTCTTGGTCTCAAACAAGCCAATTAAAGACTGTAGTTTTAGCCGTGAGGTGAAGGAGCCTCCTCTTGTAAAAAAAATTGTTAAATGAGGCCCAGCTACACTCTATGTATTATGGAACAGGTCCCTTCCACTTCCTACACAACCATGGTGGACCCCAGAGGGTGGGCTGCCTTCAATTAGGTGGTAACAGGTTCTGCGAGCGCCTGTTCCAAAGCGGTTTCCCTCACCTTTGACTCACACGTCGAGTGTGTTCTCCATCATGCATTCACAGACTACAAGTGCATTCAACCACACCAAAATTGGAACCAAAAGATGGCCACCTGTCCCACTGTGAAAAAGCTTGACAAAGTGCCGGAAACGGGACACCAATACTGTTTACTTATAGTCACGTACCTTTTGGTTTCTTCTTAAGTGGCACAGTGGTCATCTGCTGGTTCCAGTCGTGCGTCTGCCGGTTCCACTTGGAATGTGAAACAACGGTGAGAAACATTGTAGTGTGGTGAATGGATCAACAGTGGGGAACAGCGGTTACGTTCTGGAACAGGCCCCACCGTTAGGACTGGACACGATGACGATCATGATGATTCGCATGGACAAAATGTTTTCAAACTGTTGGGAACTCCAACAAATAATGTCAACACACATCCGCAGCAGATAAAGACAATTCGGCTCTTCTAATACATAACTGCCAGTCAAGGAAGACATACATGCCTATTCTTGGTTTCTATCCATTTTGAGACTCTGGCAGTTTTGCAACTAGTGAAACTGTGGCCAAAACAAAAACTGAGAAACTGCGGGATGATTCAACTCAAAATTGGCAGCCTTTTGAAACTGTCAGGCAAAATAAAGTATTTTGACATCCCAAACCGCAATTTGAAGTGGCAAAATGAAGTAAACTTGTGGGCCTCTTCCTATCTTTAAATTACTTTAGTGACGTCATGACTTAATTGCGTTCCTTTCAACTCGAGACGCAGTTTCTGAAACCTAAATTATTTTAAAACTTCTTTTCAACTCCGTGCAAATTGCGGCGACCACAGTAGTCTTGCACCCTCCATTTTCTCAGCATAGTATACTCAAAGTTACTAATGTAACCCACTTTTTCCCCCACACACACCCTGGTGGAGTTGACGCGAAGTCCGCCGGCAGGCGTGTATAGTCCTCCGTCACACTCTATCATCTAGTCGTCCAGAGGTTACGAGGCGATTGAGCTCCGGTACCTATATAAGCAGATGGGATCGAGCTGGGAGTATCATTCATCTCGAGCATTCCCAACTCATCTACTCCTCCAGCTTTCTTTCAATACCATCCGCAGCCCACCATACTCAGCCGCTCAATTTCAGTGTTCATAAGATCATCATGGCTTCGCAGAAGATGGCGCTTCTAGCTGTGGCTGCAGGGCTTCTCTGCATGTCCGCATTACTCAACGGAGCTGAAGCATCGGTGAGTGCCCGCCACCAACAACAGTTGGAAATTGATACCAGTGTTCATAGTTAATGATCTAGCTAGATGACCATATCTAAATATAATTCCTTTTGGTAAGCTTTGGATGCCTCATTTGCGCTCGTTGCATGATGTCGTGATTCTCCAATGCTCTTGATTATCACTGTTCCACAGCTCCTGCTTGTAACCGTTCCTCCCGTTACTGCCTAATGCTTGAGAAATGCGATTCTTCATCGACCATGTTCATGATCTCCAGTTCTCTTCATCTCTCGGACTGCACTGGATTCTGGATAAATACCGATTGCGGGTGGATTTGAGAAGTGTCATGTGTAATATAGTGATGTACTGGGGACGAATTGTTGGACACTTGAATGCATCCAGCTCGATCTATTTGGACGAGCTAGTTCCCGCCCATTCCGTAGCCATAGACTCCATGTGGTGCCCGATTGAACATGCCTCATGAAATATGCATCGTCTTGGAATTGTTTGTTTATGGAATATGCATGTAACACAGCTCCACTACTTTCCGCCGGAGGAAGATACAGATCATGACTACTAATTCGTGGGATGGGTATGTTGATGTGGCATTCATCACCAGTGTGGCGGTTTCACAGCATCTTGTCAAGAACCATTCTCAGTCACGGGAAGCGTCGTATCCGCGAACTGCGCAAACGACGCCGGAAATTTTGCCTCCTCAAGTTTAGATCTCAATCCGTTTCTAAGTAATGACAACGGGAACTTGGTGGAGGGAGGCGACTACATTGCGACGTGTACGCCAGAAGGATTTGCCCTACTTGGATCGCCGTTCTACATTTATGCTAATTGCGCACAGGACAATGGCAATGTTGTTCGCACGTCTTACGACATAAATAACAACGTTGTTAACGACAACGGGGTTCTGGCCTGGAACAGTTGTTAAAATTGCTTGCTGCCCGAACTTTTCTAGTCTTGTTTCTTCCCTAGTTCGAGGTGGAAAATAATATGATTCGGGCATGCATGCCGGTGTGTCATTAACATGCATTAGTATACTTGTGCATTCGTACATAGCGGTAGATTGCTGTTGTGGAACGTTGTTTCTGAACAAATTAGAGCCAGCTGTGCAGTATATAATATAAATTTGCATTCCATAATTTCTATTGCAACCGGAATTTATAAATTCATAAGTTTCTTCATTTTGTACGCTTTTGTATGACTAAGGTGGAGCTCTGGGAGTGGTCAGCTGCCCATTTTTTTCTCAGAGTCAATTTATGAGTGTGGCAGTCCTTTCAGACGACCTTGGGAAGCGGGGATGGGGGGAGCAGCAGTTGAGACACAAAAATTTGTCCTGAATTGCTACATGCATTTGGGGTCAGTCAAGTATTTGGTGTGGATCTGTTTAGATACAGAGTGACTGTTGAAAGGTCTAAGTGTAAATGAAATCTGGAAAGCTTGGAACCTGGGAAGTAGGACTCATAATCAACATGTGTAGTACAACCCTTAATCAAGTCCTTAAAAATAATTCATTCTTGGCCTGATCGGATTGTCTGCCTTCAAACTTGACTGGAACATGTTCACTGACTGCCAT
The DNA here is from genome assembly GCA_963921925.1 of Sphagnum tenellum. Lineage (NCBI taxonomy): Eukaryota > Viridiplantae > Streptophyta > Sphagnopsida > Sphagnales > Sphagnaceae > Sphagnum > Sphagnum tenellum. Next base: position 726,932 of record OY998154.1, read on the forward strand.
GACTTCAAATGCACATTTTCTCTCCTTTCAGAAATCAAAAGGTACACAAATGGCGTCTACCAACCTTGCTCAAAAAGCTTTCTTGTATTTTGAAGTCTACTGTCTCAATGTCTCCACGATGTAAGAGGTATAGACATTCCTGAAACAAGGACAAGAAGGTTAAAACTATATAGATATATGTCTGCAACATCAACTAGTTGGTCCCTTCTGGGACCTGGAGTGGAGGTAGGCCTAATGCCGTCTTTTATTGACCATGTTGGTCTCTGTCTCAAGTAAAGTAACACTGCTCCTGCAGGACTACTGACCCCTTTCCCTACTATGTAAGTGGATATAAGGATTGGAAGTATGTAAGTGCTTACTTACCAATGTAGGTAGGTAAGGCACATGTTGGGCTACTACCTGTACATAAAGACCTGCTCCAATTTGTTTAGAGTAATTAAAGGGCACATTACACAACATATTTTTCCTCTTTTGTTTGTGCGGGCATTTCAAACAATGAAATGCTCAGTCCAGTGGGCATTCCAATTTTCAAAACATCTGGTTGGTTGTTTTGTTTTTTCTGTGATAGCCACTGAAAGAAAAAAATTGGAGCATGTCTTCATGATTATAGTAAAGCCCTTGGCCACAGGCTTTACTGGAATTGGGCCGGCAATAGTGCAAAGTTCTGCCCACTGACAGCTTTCCCCTATACATATTTATTCACACAGCCATAGTTTTTTAAGAGGCTCCCAATGATAGTTTTATGAGATCCAAAGGAATAAATGGGTTGCCTCACAACGTTGAGCAATGGTCATACCCACCATTTTTTTTGGTTGGAATTCAATTATGGACAATAAGCTATTATAACACCATACTTTCAAACTGACAAACTTGACCACAATTCCTTCTGAGCATGAGCCTCTGGAGTCTGCACCACATGTGAGAAGCTGCTCTTCCTCTCATCAGCTTGTAGCCAATGTCGTTTCTTCTTTGAGCTTGGTTCTGCATAAATACCTGATTTTTTTCTGAGTTCATTTTTAGGTGGTCTATAAAGCATTATGTGGCATAGCACCCATCACTGCCCCATCCATTGGGAACCTGTTATGACACAGCTTTGGATGAACCACAATTGAGATCCAAACCCTCCTGCCGTCCCCCTTCCCCAACCTGGATAACTAGCTAGGTAAGTAGGTACCTGATACCATAGGTAAGTACCTAGGGATGTAAGTGCTTACTATGTAGATATATAAATAGGCAAGCCACTTGATGGCTACAAGGTAGGTTGATGTATGTGGATGGTAAGTACATTAGGACATACTTTATCACCATGGTTGGCTGCCAGACATGAATACAATGCCAAAGTGTTTTCTGTCCATACATCATCCATCCTGCACAGCACACTTGTGAGTGCTGCTTATGTTTGGCCATCAGCAAGCTGAACATTTCATCTTTACCTTACCAAGAATGGCAGAGCTCCAAAACTCAGAGAGAGAGATTCTTCACGAGTTGTGATTTCTTGATTCTGGTACAAGTTGAAAGCATTGTGTGTGTTGTATGTATGCGGGACTGATGGATATCATAGTGAAGAATCATCTTGTCAAACTGGTTCTTGCAGATACATGCCTCTCTTTTGAACCATTTCAGCTTTGCATGAGCAATTCAGTAAGATAAATGTCTTCATCAGTAGTGCAGGATTTTTTTCTGTTTTGACTTCCCTGCCAACTACAGAAGGGTAAAGAGGGAGTTCTTCCAGATTGAGTTAGTAGGTAAACCAAGAAAAGCTCAGAACCTGTCATGTTTTGTGATTTTTCCAGAATTTTGTATATCTGCCTGTCAGATCTTATATTTGCTCCCGAAGATGCTCATGGGTTTTGGATGTGTTGAACAAACTCTGTGTCTGCTTGTGATACACTATCAGTGCTTTGATCTCATGCTGAACCCCATTTCTCCTGCTGCCCTCTTCTTGGGTGTCTTGGTATCATGGTCCTCCCCAAGGATATCAGCAGCACGGCTTTTTTGGGGAGAAACATTCTTATGCAAACTTGCCAATACCTCTTGACAGTGATTGACAAATGTGACTCGACACATCAGAATTGACAGAAGCATTATATGAAATCCTCAGATCCAGAGGCAAAAAAAGTCTGTGTAATATGTTTCAAGGAATATGATAAAAATGGTAATAAGCTCCCATACATTCTCAACTTCAATGTCTGATACCTAACGCTTCTTCCTCTTCAATAAGCACAAAACCTAACAGCGCTACATAACGATGGTGGTGCTTGGGTCCAAAGAGATCTGTGTTTCATAGCATGCTCATCAACCACAGAAAGTGAATCCATAGAGCGTGACAAGGCAGCAGTTGTTTTTGAAAGGACTGTGACACAGGGGTGATGATCTACTGGTAGAGAATAGGGAGTAGGCAAGACGTGGGGTACATGTAGTTCTTCTAAGACACGCTTTTGAGAGTGGGATTGGCAGGGCAAGAGGAGTAGACTGCTTGGATGAAGGAACAGCACAGGAAGAGAGGCAGCATGTCAAACATGAAACAGGAGCTGAAAAGTGAGAATCTACCAGAGGTTTCAGGAGCTTGCGGAAAATGACCTCTGCTGGTGATGATGATCTTTGAGAAGGATGGAGCAATGAAGAGTTCATGAGAAGCTGTAGTGGGATAAAAGGTAAAATCCTTTAACTAGTGAAAAAGTTTTAAGAGAATATTCAGAGAGCCTCAATCCTCTAAAACTCTTTGTAAGCCATTCTTCAGCCAGCTTGAACAACAAACCCATGTTCCTTCCATTCACCTGCAGCAATGACAACAGGAACAATTAAAATAATGAGAAAATAATTATGGACTGTGAAAAATATCTTTGCTTTGAAGGTGTTTTAAATGATGCCACGTGGCGCCCTGAAAATTCAGATTGCGTTTTGAGGCCTCAGGTCTACCTCCACTAATGATCTATAATGGGTGCAAAGTCAAAATGTCTAATTTGTTGAGTGAAGAAATTTGTTCAGATTTTAAAAATTTGTATGAGTCTATCTATGCCCATCCATTCATTAATGGTGACTACTTTGGCAAATTTTTGAAGGGGCGGTTGGCTCATAAGAAAGGTCATCCTATTAATTTGGCTTTGTATGCTTTGGGACAATAACCAAGAGCAAATGAAAAGGGCCAAAAGGCCACCATCCAAAACAAGCGAGGGATCTAGTTGGGGGTCTTTTTCCTCAAGGCAAGGTCCCAATAATGATGATTGTGTTATTATTGAGTAGTCTAAACAAGTGAAGGGCTTTCTGCCAAAAAAGTTAACAGTAGTGAGGAGGCTTCTTGAGAATGCTGAGAATGAAAGTGCGTATCTTTCTCCTATAAAAGAAAACTTGGACAAAATGAAATCTGATATGCAAGCCCTTGTACAAACATTAGAAAGAAGTTTGGTTGAAATGAAGAAATCCTTGCAGGTAGCAGAAAGAAGTAATGAGTGTCTTTTAAACGATGCAAAGGAGCTAGGAGACGATCTCGCTACGTATGAGAATAAATGTCAAGGTTCTTCAAATCCAATAAATGTGGACCAGGCAAGAGCCTTGGTTATTAAGTTGGCTACAAGTCTTAGAGAAATGGAAGGAGATTTGTAGTTTCAATAGTTATTGTTGAGAAGGAAATCTACAAGGGTTAAGGACGGGGAAATTGAGCTTAAAGATGTTCATGAGAGGTTGCAAAAAGTTTCAAAAGACCTTGATGTCCTTGAGTTGAAAGGTGGTCAAACTAAGAAGTGGGTTCAGACTCTAGGCTTCCAGGTGTAGCTTATGTCAAGAGGGGGAGGAGTCAGTGTTAGTCCACTGGCAATTGAAAATCCCACCACCATGGCTACTAATACATTTGGAGCTTATTTTGCCAGTCCTTGCCCAACATGTGGTTTGTTCTTCATTTGCAACCAACTTGTGTTGATCTCATGTGGGTGCATTCATCATCCATTTTTCTTCAGTGTACATGTGGGAGGTAAAGATTCAAGAAAGTGTGCAAGCCAAACATGTGGAGAAAACTTTTCTGAAGAATAGCTCAAGAATAACAGTTGGGGTGTTAACCAAATTTGCTTGCAGCTGAAGAGGTCAGATATGTCATTCTGTTGATGGTCCTCTTCTCTATATATATGGGTTTTGTCTACAATGAGTTCTTCTCAATACCCTTCCACCTATTTGTGGAGTCTTCTTACAGCTGCCCCCACCCACAGTATGGCATTGCAAACTGCCCGTAAGTGACTTGTCTCTCTGCCTGTTCATCCCATCCATCCACTTTTATGTCTTGATCATGGATATAGAGGTCTAGATTTTACTAATAGCTTGTTTTTAAAAATAGACTGAATAGTAACAGAATTTTTTCAAGATGCGCTTTTCTTTCCAGCGTCAGAATTGACACTGAATAGAACTCCAGTTGTTTTTACATAATAAATTAGGAGGGGGGAGTGGGTGATTGTCACAGAATGGCATCAACTTCGGCGCTGATGAAATGGAGAGACACACCATATCCATTTGGGTGGATCCAATATGGCATGGGTCACGCACGGAATTGCCCTTCCTGAACTCTATTATGATGAAGATGTCCATTTTGCCGGGAATTGCCGAAATGAATTTGGGTGTTGTACTGAGCTATTTCAATGCCCAATTCTTTCGTAGCAGCATTGATATTTAGTGCGCCCATTTTCATCCCTATAGCCCCTGTGTCAAAGTTGTGAGGTTCCAGAGTTTTGGGTGTCAAAGTTCATGCTTGTACATGCTTGTAGATGCTCAGGAAAATGGAACTGTAATTAAAGGACTGGAAGGTCTTGAGATGAGCTTTTGTGTTTTCTTGAACTGTGGGCCCCTCAGGATTGATGTTTATATCAGAAGTCCTCAATTGGGCTGGTAGAGCTCTTGGTTACTTAGTCTGGTACTTAGTTGTGATCTTTGTCAAACATGTGTGTGTCAGGTATCAGTTTGTTCCACAGCTGCTGTTCTTGAACAGCTTATTTGGCTACCTGTCATTCCTCATTTTGCTGAGATGGTGCCAAGGGAGCAAGCCAGACTTTTACCACATTATGATTTACATGTTTGTGCGTCCCACGGAGGATCTTGGAGAAAATAAACTCTTTGAGGGCCAAACTTATGTTCAGTTGTGGCACCATCCACCAGTCAAGGCCAGCTTCTAACCATACTTGTGAATCGGCAATGGAGTTTCTGAATGCTAAGTCTCTAGCTTAAACCTGTATGCAGAGTTCTATATATGCTTGCTACTTATTGAAGAGAAGTTAATGGCTATGGGAACGTTTTTGGGTGTTTTTGGCAATTCGTGCTCTTAATAACGTCATTGATTGCAGTCCCCTGGATGCTTCTTCCAAAGCCATTGGCGCTGCGAAGTCAATACCTCCAGGTGAAATCTCATCCCGTTTGTTTTCAAGCTTTATCTTTTGTCAATACATGTGTGTGAAGTGTAATGCGCAGTTCTGATGTTTCAGGATTCACTTTCATGATGTAAAGTAAATGCCAAGCTGATATGTGTCTTGTTCAAGTCAGGTCCAGGTTAGTTGTGAAGCTCTCTTACAGCTTGTGTGCTTGTTTTTGAGGAATTGTAGAAACTGCAAGGACGGACATACGGAGTATTGAGTGGTGTAGACAACAACGATGTGGAGGATGATGGGGACCAGCATGAGGAAGAAGAGTTTGAGTTCAGTGAAGTTCTAGTGCACCAAATGATCCACACCATTGAGTTTGAGTTGGGTGCTGTCTCTAACACTGCCTCTTATTTGCGCTTGTGGGCTCTCAGGTAAAAAGCTTCTCCGTTTACCTTTTAGCACCCCACCATGGATCATGCTTCCAACCACATGTGTGATTGTTGAATTTATTTTCTGCTCGATCTGACTCTAGCTCTTGTTCTCAGTGGCATTGGTCATTTTGCTTGGCGTAATGGGTTGTGTGCATGGACAGTTATCTCCTATCATGTACAGTGGTCGATGCTATTTTTTCTGTTTCCAATATTCGAGGGCTTTTAAGCTCCAAATGAAGAGGCTACTTTTTCTAACTCAGACAATACTTGTTGTCTGACATCAGTTTGGCGCATGCACAACTGTCAGCTCTAATTTTATGACAGAGTCCTATTATTTGCACGGGCCTAAGTACTATGACCCTGGGCTGAATCACAGCAAGTTTTATATTGTTTTTTCCTTATACTAGTGTGAACCCGGTGCATAATGCACCCCCTCGATCCCCCCACCGGGCCGGGTCTGTATGTACATTTCATAAATTATTTACACAAATGCAAGAAGCAGCCCGGAAGTTAAGTTAGCGAGTAATGATAAATAAACAAAGACAAACCCATGGGCCATTACCCAAGGTATTTAATTATTATTTAATAATTTACTTAGAATACGCACCAAGTGGCCAAAATACGTGGCGTGAATTAAATAAAAGTGAAAGAAAAGTCACAGCCAGCCCAAAAAGCCCCAGCCTTAAGTCTACGTCCTAAGTGGTTACCGCCTCGGAAATGGTGGCCGCCCTGCTGCCCTACTTACTTTCAGGCCGCGGCCCCACCTGGGCCGTGGACCGAGGACGGTCGATCAGTCCCTGAACGCCGTCCGTCGTGCGCCCTCTCGTTTGCAGGATCTCTCGACATCCGTCCGTCCGCCCGCCTTTTCGTTCTCCTCCCCGCCGTCCGATCAGCTGCTACCCAAGATCTGTTTCCAGTGCACTGCCACGCCGGGCCCGGTCTGTGACGGACCCGAGCTCCGTCACAGACTACGTAAATTTATATATAAGATTGTATTATTTCCTTTTATTGGTTTAGTGATAGTGAAGATGTGAGCAGGTCTAAAAAACCTGAGAAATTAGATAATGATTTTTTTATCAGGCTCCAGACCGGTGTTGGGGTGGGTATTAGAAATTGCACCAAACCCATGCTGGTTATCAGGGTGGTTCTCAGGGTTCATAACCATGGTTCTCACAACAATCAAAGAAATGGTTCTGATACGTAACCACAGTTCTCAAAAAAATTAGGGAATCAAGTATTCACCTACAAGATTGAAAGTTGTTTCTTGAAAGCTGTCAGTTTTTACCAGTTTTTTCATGATAACCATCAGTTTTTTGAGGGTTTTGAAGTACTGAAAATTGGCAGTTCTGATTTTTTCTTTCCAAGAAACTGGAACCGATGGTCACTAACAAAAATAAATAGCCACCCAACACTGTTCCAGAGATCTCATAATATCTTTATTTTTTGAGCTCTAGTAAGAGCAGAGGCAGATGTGGAGCTCTAGTAAACCTCATCTACTTTGTATAAATGTGTTTTGACATGGGTTTTGTTGACTGGTTTTTTGTAATTGATAATTCTGTTGCTTTTCTTTTCACAGGTATTCAAATCCCATAATAAAGCTTATTGGGTTTGTGGTCTTCACATTTGTGACAATCGGAGTGCTTCTAATCATGGAATCACTCAGTACATTTTTGCATGCATTACATCTTCATTGGGTTGAGTTTCAGAATAAGTTCTACCATGGAGATGGGTATAAGTTCCATCCATTTTCATTTGAGACACTTGCTGAGGAGGATGACATCTACATACCAACCATTTTGCATTGTGTGCTAACTCTTTTTATTGCAATGGAAAAAATAACACCTTGTAACTAGCAATTGTCTTTTCCATGCAGACTTAGGTCTATGCTCTATGGCATGTCCAACAGGGGACAGACATTTCCCAATTAGGATTTTTTTTTTCTGTTTCGTTTTTCTTTTGGGGAAGGTAAAAATATTGGTTGGCCAAAAATTTGGCTATGCTTATTCTGCCCATTACAACAGTATTTTATGACCTAATCTCTTGAGGGTAGTTGTAAGGAATAGTATTCATAATTGTTCAGTACCCCAAAGTACCCCATCAACGACAAAATTGACAAAAGAAGAGGTTGCTGTGCACCTGCCAATGCTTGAGGTTCATTAGCCTTCTTGTAGGAGCAGGTGGAGATTTCTGTGCTGAGCTTTGCTACCTGGCTTAATTACCCAGGTCTCAATCTCCCTAATCCCTCTATCTTTTGACTTTGAGATTGTTAGTCTCCATCTTCATGCATCAAATTTAAATCTGTTTTACAAGCTTTATTTTGACTGTCTTTTTCTTCTCAAAACCAGTGAATATCATAGCAGAGGCTTGATTCTACTGCAGCTGGATTTTAAGGTTCATCTCAACTTCTGCTTCCACACAATAGTCGCCTAATGTTGGTTGACAGTCATGTGATGATGTGTTAGGCATCATAAGTTCTTCATAAGCACATTCTTGCAGATTATAGACCTGAAAAGTACGGAAATGCATTCTTGTGCTTGAAGGAATCACTTAAAATTGACCAGTTATGTAATTATGCGATAGGCATCATAAACACATTTTTTGGCTTTTGGGATTCAAGCTCCTGTGCAGCTGCCAGTATCATTGAAGCCCACTAGTGATTGAAGGTCTTTGCCTTCCAGGAGGTGAGTGAGAAGTACCTATTGCCAATCATGCTAAACAAGGAACTTGGTGGATATACTGCACTCACTTTCGTACACATCATGTTTTACCAGAAGAATACTGTAATGCGCCGATATGGCAGGGATGGGTTCCAGTTAAATTAATTACTAGGTTGTGATTCTTCGAGGCAAAGTGCAAACTCATTGAATTACTTTCAGTTAACCAAGGGACCCTTATTTTCTTGTTGTTCTCTATACAAGATCTTGTCTACTGGTCTCCTCAATGTCTAAAGATAAAGTTACAGTTTTGAACCCAGCTCCTCAATCAAGCTGGCTTCACTGAAGGTTTATTCTGTTCGTTGAGGAAGAATGTTTGCTGTTGGTTTTTTTTTCTCTTTCTGGTCGACTCCTAAATTTAACGTGGTTGTTTGTATGGGTGTTGCCATTTCCAAAAATGAAAAGTTCCCCACCTTTGTGAACTTTTTTTAGGAGAAGGTCCTGAGTACAGGCCCTTCCATGATTTGAGATTTGTCCCCAAGGCCAGTAGGCCGAGGTAACAGGTCGAAAATCACGGAAGGGCCTGCGCTCAGGTCATTTTCCTAAGTAAAGCAGAGCTCTGATTTTTTCACTTTTTAGAAATAGTGACAGGCTGGCTGGTATCTTCCGCTGGTCAGAAGATCCTAGTACAGCCTGGCTGGTACCTTCCACTGCAGAAGATCCCGCTTGCTCAAAACAGGTTTCTTCAGGCAGGTAAGGGAGATGAAAACACAAAGGAAAAATCCAAGCAGTGCTTTAAGTTTTCTCAAACTTTCCAACCTCCCAGGTACCACAGACCCAAATATAAAAAATAAAAATAATATGAAATAAGGGCATTTCTGAAATAATGTCCTCTCCTTCTCAAACAAAATCACAGCCGTTTAAACTTCTGCCAGATCTTGATGCTGGGTAAGGACCTTGGATGGGGGTGGTTCTAGGAATTTTCATACCATCTTGGCTCTCAAGCCTTGTGCCAGGCCCTCATGCTGAGAACAGCCCCATTCTCAGTCCTTACCCTAGACAAATGGCCCTGCTATCTAACCTCTTGTTGTTGAGCAAGCAAATTAAAGATTGTGCTTTTGTGCATTAGTGAAGGAGCCTCCTCTTACAAGGAAAATTGTTCAGTGAGGCCCAACTATGCTCTAAGTATTATGGAACAGGTCCATTCTACTCCCTCGAGGAACATGGTGGATCTGGTAGGGTGAGCTCCCTTGAATTAGGTCGTAACAGGTTACTACCAGGGCCTGTTCCAGACCCAGGTTCCCCCACCTTTGACTCACATGTCAAGTGTGTTCTCCATCATGCATTCACATTACAAATGAGTCTGACCACACCAAATGTGGAACCAGCAGATGACTGCCTGTCCCACTGGTGAAGAGCTTCACAAATCGCCAGCAACACAAAACAAAACTGTCTACTGATAGTCAGGTACTATTTTCAGTTTCTGATTCGGTGGGATAGTGGTCTTCTACGAGTTCCACTTGGGGCTCTGCTACTTCCACTTGGGATGGAAAGCAACCGTGGGAACATTGTAGTGTACTGAATCCACAGTGGGGAACATTGGTAGGAGAATTTATGTATAGGAGAAGGGCCTGAGTACAGGCCCTTCATGTGATTTCACCTCTATGCTCGAGGCCAGTAGGCCGAGGGAACAGGTCGAAATCATGAAGGGCCTGTCCTCAGGTCCTTTTCCTGCACAAAGCAGAGCTGGGAATTTTTCACTTTTCAGAAATAGTGACAGGCCGAAGGTACCTTCTGCTGGTCAGCAGATCCCAGTACAGCCTGGCTGGTAACTTCCACTGCAGGAGATCCGCTTGCTGAAAACAGGTTTCTTCAAGCAGGCAAGGGAGCTGAAAATACGAAGCAAAAATCCAGGCAGTGCTTTACTTTCTGGAACAGGACCCCCCATTATCACTGGATAGAATAGCATCCAAGGCACATTGTGAGAATTGTACCTTTTGCAAGTTTTATTAAAGAGGTTGACAAATGATCCCATCCTAAACGAGCTGCTATGGCCTTCAGCCAACGTTGGTGGGCTCACTTTCATTTTGGTGTTGGATTAGGCAGTAGGTGTGATTTTTTACCGGGTTTTGGACAAGGGTTATAAAATTAATATACTAATAAATATTAGAGGTTGATGAATAGGCTTATGTGCAAGTATGCTTCAAAAAAGTGTTGGCCAATGAAATTATTGATTTGGTGATCAAACTTTTTTTAAAACTTATGTTAAGTGAAGTAAGAGGAAATCACAGAAGGGACTAATATTTTCAATGTTCAGTAGGATAAGGTTTCAGTTTTTATTTTTTGTTTGTTGATTAGTGTGATTGCTGGATACGATGGCCTGAGATGTTTCATCAGATTTTTTTATTTCCCTCCCAAAAAGTATTTGTTAAAAGAAAATTCTGAAAATTTGAAGATTTGTGAAAATAATATAATTGTCGTCGAGCTGGTAGCACAATAGGTCTTACAAACAAAGTTGTTGGGAATCCCTACATGTGGAGCGTGAAGTCCTTTTCTTTTTGAGCTATAGCCTCTGCCACTGCCATCTTTGCATCCAACAATGCTTCTGACATCTTCAGCAATGTAAAAGATGGCAAAACAAATGGTGAACATTTGAAGCCGCACCGGATTGTGTGGAGATTTGTAGTGTGTTTTGGGTTGACATGGTAAAGGGTATCATGGCATGACAATGGCATAATAGGAATGCACCTCAAATAATGATGTTTTAGGTTTTTGTTCAAATTTGCAGTTTTGAGGTTGGGAGTTTTAGAAATAGGTATGCTTGCACAACTACATTCCTAGTTGTTGAATGGAAAGTTTTTGGTAGGGTTTGGTCTTGTGTACATCAAGTGACAAAAGGAATTTAAGCGAATATAGAATTTTTTTGGCTTCGAATCACCCTTTTCTTTGTTTCTCTTGTGTCTAGTGCAAGTGAATTAACTATCATGTATTTATATGATGTAGCCAATACATTTGTGTTTTTTCATTGCATTGGTTTTTGCTATATGTGTCTTTCATATGTATCTGAGGAATTTTACCATTACACCATACTCTCCTTATGCATCTAGTGTAAATAAGTTGTGCATTTGTATGATGTATCTATCTTTTGTTGTATTGGTTTTTATTTTATGTATCTTGGGTTACATTGTGTTTTTTGCCTTAACAAGTGATGTTGTGAGCATGCCACCCACAATCTTGTTTGTTATTCAAGTCTTGATATTGTTGTCATTGCAAAGGATGAGGAGGCAAGACCTTTGAATCTTAACATTACTAATAGGAAGGAAGCATAATTAGATGTAATCATTAATAATTAACTATAAGCAATTTAGTTCATGGGAAACATATCAAGAGCTTACCAAAGCATCAACACTTCATGGATGGTTCATCAAACTTTTCAATTTAGGGCTTAATCAATACCCCCCTAATATACATGTGTCCAATCTTATCAATTATAGGTCATTGGGTTCCTTTGATGACTCTTCTATTGTGGGCCCGCAGTAGATGGCACACAATGTCCTCCAATGTTTGGGGCTAGCATGGATAATCCCATTGAGATGCCAAACTTTCCCCCTCAACAAATGAGACTAATGACCTTATAAAAGGGAATCAATTCAATCACAAAACAAAACCTTGACAAGAAGTGGGCAACCTTCTTTTATTAGGTCAACAATCCATTCAATGTAGCCTACCATCTGACCTTCATTGATGTTGTGAAGTCTACCTTTGATTGCAAAATACTTTACAAACTATCGTCATATCATATAATTTGAATACAACTATTAAAAATTTCTAAAAAAAATTTGTCAAGACTTATGACCAACAAGACCAAGAACTCAATCCACAAATATGGGGCTGTTATTTGTTTGGATAAATGGGACAATATTAATAGTTGCCCTTTGTTAAACATCAAATTTGTTTACCCAAATGGAAATTTGTTCTAAAAAACCATCAACACAATAGAGGATCAAAAGGATGCATAATACATATGCAATGCCTTGGTGGAATACATTCAAAATATGGGTGTGGACAATTTTGTCCAAAATTTACACAGACAATGCTTTCAACATGCAAAATACATTAGACATCTTGAGGGTTGTGCGAAGTGATGTCTTTTGGGACTCTTATGCAAATTTTATCCACATCGTTGAAGCATTCTTGGTGGCATTAAGGAAGTTTGGAAAAAAAAGTCCCATTTATGGGAAAACATAGCTTGTCATGAAGACATTGGAAAAACATGCACAATTATTAGGTGATTCACCATTTTCATTACCACAAAATTGGCAATAGTGCTGAAAGTCAATTCCAACATCAATGGAAGATGATGGATTGACCTCTATTATGCTTGGGCATTCTTAAACTCCATCATTCATAGATTTTCATTATGTTCACAATTTAGTGAAGGTTGTTTTACAATGTGTTATTAGCAAAGATATCATTTCATGTTTGATTTCGAAGAATAATATCCATCAATCCTATGTATATGAATGCCAATTTTGAGGCTTTTTACCAATTTTTTAAAAAATTACAAAGGTTTCTTCATCAATATGCAATATGAAATCTATTTGGAAATGAGAGAAAAACACAATTAAATTTTAATAAGATGTTAGAATTGCAACCATATTTAAATCCAAAATATAAGCAACCTCCAAATCCATCAAGGTCTATCGTCTTGAATGTTGAAAATCAACATTCTCCTATTAATTTTTCTCCTCATATATTTGAAACATCAACAATAATTGAGGAACAAAAACAAATTAATGCATTATTAATGTCTACCAATATAGGTTTCCACACATTTCAAGGTCCCCTTGGAAATGATTTTTTTTTTTAATGTGAAATACCTAATTCATCAACTTCAACTAGAAAGCAAAAAAATACTACTTTTAACTATAACAACATGAGTGGTTGCATTACAGTTATCACCACATGCATGAATAATACATTTAATGTTTAGAATATGGTAAAAAGATATCTTAGAATTATAATCATAAAACCAAGTTCAACATTAGAGATACAAGAAAATTTAATTATGCTTGATAAAATGTCCATGATAAAAAAATTATTTTATGCATGAGTCAACAATGTTTAAAAAAATGTTTTTCAAAATGATGTTGACTCCTCTAATTTTATTTTAGTTCTAGTAATTGGTGATTTATCACAACTTCCATCCCACTTGTTGAATGGAAGTGGGAAGTACAAAATATAAATGTTTACACGTTTTATTATAGCTACTCTCGATCTTGAAAACAAAAGACTTATCACACCTTTTTTATAATAACTTCAAAAAAACACTAAAAAATACCCTTCAACATCTAGTTAGAAATCTTGAAACCAAAGAAGTTGCCCTACCTTTCTTATAATAACTTTTTAAAAACTCTTCATCAACTAGTTAGAAACCTTGGTGTGTTGGAAATATCAAGATGATTATATCGTCACATGAGGTTCAAATTCTCTATTGCATGATTGCAATTCCAATATTTATCATAACACAAGGAGAAATCCAAACAAATATATTCATTTCTGCCAACCTTTTCCCCTTGGTTCTTCGATTAAAAAAAAATCAAAGGCCCCATTCACAAGTGAAGTTTCAGATTTTTTATTATCAAAAATTAGGGTTTGTGATCCTTTGTGTTTCATCATTTTTCATCTCCAAGTTTGGAACTGTTGAAAATTGTAGCAAGAAAGGAAATTTAATTGATATTCTTTTGTGGTATGAAATTGAAAATTGGGAACCTTTTTAAATTGTGTGGCAAAAACAAATATTTTATTATTGCAAACTGCAATTTGAAGTTGGCAACATCCAAAGTCATTGTGAGCCTCTTCGTACAAGGAATTGTATGCCTCCAATTCACTTAACATTCCACTCATTTTGTAATGACTTTCATAAAAATTAATACAATTAATTCACAAATGAAAATGTAAACAATGACTGATCATTGAGTGAACTAGGATTAGTGCTATTGACCAAGTGAAGTACATGGCTTGTACACATGTACACTATAATTCACATCTGGATTTTTAATTTTCATTTATTAACGCTACATTTGTCAAATTGAATTTTTTTCTTTCAATAATATCTTAACAACATTAAAAAAAGGATAGAATTTTTTTAAAATGTAGTGTATTAAATATTGTAATAATAATTTCAATTTCAATTTATCAATAATTATATAATTATTATGAAAAGATATTTAGACACATAAATGAGCATATTTTTAAAAAAGGTGTGTTTATTTATTCCATACAATTACATAACAACACCACATTCACATACAGTTGCATGATGTAATCTCCACTCAACATTTGAAGTCACAAAGTTGTGGGCATGTTGTGATATTTTGGCCAATGAACCACAATGTAACATTTTAATGTTAGATGGTCAATAGTCCTAATTAGCAAAAAAAATTGTTTGAATGTTGGTTGGAAATCCAAACTTTGATGACTTGACTTTTCTTTCTCAAATCTCAAATGAAGCAAATTAGAACATGATCTTGAAGATTTTACCAAGATCTCTTACTAATGTTAATAAACCATTTTGAAGATTTTTTTTTTGAAAGTCAACTATGTTTCACAATCAAACTTAATATTTCCTCATAAACTATTTTAGCTTAAATTGATATACAATATTCTAAAGGTGCTTCAAGTCAACATGAGATTCAAAACTTCGATAAAATCTTGGATACTTGTTTATTATGAAATATTCAAGATAATTGAAAATTAAAATAAATTGAATAATTAACTTTTTCACAAGGTTATCAATAATTTTAATTATTGTCAAGAAGATAATGAAATCCTTAAATTAAAATTTATGATCTTAGAGTATTATAATTTTGCATCGAACAATGAATAAAGGTGTTATTTGCATATTTAAAAGTCATGTAACAATTGTAACATATTTGGAATGAAATCATTGTCATTCATTGCATTGACAAAAAACATTCCTAACATTTGAAAGAAACTTATCTAGAGATGTTAAATTAAACGAACTTATGTACAAACTATTAGATTTATCAATGTTATTTTTTAGGTAGTTCATTCTTGTGTTATCCTAAATCAAGATCATGGTGTGGCACTGTGTTTCACCATATATATGTTATAGAAGAAAAATAGATCATGTGTAGATTAAATATATATTAGCTAGATTATTTCCTATATATACATGTTCTCTTTCCAGTGTATATATCTTTTACTTTTGTGAATACAACATGGCATTAGAACACATGTGGTCCTAAAGATGATGATGAATGTTATTTTTTAATAAAGATCAATAGAGTTGTGAACTTAGTTCCAACATAGTCCTAGACATGACAATGAGTGTTCCATAGAAAAAGTCCCACAAAACAACACCAATTGGTCAACCAAAGTCTTATAGTTGTTCATTTACATACAAGTGGCCCATTGCAACATGCATCATCAAGTGATTCTAAGAATTTTGTCACATATGTTTTTTCAAGGAAAGCATGGGTTCTCTTATTGAAGAAGAAAAGTGAGACCTTCAACAAATTTAAGTATTTTAAACAAGTTGTGGAAGCAAAAACTAATGCAAAAATTGGTTATTTGCGATTAAATAAAGGAGGTGAATTTACTTTGGGAACATTCAATGAATTTTACAAATAACATGGGATTCCTCGTCAATTGACACAATCCCACACACATCAAAATGAGGTTACTAAAAAGAAAAATAGGTTGCTAATTGAAAGGCCCAAGAATATGGTTTTGGAAAATTGGTTGCCTCTTTATTTCAAAACAAAAGTTATAAATATATGACATTTTTGCTCATCCATAGTCCAACAAAGGAAAATCCCAATGCTACACTAAAAGAAACATTTTTTGGTAAACAATCTAACTTATGCATTTTCAAAAAATTTGGTTGTGCCGTTTATGGCGCGTTCCCAAGTTCCTTGTTGGACTCAAGTTGGGTCCAAGTCAAGCAAACAATGGAATTGTTTGGAGCTTGGGAACTTGCTCCCAGCTCTCAACACTAAAAGGGGTAGAGGGGCATGCTGAAGCTCCGAGATGGGACTAGGATGAAGGAGAAGCTTTAATTATTTACTCGAACCTGCATCAAACCAACTAACAAGTTGGATAATTCACATTTTGGAACACCTTTAATGCTAGGACAAGCCACGGGCAACGTTGGATTCACAAGATTCATCACGGCCCAAATTCGAAGGAAGCCACCACCTTCCCCCATATAGTATTCTCTGCGTCTTTTCGTGGCACTTACATTCGGATGACTTTTTGTCCCAAGACTCCCAAGGAGGAGTCTCGAAACTGTCCTAGTTTGGATTCCCAAGACTTTGCAAATTCAGAACTTTTTGTTCAAACCTCCGATTGGGATGAGGTTTAAAGCAAACTTGTAGCTCTCCTTGAGAACTTTCCAACAATGTGTCACACTCCACCTGCACACACCGGGGTCGGGTCAATTCCTGACTTTTAGTGGTCGGGAGTCAAACTGCCAGTTTGACTCCTGACCCTTCTTTTTGCCATAACTTGTGATGCATATGTCCAAATGGCTCATGTGAGGCCATTTTCGACATCTACACTTCGATAGCTTTCCAGCTATAAAAAACGCTCCAAGGTGAGGTGTTTTGACTTCTACAATTGAACTTTGAAACTTCGAGAGTCCCAGAGGACTCCCAAGTCCCCATTTCGGGAGTGTGAGTGTCATCCTCACACTCTTCCAAAAGTGGGGTTGCAATAATTTATGTACACGTACACAAAGAAAACTGAAATAAATTTGATACAAAGTCAATTCATTGTGTCTTTATAGGTTATGATATGCATAGCAAAACTTACAAATGTTTTGAACTTGTTAGGAAATAAATGATAATTTCTAAGGATGTTAGGTTTGACAAATTAAAACTAAGTTATCCATTGTTATAACCTATTGAAATAAACTTTAAGACTATAGTCCAATTTGAAATAACACCTTTAGATAAAAATATCCATGTTTAACCAAATAGCATATTTAAAGCAAGTAGTGATTCACTTGTTAAAAAAACTCCACTTGTAAGAGAAATTACACTAGTTCTAAGTCCTAAGAACTTGAAAGATAAAATTTTGTTTATGAGAAATTGGAAAATTCATAGACTTTAGCATTTTCGAATTCTCATAGTTCAATTTTTGCTTCCACTCTTGATGTATGAACTTTTCAAGAGGACCACTAAATGAAAGCATGATAAAGTATACCAAAAAGTAATCGTCTTGGGTTAAAAAAACACATCAAATTTGTGACAAATAGATTAAAAGTAGGTGATGCCTTAGGATATTGTCCTTTTAATCTTCATGAAGGCATCAAATGTGATATGTTGAAGTTTTTAAAAGTTTCAAAAGTTGTATCAACCTTTTTTAAAACAATCTTTCAACCTATTTTGCAAAATTTGCTAATTTGTCATGTTGTGAAAAATTACATTGAAAGTAGGTCAAAAAACTTTAGTTTGAAAATTTAATTTCACTCATATGCTACATTTTGAAAGGGTTTGGGGCATGATTTAATAAATCAAGCACATGTAATGCACTTTAGTATCATATCAAAAAACATGTTTTGGACGCCAAATATGAATTTATGGAAAACTTATTTTTGAAGGGCTTCACATTGTCATAATCCAAAAATTCAAATTCCAAAAAATGTGTATCAAGGTGCATAATGGTTGGAACATTAATAACATGTCATTTGAATTTTTTGATTTGGAAAATGTGCAATATTAGTTAGAGTCATAAACTTTTAATAAATTAATTAATTAATGAAAGTAATAATATACATTAAGAATGACCATATATGGTTTATTTAATATGATAAGTAGTGCCCAAAATTTATGGCATGAATAAAATGCCTAAAATGCAAAAGACTCCAAATCTACGTTTATTTGTTAGTAAGGATCACTAATTGGTATATTTAACCATGCTTTCACCTCACCAAGTTGTACAAGCATTAGGTAGGCCTATTATATTACAAGGAACTTTGATTAAAATGAAGGAGTATGTGAGTGCACTAATCATGATTCATGAACCTAAGATTATGGCAAAAGCTCTCTTCAACATGAAGGTTGCAATGATGTTATGCAATAGGAAATGAAATTTATCCATAAAAATAATACTTGGACACTTCAGTTTCTACCCAATGGAAAGAGACCCAAATCTTCAAAATGAGTGTATAGGAAAAAATACAACACTAAAAGGAAGATGGAAAAAGCTAAGATAGTTGTTAGAGGTTTGAGCAATTGCATGGTTTGGACTATATGGAAACTTTTGCCCCAATAATAAAGTAGAGCATAATACAACTACTATGTATACTTGCATCACAATGCAATTGGAACATCAACCATTTGGATGTCAAGACCACGTTCCTACATGGAGAGTTGCATGAACAAATATTCATGCATCAACCAGAAGGTTTTGTAGAACCTTGGAAGGAACATTTATTTTGCAAATTGAAGAAGGCCTTATACGACTTGAAATAGTCTCCTTGAATGTAGTATCGAAAGTTTGATAATTTTTTAAAAACCAAGGTCTTGTGAAAAATAATCATGATCACACCTGTACTACAAGATAAAAAAATGGAAACATTTTAATATTGTTGTTATATGTTGATGATCTCATTCTTATAGGAAACTTTTGATGAAGAAATCCAATAGTTAAAGGAACAAATATTGGTAACATTTGAGATGGCATACTTAAACAAAGTTTTATTCTACTTAGGAATATAAATTGTATACCTACCTAGTTGCATATTCTCGACTTAGAAAGGGTACATTTCAAATATGCTTGTTGAGTTTGGCATAGAATAAACCATGCAATGTTCCCATGCACCATAATTTCAAACTAATTGTAAACATGAAAAGACTGTTCAGTAATGAAACTTTGTATAAAAGGAAAGTTAGAAAGCTTATTTAGTTAACCCACATTAGACCATATATTTTTACAGTAGTTAGTATCAATAGTAGATTTTTGAGTCCACCACAAGAAGCGCATAATATGGCTATTGTAAACATGATCTTTCAGCATGTCAAGAGGATAATCAGTTATGGCTTATGTCTCCGAAGGGTAGGAGATTGCACACTTAGAAGGTACATGTAAACTTTGATTAGGTAGGAGATGGTGATCATTGAAGCTCAATGTCATGATTTCTCTTTCACTTAAATTCATCACCAATATCTTATAGTGCAAAAAGATAATCTTTTATTGCAACCTCATTGACTAAAATTAAATACAAGGCACTATTTGAAAGATGAAAATAAAACTATATGTGGCTTCATTTTTTGATGTTAGAACTTGGTTTCTTAAATGATACATTCACAATCAATGGAGCCATTTGGTACATGGCCCAAATGCTTTGAAAGCACTAGGATTTATCACATGGTTTACATATTTTTATTAGGGCTTATTGTAAGATAACAGTTTCAACTTCAAAAGTTTAATCCATCCATAATAGTTCATACTCATTATAAAAAAAAAATCCCACAAAACACATCCAATCTTCATGGAAATGCGCCCTTACCTTTGCTTACATGACAAAAAAAATTTGTCTTCGAAGAAGTCTAATGTGCTCCCAAGTTGCTTCATAGATTCAAGTGTGAGTCTAAAGTGAAAGCAGTGAAAGAACAAGAAGTTGGAAATACGCTCCCTGGTTTGTAAAACTTTGGGGGTAGAGGGACGTGTTAGAGCTCCGGGATGGGATTAAGAAGAATGACAAGCATTTAATCATTCACATACACCTACACAAAACAAAACAACAAATTTGTTAGTGCATAGTTAGAGCACTTTTGGTGCTAGAACAAGACACGGGCAAACTCGGACTCACAAGACTCACCACAACCGAAACTTAAGGGAAACCACCACCTTCCCTTATAATATACTTTGTGCCTCTCTATTAGGCCCATATCTAAATGACATTTTCTCCCAAGCCTCCTAAGTGGGAGTCTTGAAATTTTCACAACGAGGATTTTCGCGACTTTGTGGGCCTATAACTTTACGTGCAGACCTCCGATTGAGAAGAGGTCTAAAGTAAAGTTGTAGTTCTCGTCAAGAGCTTTCCAATGGTATCTTGCACGTAAGGAAATTAAGGTGCATCTTGACTTTTAATGGTTGGAGTTAAATTATCAATTTGACTCCATACATTCTTTTGTCAATAATTTGTGTGTTAAGTATCAAAATGGGTCACACAAACCCATTTTAGACATCTAAATTCCAAGAGCTTTTCAATGATATAAGAAACACTTCAATCCAACGGGTTCCAACCTTTATAATTGCTATTTAAAGATTTGGAAGTCTATAAAGAGTACAATTTCCGAAATGGGAGCTCATTTGTGAATGTGAGGGTTCATTCCCTCACATTCCTTTACACTTTCGAGAGCATGAAATGTGACTCTTAGGCTTTTTACTTGCCTTACACCTTTACAAGCCCTTGCATTAGTTGTGAGCCCAAAATTAAGGTTGCGACACGTGATATTGACCATATTATTATCTTCATTAAAATGTTAATTTAATGAAATTGCATCAAGGAGTGCACCCATGTTTTGTTATGCTTTAATTTTAATGATGTTGTTGAGATAGACTAACCCATCGTCAAACATTAACTAATCATTGAACATTTTGGCAAATTTTTTTCAATTTTGTTTTTCCATTTTGAGGGATTTAAAATGTTATAAGAGCGCATTTTCAAGCTTTACAAATCATCTTATGACTTTAAAAGAAATAAAATAATATTTAAGGATTTTTTGAAAGGTTTAACAATAAGCTACATGAAATGTTTAATTGAAAATGATTTGTAAAAACAACCATTCCCCACTTTGGGGGATGTAACTTTTTCATCTCTAATCCATTTTTGTTGATTTTTAATGTGACAGATGCTCTAGGAAAAGAGCTCCATCTATTCTTTGGACACCATAAACAATGGGCCGTCTTACGAAAAGACGAGCAAATTGTAACTGAAGTGTTCGAACACCATGCGTCTACCCTATATTGGGCATTTTGGGGACTTATAACTTGGAATGGAATTTCAAATATTGAAATGTTTATCATTTGTACAATGTATGTAACCAAATTAATATTTATAAGTGTGTCTAGCTAATGTTTTAAAAATGTCAATTTAACATTTTAAAAAGTGTGTCCAGCTAATGCTTACAAAAACACTAGTTTAATACTTGTAAAAGTATGGAGGGCGTAATAGTTTAACGTTCATAGATGTCAACCGTGTTAATACTTGTAAAAATTTCAGATGTACATGATATCTGGCTAACATACCGTTTTATCTTTGAAATGATTTTTTTGTTTCTTAAACATGTGAATATTTGATGTTGCAGACATATATCTATATAGTTTTATCCTTCTTGTCCTTGTTTCAGGAAATGTCTATGCCTCTTAGATCGTGGAGACATTGAGACAGTAGACTTCAAAATACAAGAAAGCTTTTTGAGGAAGATTGGTACAAGCCATTTGTGTACCCTTTTATTTCTGAAAGGAGAGAAAATGTGCATTTGAAGTCATGGCTGTCAGTGAACATGTTCCAGTCAAGTTTGAAGGCAGACAATCCGATCAGGCTAAGAATGAAGTACTTTCAAGGACTTGATTCAGGGTTGTACTACACATGTTGATTATGGATCCTACTTCCCAGGTTCCAAGCTTTCCAGATTTCATTTACACTTAGACCTTTCAACAGTCACTCTGTATCCAAGCAGATCCACACCAAATACTTAAGTAACTCCAAATACATGTAGCAAATCAGGACAAATTTCTGTGTCTCGTACCATTCCACTGCTGCTCCCCCCATCCCCGCTTCCCAAGGTCATCTGAAAGGACCGCCACACTCGTAAATTGATTCTTAGAAAAAAATGGCCAGCTGATCACTCCAGAGCTCTAACTTAGTCATACAAAAGCATACGAAATGAGGAAACATACGAATTTATAGATTCCGGTTGCAATACAAATTATGGAATGCAAATTTACTTTATATACTGCACAGCTGGCTCTAATTTGTTCAGAACAACGTTCCACACCAGCAATCTACAGCCGCTTTGTACGAATGCTCCAGTACACTAATGCATGTTAATGACACACCGGCATGCGTGCCCGCATCATACTACTGGCTATATTAATTTCCTCCTCGAACTAGGGAACAAACAAGACTAGAAAAGTTCCCCTGATCAACGACTGACGAGCAACTTCCTGCTTGTCACCGACTGCAACATCCTCGTCGGGCAGCAAGAAATTTTAACAACTGTTCCAGGCCAGAACCCCGTTGTCGTTAACAACGTTGTTATTTATGTCGTAAGACGTGCGAATAACATTGCCATCCTCCTGTGCACAATTAGCATAAATGTAGAACGGCGATCCATATAGGCCAAATCCGTCTGGGGTACACGTCACAATGTAGTCGCTTCCCTCCACCAAGTTCCCGTTGTCGTTGCTTAGAAACGGATTGAGATCTAAACTTGAGGAGGCGAAATCTCCGGCGTCGTTTGCGCAGTTGGCGGATACGACGCTTCCCGTGACTGAGAATGGTTCTTGGCAAGATGCTGTGAAACCGCCACACTGGTGATGAATGCCACATAAACATACCCATCCCACGAATTAGTAGCCATGATGTATATCTTCGTCGGGCGGAAACTAGTGGAGCTGTGTCACATGCATATTCAAGAAACAAACAATTCGAAGACGATGCATATTTCGTGAGGCATGTTCATTCGTGCACCACATACAGTATATGGCTACGTACTGAGCGGGAACTAGCTCGTCCAAATAGATCGAGCTGGATGCATTCAAGTGTCCAACATGACGTTCCGAGTATAGCACTATATTACACATGACACTTGTCAAATCGACCCGCAATCGGTATATATCCAGAATCCAGTGCAGTCCAAGAGATGAAGAGAACTGGAGATCATGAACATGGCCGATGAAGAATCACATTTCTCAAGCATTAGGCCGTAACGGAAGGAACGGTTATAAGCAGGAATTGTGGAACAGTGATAATCAAGAGCATTGGAGAATCACGACATCATGGAACAAGCGCAAATCAGGCATCCAAAGCGTACCAGAAGGAATTATATTTAGATATGGCCATCTAGCTAGCTCATTAACTATAAACACTGGTATCAATTTCCAACTGTTGTTGGTGGCCGGCACTCACCGATGCTTCAGCTCCGTTGAGTAGTGCCGACATGCAGAGAAGCCCTGCAGCCACAGCTAGAAGCGCCATCTTCTGCGAAGCCATGATGATCGGATCAAGACTGAAATTGAGCGGCTGAGAATGGTGGGCTGCGAATGGTATTGAAAGAAAGCTGGAGGAGTAGATGAGTTGGGAATGCTTGAGATGAATTGTACTCCTAACTCGACCCCATCTGCTTATATAGGTACCGGAGCTCAATCGCCTCGTAACCCTGGACGACTAGAGAGTAGAATGTGACGGAGGACTATACACGGCTGCCGGCGGACTTCGCGTGAACTCCACGAGGGTGTGTGGGGAAAAAGTGGGTTACATTAGTAACTTTGACAATACTATGCTGAGAAAATCTAGGGTGCAAGACTACTGTGGTCCCCCAAATTTGCACGGAGTTGAAAAGAACTTTTTAAATAATTAAGGCTTCCGAAACTGCATTCAGACTTCAAAGGAACGCAACTAAGTCATGACGTCACTAAAATAAATTAAAGATAGGAAGGGGCCCACAAGTTTCCTTCTTTTCCCCACTTTAAATTGCGGTTTGGGATGTCGAAATACTTTATTTTGCCTGACAGTTTCAAAAGGCTGCCAATTTTGAGTTGAATCATCCCGCAGTTTCTCAGCTTTTGTTTTCACCACAGTTTCACTAGTTCCAAAACTGCCAGAATCTCAAAATGGATAGAAACCTATAATAGGCATCTATGTCTTCATTGATTGGCAGTGATGTATTGGAAGAGCCGAATGCTCCGTATCTACCGCGGATGTGTATTGACATCATTTAGTGGATTTCCCAAAAGTTGTAAAAAAATTTGTCCATACGCATTATCATGATCGTCATTCTGTCCAGTCATATCCCTGGGGCGTACCAGAACGTAACCACTATTCCCCACTGTGGATCCATTCACCACACTTCAATTTAGAAAGAGCAAGCATCAATGGGGGGTTCCTTGCCTTGTACACCAAAAAAAATCCCAAATTTTGTTTTAATTGTTGGATACAAAAAAGTTTGCCATATATTTGTTGGGAAAACACACTACTATTCAGCATAGGCAAAAACAGAAAATAAAGTAAAATGAAATGAACTAAAATAAAATGAAAATCATTGGTGTCAGTTCAGTGTGGCCCCTTTGGACAAAAGGGTGCAAGAAAGTCTTGTGCAGCGAGAAACTAAATAATTAGACTGCCTGCAGCGATGCGTTTCAACAAGACCCCCAACGTACTATTGCATGTCAAGGAGTTCTTTGCTACTTAGGGTAGAAGGCCTTACCATTCCTGAGGTCTCTGAAAGGTACAATGTTTGACTTGCCTCATGACAGGAAGATGTGCCTTAAGAGAACCTTTTCTTTTCTTCTTTCACCTTATCAAACCAATCAAGACAATCTATGCAGTTATTCAGAACGATTATTCAGATTGGTCACTTCAACTTGTAGAACCTCGTATGGGCTAAAGCCCTTGTGAACATGTCATCATATTCACATGTAATATCCATACCCATGATTCTTCTAGTTCAACATACATTAATTCATGCTACAAAGCTTTCTATTCGCCAATAAAAACATATCGGATAAGGACATGGGTGCTAGTTTATGTAAAGTCAAAAGTACAACCATGTTAATAAATTTCAACCTATACAGAGGATTTTTCATGGAAAAAAATGATCCAACTTTGCCAGATTTTGAAAGGCTTTTTTTTCAAATCACCAGTTTTTATGATTAAGTTCCACTAGGGAGCCAAGAAAATAGAAGGATTTTTTCTTTTTCCTACTTTCACGTCAAGTACATAGCCAAATTTGGCTAAATTATTTTGTGAATGATGACCACTTTGGCTATGTCACAAAATCCCTTAAAAAAACCTTGGGTACAACATGTGAAGCATGTGCAACATAGTCAAGAAGCTATGCTTTAAGATATGTTCAACTTGTAGCCCCAGGTATGGGCAAAAAGCCTTGTGAACATGTAAAATGGGTACCAATGATTCTTCTAGTGCAACATGCATTAAATAGCGTTATAAAGCTTGCTCATTCGCCAATCAAAACACATTGAATTACGACAATTTAAAAAAGTCAAGAAAGTAGTCGCTACATGGGAAGCCTGAACAACAAAGTCAAATGACCTATGCTTGAAGCTTGAACAACAAAGCCAATAACCTATGTTTGAATCCTCAACAACAAAGTCAATATAACCTATGCTTGAAGGCTGAACAACAAAGTCAATAACCTATGCTTGAAGGCTGAACAACAAAGCCAATAACCTATGTTTGAATCCTCAACAACAAAGTCAATATAACCTATGCTTGAAGGCTGAACAACAAAGTCAATAACCTATGCTTGAAGGCTGAACAACAAAGTCAATAACCTATGTTTGAATCCTGAACAACAAAGTCAATAACCCATGCTTGAAAGTACAAGATATGATTTATGATGATCAATTTTTGTCATTTAAGTGACTTAATTAGTGTTCCAAGTCTAACATTTGCCATCAAGCCATTTTGTGAGCAGACTTGCAAAAATAGGTTATAACTGACATCAGTGTAGACTAAGCTTAAGGGATCTACAACCTTTACAAGCCGATGCACTGGTTGTCAAAAGATTGTTCTGGCTACCCACATCCCAAATGAACTGCCTATACTACCACATCTGCTTGAATTTTTTGTGTGTGCCCAAATAATTATTTTGCAAAGCTCTGCCTGATTTATTTTAAAATTGTAAAACATGGGCTAACACCTGGTCCAAATTACCTAGTCATATTGACACTTTAGGATTTGCACATGGCCAATAATGGGTCTTGAAGGAGATCTCCTTACATTCCGATTAAGTACTTTTGAAAAAACAAATCTGAACTTCAAATATCTTACCTGTAACCTTTTTTATGCACAAGCACTTCAATCAATTTGGAATATATTGCACTAAATACTTTGACAACTCCAGATATCCAAGGGCAGCTTCGGCATATGTCAGTCCAAAGATTACTTAATTTTGAAGATCCCATGCCCAAAAAATCAAAATAATTGATGAGACTCTCTGTATCTGTTCACAAAATTTTCTGCTTTGACAAAATATATATTTGAAAAACTCAACTTTTCCACAAATAATATATTTTTGGTGAAAATTGCTAAGATAACTATGGCCTGCCACTGAGTTCCTTACTACTCAGGGTACAAGGTTTTAAAAAATCCCTCAAGATATGTACAAGGTCTGAAAACTTGTCCAGAAAGCAAGATGTTGATTAAAAGATGTATTCAGTTATAGTAGACTGCATTTTCATGTGAACCAACTGACAACTGCATGAATCAGTACGCGAGTTAGTACAATGAGATGTTTTCATGTGCCAGAAGAGAAAATAGAGCTTGCAGGCTGTTATGTGGAGGAATGCTGGATTTGGCGAGCAGGGTTTTGATTTTCAGTACTGTGACAATCAGAATTTTGGTGAATCTTTTGAGAAACCTCAAATTTACACTAAATCACCAAAAATTTCCCACTTTTTACTCTGAAACTTTTGCGGAAGAACGTCACTACTATGGTGGGCCTATAGAAAGGTTGGGTGACTGACCATCACTATGACTACCTAATAGACAGGTGAGAGTAAAGTGGAACAGAGGGCCTTGCCAGGTAACCTCTATGATCCTTAACCACAGACGATATTTTTTGCCCCCCCTTTTGTTAACATTATCAACACAAGTTGTGCAGGTATTAAACAACAATTCTTCATATGGCCTGGTATAGGCAAAAGACATTGTGAGCAGCTATTACCATGCGCATGTAATATGTGTACCAATGATTTGTATATTCAACATGCATTAATTCGCGCTTAAAAGCCTTCTACTTGCCAATAAAAGCATATTCGATGAGGGGCATGGGTCCTGGTATATGGAGAGCCGATATAAGCAGTGTTTCTTCAAAAATATGATTTCAATCTATACAAAGGATTCTCATAGAAAAAATGACCTAAACACCAGATTTTGAAGGATTTGGTTTTCAAATCATCAAGTTTTTATGATGAGTTCCAGTAAGTAGACAGGAATATAACAGGATTTTTTTTTGCTACTTTCATTCTAGTATGTAGCCAAATTTGGCTAAATCGTTTTGTGAATGATGGCCACTTTGGCTACATCACGAATTCCTTAAAAGAAACCCTGGCTAGAACATGCCAAGGATGTGTGCAACCCAGTCAAAAAGCTATGATTGAAGGTATGCGGGAGTCGTAGCCCCAGTATGGGCAAAAAGCCTTGTTGAACAGGTATTACTGTTCACATGTAATATCTTTACCGATGATTGTTGTAGGGCAACATGCATTTGTGTGCCCCGTGCCTAATGCACAGGTGTGTGTTTAAAATAAATCAAACATGCACCTAAAACTGGTGGGTCTTTGCCGGTCCTAACCCACCAAAAAAGAAAAAATGGCAGCTCTCGGGACCACACAGTCTCTCTCTCCTACCCCCCCCCCTCCACGCCCACCTTTGGTGCCAACTTCATCATTGAAAATTCAATATTGAATAATTATTTTTTTTTTAATATTCAGTGCTGAAAATGGACATTGCACAAATATTATTCTAAAAGATTTTATATTATTTTCTCTTTTGTGTTTTGGGGGCCGGGGGGGGGGGATTGGGGAAAATTTCAACATTTCTGAAAATAATATAGTTAGTTCTGAAAATGCAAACAGGAAAACGTCCTGAAGAATTTACCAAAAACCAAAAAAAAACAAAATTCCATTACAGAGAAAAACTTCATATTTAAAGCGGCCTCTTGTCATGCTTCAAGGACCCCCTCTTTCTCTGTCTCTCTCTGTGGCTCTCTCTTCTGCGTAACTCTCTCTTGTGTTCGTCATCCATTCGGCTTAAATAAACGAATGACAGGATGGACGAAATGTCTGTCCGGTTGGATGACGAATTGAACGGACACATTGTCCCACCCTTGGACTTATATTTAGCTACTTTCCATAGCCACTGTCCATCCGGAGTCAGGGGAAGTCAAGCTTCAACAGTGCCACCGGTTTTGCCATAAAAAATGCAACACCCCGATTCATACCACCAGCAGTACAACATACCTACCTACCAAATGTTAGGCCGGTTATGTCGATAAATTAAAACGTAAAATTGTCACGTCCCATAGACGCACGCACACACGGACTAGGTGAATTTCTATATAAGATTCCAAATGGAACCGACAGACGCACGACTGGAACTAGCAGATGACCACTGTTCCACTTAAGAAGAAACCAAAAATGGTACGTGATTATTAGTAAACAGTTTTGGTGTCCAGTTTCCAGCACTTTGTCAAGCTTTTTCACAGTGGGACAGGTGGCCATCTGCTGGTTCCAATTTTGGTGTGGTTGAATTCACTTGTAATCTGTGAATGCATGATGGAGAACACACTCGACGTGTGAGTCAAAGGTAAGTGAAACCGCTTTGGAACAGGCGCTAGTAGAACCTGTTACCACCTAATTGAAGGCAGCCCACCCTATGGGGTCCACCATGGTTGTGTAGGAAGTGGAAGGGACCTGTTCCTTAATACATAAGCGTAGCTGGGCCTCATTTAACAAGTTTTTTGCAAGAGGAGGCTCCTTCACCTCACGCCGAAAACTACACTCTTTAATTGGCTTGTTCGACACCAAGAGGGTACATAGCAGGGCCCTTTGAGTAGGGTAAGTATTGAAAATGCGGCAACGTTGGCCATGATCACCAGGGTACAAGGGGAAGCCGAGCAGGGGACTCAAACTCCTATAACCACCCCCTTAGAGGTCCTTACAAACTTTAAAGATCTGGTAGAATTTTAAATGTCTGTGATTTTGTTTGAGAACCAGAGGACCTTATTTTGGGAATGCCCTCACTTTGCGACCAAGTATCTTCCACAAAATAAGGAAGGCCTTTTAACCATTTAGACACAACCAAGGAACTTTCTTACTTAATGCAAGCTCAACCAGTTTGCTAGTCTCCAACTGCTGCTTAGGGCTATGTGTGTAATATTTGCGCACAGCTGTTAATGTAAGGGACCTTTCAATCTTGCTCACCAAGCTCAAGAACTTAGGGTGTAGAGAGCTCAAGATTAGTGCAGTGTGCCATTCAATGCGCACTACTGAGAAATGGTGTGTGTTTGGTTGTGAAAGGCACTGTGGTGACTTAAGGTTTAGCATCATGAAAGATTGTCACACCATTAAACCTGGGCTTCAAACAAATTAGTTTGTTGGCTCTCCAACAAAAACATGTCCATTTCACTGTACTTGAATTTAGTTAATGTGATTGTACAGCTCAGCGTGGCAACTCATATAGCATGAACAAGCCTTAAAGCTTTTTATAGTGTAATTTTTGTAGCACCTTTGGAAAGAAGCAAATGAGAAGAATTAAATGACATATTTAAAAGTGATTTTGAGAATTCATTGATTTTTTTCTTAAACAAGAGTCTACATCCAGAGGCCCAGCTTTTTTTTGCAATTCTTAAATTTTTAATTATATATTGAAGTTTCTAAATATATTTTTTATAATGAACACATTGAGAGGAACGTACATAACACCTCTAACACATTTGATTTGCTTGCCCTACTAAGAAGGGAATGGCTTGAGTGAGCCAGCACCCACCAGTGCACAATCCAAAAAATCCCATTCTGGGATTTCATGGATGGGATGAAACTGTCCCCAGGGTCAGTTTACTTGGTCAATAGATTTTTTTTTCTTTTGCTCCTTTTTTCCCTAGCTAGATTATTTACCCTAGCTCAGTTTTTTGTTTCTTGGCAACAGTTTTATTATCATTTTTCTTTTGGCCCACCCTGACCTGAAGTTTTTTTTTGGGAAGCTCCTACCTACCCTCCAAACCTAAACCCACATTCCTCCCTCATCCTGCTGGCCCCCTCCCCACCCATCTCCTTTTGCACAATTCTACTGCCATAGCTTTAGGAGTGTTACTTGTTGTCAAGAGCTTCAACGTGGTGGCAACTCAAGCACAAAAACAAGAGGAGCTAGGTGCTTTCTGAGTGTTGCTCGTCATTAGGAGCTTCAATGTGGTGGCAACAAGAGCGCAAAAGCAATAGGAGCTAAAGTGGGAGCTTAAAGGTAAGCTCCCTTCTCCTCCAGCCCTCTTCTTTTTCTTTTTCTTTTCTTTGCTGCAAAGAAGACAACAATGGCATCATCATCCTCCTCTTTTCTTGCATTGCAAGTGCAAAAAATGACGATGAACAATGCAGTTGTTTATTTTCATTTCTTTCTAGTCTTGCTATGAACATCACAACAGTTATGGGTTGTGGGCGAGAAAAAATGACGATAAGCAACGTAGTTATTTGTCATTGTTTTGCTATGGGCTGCAAGTGTTTTTACATGAGCAAGAAAATGACAACAAGCAGCTGCACTACTTGTCATTATCCAATTTTTTTGATTTTTTTATAATTGTGAACGAAAATGATGAACACAAGCTCATCATCCTTTCCAAATTCTGAGGCATGCATAACTAAAAATGATGAACGACAATGATGTTCATCATCAATATAGTTCTTTTCTAAGAGAAAGAACGACGATGAACAAACATGTTGCTCATCATCATCCTTTTTCTTGTTTTTTTTTTTTTTTGTAGTTATGAAGGAGGATGATGAATGTCATCCTTTTGAAACTCTGAGGTAACGAGAACGTGTAACACTATTGTTTGTTGTCGTTGAAAAGAGAAAAAAACAACGAATAGGTGCACTATGTTTGTCATCATTCTTTTTTATGTTTTTTTTGCAACTATGAATGAGGACAACAAGCTACACTTGTCGTCCTTTTCAAATTCAAAACCTTGCATAGGTAATAACGATGACCAATGCACCTACTCATCGTCATTCTAATTTTTTTCCAAAAGAAAAAATGATGAGGAACAGTCATGCTACTTGTCATCATCTTTTTCTTTCTTTTTTCAATTGTGGAGCAAGATGACAAGTGCAATTCATTATCTTCTTCAAGTTCTAGGGCAAGCATTTGATAATAATGATGAGCAATGTTGTTGTTCATTGTCATTTTAGATATTTCCAAGGTAAGAAACAAGGGCATTCATCTTGTGTTGAACAATGAGCATTCATCGTCATCAATTTTACTTGCTACCTACAAGCTTTTAGTGTTCCTCTACTCTACATCTACAAAGCTAGTGAAAGAGTGGAAAATGAACTAGGTTTTAAAATAATGTTATGTTGTTTATGTTTTTGTTAGATGTAAACTTGGAAGAAAGCAATGAATGTTGGAAAAAATCAATAAATTTTAACAGATGTTGTGAATGGCATGGGAAGTGTCATGAATGACAAACATTTGGAGGCTAGGGTGATGAGACAACAAGTGGGTGTTCATAATGTGGTTCCATTGGTTGCAAGTGAAACTATTGAAAAGGAAGAAGTGTAACTGGGTGAAGATGTTGGGGAAACATCTAAGGGAGATGCTAATCAAGTTGAAATGGATTTGGAAAAAACTATCTTAATGACAGAGGACTAAGAAAATGTAGTTCATACTACTCCATTACTGGACCAAGAGAATGCAAATGAAGATGTTGAACCTCATGCACATATTGATGGAAGTGACATAGCCATTGAATTACACTTATTATAATTATTACCCCACCCATCCTCTCAAGTGGGAAGGATGCATTGGGTTTTTTTTTGTCAAATTTGTGACTGCAATACCTTTTTCAATTATGGTCCTTAAACCTTTACATGCCCCACCTTCCTTCTCCATGTGAGGTGGGTGGGGCATTTTTTTGTTATAAGTCTATAGGCAAGACCTTTAGGCTTTGTAGATAATATTGTTATTTTTAAAGTTTTTTTCATTTTATGCAAATTTCAATATTAAAGTTTAACAATACCTTCATTCAATGTTTTTTCTTTTTTCTTTTTGTGCAATACCTTAATCCTGTGTTATAATTTTTTCTCTATCTATGCAATACTTTCATTGTTTCAAGGATAACTTTCATCCAGAATATAAAATTTCACATTAAGTTTTTTGTTTTTGTTTTTTGATTTTAGATGTGGTTACCCCCCCTCGGTTGCCTGAAAAGGTGTGCATTGGGCAAGGATGGGCCCAAATTTGCTTATAGGGTGTGATGCATCCTATATAGCCAAATATAACTTGGTGTAACATTTACGAACGCATCACAATGTTACCATGTATTTGGGCAAGCCCAAACACCCATCTATTCAAAAGTAAGGCCCAAGGGTTCAAGATCATGTGGCAATGAATGCGCTGGTCTTGATCAACCCTTTGGCCCGATTTTGTCACAATGAGCAAATGGCTATTACTAGGGTTAAGATGCACGCATTCTTAAAATGGGATAGGCTCCAAGTTGATTTGCAATACACACTTGAATTGCTTAAGCTTGCACTTCTAATGTTAGCTTCTAGCCACATTCTTCAGCTTTTTGGCATGACTACATGGGGTGTGGGGGCCATACCTTTCAATGTGCAAACTCAGCTTGAGTCATTCAAATCACAAATCCAAGGTCTAGTTTGTTTTGTTTTTGAAAATGACGTCATAGTTAGAAAAGTTTATTCTTATGGTTGTAGTCTTGTTGAACTTGGGCTAGCTGTGGCACTCCAAGCTATTCATCAAGCTCCATTGCTGAAAGGTATCAAAATAGAAAAAATAGTATCCAAGAAAAAAGAAGATAAGTTGGAGAGGGTGAGCTAGACCTTTGGGCATGCTTAATGGATTGTAGAGGAGTTTGGGGAAAACTTAAAATTGAGTGTTTTTGGACTAGGTCATGCTCAACGTGAGATTAATTCAAACATTGTGACACATGAAGAACTTTTGGAATATTTTGGAATAAGATCTTCTTATGGGTGGAAAGTCAAAATGTCTGATTTGTTGAGTGTAGAAGATTGTTTAGAAATTTTGAAGTTGTATGAATCTATTTATGCCCATCCAGTCACTAATGGTGACTACTCTAGCATATATTTGAAAGGGTGGTTGGCTCGTAAGAAAGGTCATCCTAATAACTAAGCTTTGTGTGCTTGGGACAACAACCAAGAGCAAATGAGAAGGGCCAAAAGGCCACCATCTAGAATAAACAAATGAATTTATTAGGGTTATTTATCCTCAAAGCATGGTCCCAGCAATGATGATTGTGTTATTTTTTACTATTTTAAGCAAATGACGATTTTTCTACCAAAACAGTTAGCATTAATGAAAAGGCTTCTTGAAAATGCTATAAATGAGAGTGCAAATTTTCCTCTTAACAAAGAAACTTGGAAAAAATGAAATTTGATATGCAAGCCTTTGTACAAACATTAGAAGGAGGCTTGGTTGAAAGGGAAAATCCTTATAGGTAGTAGAGAAAAGTAATGAATGTCACTTAAACAATGTAAAGGAACTGAGAAATGATTTGGCTATGTGTGAAAATAAGTATCAAGGTTTTTCATATTCAACAAACGTGGGCCAAGCTATAACCTTGGTTACTAAGTTGGCACAAGTCTAAAAGAAATGAAAGGAGATTTGCAATTTCATGAACTATTGTTGAAAAAGGAATCTTCAAAGGTTAAAGATGGGGAAATTGAACTTAAAGATGCTCATGAAAGGTTGTAGAAAGTTTCAAAAGATCTTGATGTCCTTGAATTGAAAGGTGGTCAAACCAAGAAGTGGGTTCAAGCTTTAGGGTTCCAAGTGCAGCTTATGTCAAGGGGGAAGGAGTCATTGCTAGTCCACTACCAATTGAAAATCCCAACACCATGGCTACTAATACATTTGGAGTTTATTTTGCCAGTCCTTGCCCAATATGTGGTTTTTTTTCGCTTGTAATAATCTTATGTTGACCTTATGTGGGTGCACTCATCATCCATTTTGTTTTAGTGTACATGTGGGAAGTAAAGATTCAAGAAAGTGTGCAAGCCAAACATGTGGGGAAAACTTTTTGGAAAAATGGTTCAATAGTTGGGGTGTTAAACAAATTAACTTGCAGCTAAAGAGGCCAAAGATCGAAAGGGATGACAAATGCATAACAAGTGCCATTACCAGGACTAGAGAAGCATGTTTGCCTTCTACAGATTATAAGCATGAATTTACTTCATTAAACCTTAATCCAAAGTTTGTATTTTTTAGTTTGTAGGATAGTTTTTAGTTTGCATGCATTATACATCATAGCTCTGTAATAGAAACTTCACTTGTTACATGATGGTACTTGCACTTTGTTATGCAATATGCATAGCTTAAGTTCTTCACTTGATTCACAAGTAGCGCATTTTGTTTCTAGACCAATAAAAGATGCCAAGTGCTGGAGTCTCACAATTGCTAATCTAATCATGTGTAATTTTGGATTCCAATAGTTCTTTCGAACATTTGGTTCACAAGTAACATAATTGCCAAAACTAGTTGTACTCTAGTAATTGGAAGTATATTGTAGTGATCAAGCCTACTATGAAAGAGGTTATAACAATGTCTTAAAGTAGGTCAAGTCCCTTAAAGTCTCGCAATTGCTACTCTAATATCTACATTAGGATTCAAGTAGTTTCAACACTTGTTTGGGGGTCTTTGAACTTGATGTAATGTCATTACTTGTGCACTTGTAATTGTAGTAGATGATTATATAGTGAAGTAGGTAATTAGACCCTCTCATTGTTTGTTACTTGCCCATTGCACTATAAGTACATGTTTAAGTGGTCCAAGTCACCAACCACATTGTAGGACACTTTTTGTACCTTAAGTTGCATTTCTGGTTGTGAATTAAGTAATGCACTAATTCAAAGTAAATTAGATTATTTGAAGCTATTTCGTTTTACTTACCAGATTCTTTTGGTAATAGGGCCCATTGATGGTGTCAAATGGTATGACATTGTGACTAAAGTCCCAAACACTTTGGTTGAGGTGGGTTGCAAGGAGCAAGCACAAATTAATGCCAATGGCATTACAAAAGAACCACAACCTACAATTGAAGTTCTTGCAACTAATCTTTATCAGGATAGTCAAGTTGTTGACAAGAGTGAACCCAACACATTCAACATGGTGCCTCCTATCCTAGAAAGTGGACTACAAGAGTGTTAGGCCTTGAAAGGAGCAATAGAGCATGACTCATTCCCCAATTTAGTTCCTACAACATCCATGGTAAGAGCATTCACCTAAAAACTTAGTGCAACCACCCTTGTGAAGAATAATAAGAAGAAGCAACGTAATGATGTTGTTGATACAAGTATGCCAAGAGAAAAGGTTGGAACACATGTTAGAAGCCCTACAAGAAAACATGATTATGTTGTCAATAAAAAGAAGAAGAAAGGGGCATGTGTTGATCTTGCTATTTCACTAAATGAATATGCTCATCAAAAGGGTAGGACAATCTCAATGCAAAGTGCCCCTATAAAAGATCAACAACAAAAATGTATTTAGATGGATTGTGGTTTTCAACGTTAGTATTTATGGTATATTACATATAATACCTACCAATAAGTTTCTAGTGGCAGGTTGAACATCTAGTAATGGGTTCTTGAAATGGATACATGTACTTTGATTTGTCCATTCCATAATTTGAAGCTAGAAATTTTTGAAACTATGTTACCCTTAATTCTTATTATAGTTTTGAATGTGGCTATTTATTGTTACATTGTTATGCTACAACCTTGGTAGGAACAAATGTTGTATTATACAAGCCTAGGTGCTCAAAATATTCACTAAAACAAATGCATAATTTGTTAATTCTTTTATTACACCTACTTGCAAACATGTGTTTCCTTCTTTTATGTATTTATTTAGTGTTTTTCAAAGATCTAGGGAAAAGATATTTTGTGGAATTACATCATTGGTGTCAATCCTTACATGGTTACTCATTTGCATTGCTTTATTGAATTCATACTTCTCTAGCTTTAACCTTGCAACATATGCATATGTGGATGCCAAGTCTTTTAACACCTTTGATGTGTTGTCATTTGATTGACCACCTCAAGGGGATATAGGTTGATTGAATCCAAACATTGGTGCATGTGTTGGATATTACATATATGGGATGTGGACAAATCTAGAAATAATGGACCTTGCATTTGCCAACAATACCAAAACAATGTCATTAACATGGTTGGTGTCGCAACCCCACTTTGAGGCAAGTGTGAGGATGAGACTCGCACTCCCAAAAGTGGGAACTTGGAGTCCTCCAGGACTCCCAAAACTTCAGAGCTCAATTGTAGGGGTCAAAACACCTTGCCTTGAAGTGTTCTTTATACTATTAGAAAGGTCTTGAAGTGTAGATGTCGAAAATGGCCTCGCATAAACCATTCAGACACTTATAGCACAAGTTTTGGTCAAAAGAAAGGTCAGGAGTCAAACTGGCAATTTGACTCCCGACCACTAAAAGTTGAGAATAGACCCGACCCCGGTGTGTGTAGGTGGAATGCAACACATCGTTGGAAACCTCTTGAGGAGAGCTACAAGTTTTCTTCAAATTTCATCCCAATCAGAGGTCTGAGTTGGGAGTCAGGAGCTCCCAAAGTCCCAAGAATCCAAACTAGGACAATTTCGGGACTCCTCCTTGGGACTAAAAGCCATTCGGATGCAAGTGCCGTGGAACAACGCAAAGCATATTATATGGGGGAAGGTGGTGGCTTCCCCTAAGTCCGGATCATGGTGAGTTAAGTGAGCCCATGTTGTTTGTGGCTTGTCTCAACACCAGGATTGATTCCAAATGTGAACTAACCACCTTGTTGGTTGGTTTTGATGTAGGACCAAGTAACTAAATAAGTTGTCCCTCTTCCTAGTCTAATCCCGGAGCTTTCAACACGCCCCTTTCACCCCCTTTAGTGCTGGAAACTGGGAGCAGCACCAAGTTCCAACTACTTCTGCTCTTTAACATAGTTGGACCCTTTTTGGGTCTAACAAGGAACTTGGGGGCGCGTCAGTTGGACGTAGGGGTTGGAACTTGGCAACTATAGACACCAAAGTTGAGACAACAATAACTCAACTAGAGGCAAGTCACAATGCAAATGCATAGTTCACAACATGACACTTCTAAATATAAATTGTATATCTGTAGTTTCTTATTGAAGACCAAATACATCATTTCATGATAGGATACTTGTTGAGTGAAAAAAAACCATTATTTTCATTCTAATCCCAAGTGGGTATATTTAGAATGCAATATTATAGTTTAACATTGTTGAAAGTGCTTACTTATAACATAAACCCGATGTGTCCTGTGTCAAGTTGATTTAAATGGCTAAAGATGAGCTAGAAATACATTGTGTATAAATAATTGCAAAAACAAGTTTACATAGAGATCTTTTGTATGGACAAAAAGAATACCAACTTGTAGCTAAATTTCTTAGTCCCTCCCAAATAGGTGGCTCTAGGCCCTTCAAATAGTTGGGCAAGTCCAAAACAAGCTACAATTTTCACATTATTGTCACTTTCAAATTTGTAAGAAAATGTAAAAGGCTTCAATCCTTTGGCCACATTTACCATCATGAAGAGAACCATCTAAACAATTTATCATGAGGTGGATGATGTGACTAGACTCTATAGTTGTGTGTAGGGCCTGCGTGAAATCATCCATCAACCCAAATGATGTTAATTAAACTTGTAGGTATTAATGTATGTTGTCGCAAGTTTAATCAACGTGCCAAAATATGGATAGGCAAAAATTGTGATGGATATAATGGACTAGGTGGACAAAATTATTAGTGTTATTGCTTCCCTATTGAATAACCAAGTTCTTTAATAGGTTTTTCATTTTTCATAGTGGATGGACTTCAACAAGTATCTTTTGTTCTTTTACTTGTCATGTTTTTTGGAGGTGTATAGGAGATGATTGAATGAGCTATGACTAAATTGAACCTTGGTGAAAGGATTTTTTGTTGTGTTGATTGCATTTTTCTTAACAAGGCTGCTTCCAAAGTCTATTCAAATTATGGTCAGTTCTAACAATGATTTGTGTAGTTGTAGAAGAGCTCTTTCCAATGTCATTTTTCATTTGGAACAAAATTATTTTGTGATTTACACTGAGCTTCATCATTGTCATTTCAATTGGCTGGTAGCAACCATATATAAGTTCAATGAATGGGAGCTACTAAAAAACAACTAATGAAAGCAACACAATGACTTTTTTGGGCATTGATGGTACAAAATATACAATAATTTCAAGGGTTCACTCTAATAGCTCCTATAGAGACCAAACATTACAGGCTCAACTTGCTCATGAACCACAAGAAAAGCCATTAGATATTCTATGTTGTGTGTTTAGCAATGATGTCTATGTTGATTGTGGTGTTGTGAAACTAAATTGGGCATCCTTGAATTTGGGTATCTTGTTTTATATTGAGTGCTTAGAGATGCATAGAAATCTTGGTGTTCAAATTTCTAAGGTAAGGTAATGACAGAATCTGTATGTGGTTCCATGTCACATTGGTCCTTTGTTTTACCTATTTTCGTAATGTAAATCAAGAGTTATGCATGGGCAAAGTGTCCTTTTCCCAAGTTAGAATGACAATTGACATGTCTAAATTTCAACCTACATAGGTTACAATCTCTCAAAAGATACTTGAATCCCATTTGTTTGTTAATAAATTAAAAAAATTCAATGTAGCTTGTTTCACTATTTTGATCATGTTTGGCAAGTTAATCATGTTTTGAACACATGTAAATAACATTTGTGGATTAATCTCCTTTCAAAATATGCATTCAATTTACCAATGAAAATAAATGTTTTTACTACAATGAATTCCATGAATGTGTAAGTTAGTGATACATACATCATATGAAATATTAACCTTTGTAGTCCAAACATGTTATCTTTGTTGATGCTAACTTGTCAAAGCGACATTAGCAAAGAGCCCATTAGTTTTACAATAGGGAATTATTTACTATTTTCATTGTCAATGCATGACAAGTTTTACTTTTGAGTGGACTTGTTTATATATTTCTGTATGTAATACATTACATATGTGTAGTGTCAAAAAAACTAGAGATGAAACTATAGATGCATATCATTGAAATGTTTCATCTCTAGTTTTTTGGTATTAAAATGTACCTAGGTTAAAGTAATTTTTAAAACCTAGGTTATTGAGGTAATTATTGAAATGCACCCAAGTTTCAAAATTACCTTAATAACCTCAACAAATCATGAGTAATATAAAGCGCAATGACTTTTTTACAACTTGAGAAGTGCCCAAAGCCAAAGACCAAATTTGATTTTACAATTTGAACAATCCATTATTTAGTGCTACCACTTCAAATCTAGCATCATATCATTCAATGCAACAATTTAAGCACCTGATATAAAACACTTGAATAACCCAAAACAAATGAAAAACTGAGTATGCCATTAAAATTGTCCTACAAAACACAAAATTGTAGGTGCCAATTCATTTTGAAGTTTATCATGCCACTAGCCTTAGGTTTGTCACTATTTCACACCTTAGTGCCACCAACATGCAAAAGCTAAATTTTTAATGAAAACTAATTTACACACTTCTCCTAAACAAGTTGTAGAAATTTGATTATACAAATAAGACTATCTAATCATTTATATTCATTAGATGAAGTAAGGACAATCTTCCTAACCTTCCTCTTTGTTTTCTTTTGGTCATCAATGTCTTTCAAGTGCATTGACATCCAATTTCGTCAACTTTGTTGATTCTGCTATTGCATCACAAATCCCAAAATTAATAAAAAAATCACAATATAACCATATTTCATATGGTTCAAGCAAATACAAATTACATTAAAACATATTCCAATGGAAGTAATAAAAGATCAAGTAGTGGGTCCATGAAATTACTTCCAAATGGTAGGGCTTCGGATGTGTTTTGTGTAATCATGAAACCCATGCTTGTGACCAATTCAAATTCAAATCTTGCACCACAAGTAGGTCAACCACACTAATGAGACAATTTCATGTGGAAACCTAGGCACCATGCATGGTATGTACAACCACAAGAAGCCACAATTTTGTCCTTGTAATGAAAACAATGATTACAAAGAGGGCAAGGGGTGATTGTAGTAGATTTAGGTTTTGTTAATCCAAAGATTAAATGGTGAGGAATGGGTTTAGGGGTGGAAAATATAAAGTGGCTCCTACTCCTATTCATGTTATAAAAATGTAATTTTTCTACTTGTTTTGTGGCAACCTCCAAAATTTGTGTTTTCAACTTGATCTTTGAGTTAACAATCTCATACTTGGACAATAATCCAAAATACTCATTTTCTTCAATTGTAAAATTCTTTGCTTACATTACAAATTCCTAGGCATGTTGAAGACATGTTTCAACCCAAGCACTATTACAAAATGTGTCCTAGTTCATTTTGGGTTTCACTTAATTTTGAGTGAATTTGGACATTTTCACTTAGTGAAATTGTTTAACCCCCTAGTGAACAAGGACTAATTATTACGAAAAATGAATTGTTTCATTAATACCTAGTTAGTGAAATAAAGTTACTTCAAATGAAATACAAATTTATCAAACCATTAACTTGCTAGTTTATTAACTAACTAGCATATAAATCAATTAAAATTTAATTATTTAATATGTAATAATATTGATAATTTAATGATTTTTAAACCTATGATTTATTGACACGTGTCACTATATAGGCTAGCTTTTAAACTTAACATAAGTAAGTAAGCCATGTAATCAACCTATGCACCTATAATAAAAATTAAATAGAAAACTATTCGGTCAACATACCACTATTGACCACACACAACACCACTCATGAGGTTTGATCCCTTGACCTTTGGAATGGAAGCAAATACCCTTACCATCAAACCACCCCACTTTTTGTGATAATATGTTGCATTACATTTTATTTATCAAATACTTCATTTTAAACATTACAAAAACATAAACTTTAAAATTTTATATCTTATTGAAATTTTGTTCAAATGAAATGATTCGAGTTACTTTTATCAAAAATTTAATAATGTACATAATTACATTTATTTCTTTTTAAAAGTGTAAATCATTTGAATGGAAAAAAAAATTGAATATCATTATTCAATAACATTTCAATGACCATTCTTTTGAAAAAAAAGGTTTAATAATTGGATTAAATTTTTGTTCATATATTAATATTATCGATGTTAAACTATTTTCAATTATTATATGACTATTTTTCATTAATTTAAATTATTTCACCCTAC
The DNA here is from genome assembly GCA_963921925.1 of Sphagnum tenellum. Lineage (NCBI taxonomy): Eukaryota > Viridiplantae > Streptophyta > Sphagnopsida > Sphagnales > Sphagnaceae > Sphagnum > Sphagnum tenellum. Next base: position 768,604 of record OY998154.1, read on the forward strand.
ATTATTTATGATTATTTATGAATTATTTATGGTTATTTTTTACTATTTCACCTTAAGCTACTTTTGGTTATCCTAAGTTATTTTTGGCTATTTTAACTTATTTCACTTTAAGCTATTTTCAGTTATTTTAAGTTTTTTGGCTATTGTAAGTTATTTTAATTTAGACTACTTATAGTTATTATAAGTTAGTTTTGACTATTGAAGGCTATTTCACCTTATGTTATTATTGACAATTTTAGGTTATTATAGGCTATTTCACCTTAAGTTATTTTTGTCTATTATAAATTATTTCACCTTAGATTTTTTTAGCAATCCTAAACAATTATATATATGGCTATTAACTGTTATTTTATTAAGGCTATTGGTACCTATTTTGTTAGTGGCTATTTTATTAATGGCTATTGGTGGTTATTCTATTGGTGGATATTTTTTTATTAGATATTAATGGTTATTAACGGTTATTATATTAGTGGTTATTTTATTGGTAATTTTTTATGGTAATTTTATTAATGGTTAATAATGGTTATTATACTATAAATTATTATTGGTTATTATATGTTATATTACGACTATTGGTGATTATTGTATTATAAATTATTGTTGGATATTTTATGTTATAATATCATAGGCTATTGGTAGTTATTATAGTGTAAGGTATTTTAAATTATTTTTCATAGGTTAGTATTTTATGTTTAAGTTATTTTACCTTAGGTCATTATATTTTATTTTAAATTATTTTAAATTAGTATACTTAACAGAAAATAGAATGACTTTGAATAAATAAGTTGAATAATTTAATTCAGAATAACTTAAAAGCTTATAATAAATTTATTAAAGTACATTAAAGTAAAATTACATATAATAGTTTAAGGTATAATAATTTATAAATAGCCTATAATAACATAAAATATAAGTTAAAATAACTAAATTAGCTTAAAATAATATAAGGTATATTATAAAGTAACATAAATATAATATTAAAAAAACATAAAAATAAACCTATTTACTACAATAAATTATAATAATGAATTATGTTAACTAACATTGAAACATGTTGTTTACATAGTGATATTATAGTGAAATAACTTCACTAGGGTGAATTAGTAAAATGCAATGAATTTATTTCACTTTTAAGGTCCCATAATGATTTAGGTTAGTAAATTGCACCCCATTTTTGAAGTAATGAAAAAAAATTATTTGATTCATCATGAGATTCTACCTTAATGTTATTTGCATCATTTTTTACAATTGGAACAATGCTGCCAGTTACCCCCCTCCACTCAAAGCACCTTGAAGAAAAATAAAAACAAAATTTCCAGTCTTCCCAATCTTTTCATTATTATTTCTCAGGCAACCCATGGCATTTTTCAAGTTTACCTTGTAATCTTGGAGCTTTGCAAATTATAATTGTTTCATTTTTACACATGTTTGTGTATGATTTTAATAATGAAATAAACTTCAATGGACATGACAAATTGCATAAAATGTCTAACACATCAATGTTGAACTACACCCAAAAAAAAATCTACTCACAAAAAAATTTCAAATATTCTCAAGAACCTTTTGGTCTACTTTTAAACAATCCATAAATGTTAAGGCCTGATTCATAACCTTGCAAATACTTTGAAAAAACATGATTACATAAATTCAACTTTGCAAATCAATGTTAACAATAGTTTAAAAAGGATGTACTAAATGTTTTTTTAATTATTTGCATTAAATCATCTACTTGTTACATATTTTATTCAAAAACCCCAAGTTTTACATTGTAACATTCACTTTTCGTGTCTATTTATTATGCTTTCACCCTTCATAGCCCAAACAAAACCTAGACTGAATGCAATACCAATACCTTCATGAAGGTATTCAGTAAACATATTGGATTGAATTAATTTGGTCCAAGTTATAACCGATATTGCTTATGCCCAAAATTATTCAGTGCACATGCAATACCCCTATTAGGGTATATTATAAAACCTTTGGGTTCCATAACAAATTTAAAAAAATTTATAAGGGTATTGCATAGCCCCAACAAACCATAATAGGAATGCAATACCTTCCTAAGGATATTCTTTAAACAATATGGCTTAATTTATTTAATCCAAACTACTGGAGGGGTATTTTTTTGCCCAAGGATACTCAATGGGTGTGCAATACCTCTTTTAAAGTATATAAAAAATCTTTTGGGCTCTATCACATATTTATTCTAGAAGCTATTGCTTAAACCTATAAGGAAAACAATACCTTGTTTGGGGTAATTTGCAAACAACATGGATTCAATTCTTTTGGTTCAAATTATCGGAATGGGGGAGCATTTGGTGTTTATTCTTATTAAAATGATTACTTTGATGTTCATATCTTTAATGAATTTAGTTTTGAAAAGGCAATCCCTAGAGGTTTATCAAGCTAGAGATTGAGGCAACAACTTGAATATATTCAATAAGGGTAGGATGATGACATCATTGAATTAGGGGTGTCTAAGAAGCAAAAACCACTTGGAATTGGGATGCATGAAAATGGAACTTGGGCACATCCCAATGTCCAAAATGATTTTAGTACTAATCTTTGATCATCACAAACAAGTTTAACCACATGAGGTAACATATAGATCAGCTACATGAAGGACATGATTTCTATTAGCCATTTGACCAACTAGTTGATGCTTAGGTCTTTTCCTGGAAAATCTAGTATATTTTTTTATCAAAGCATCAATTTGATGATCTAGGTGGTGAACATTTTAAGATAGTTCCATTCATAAGAGAATCATTGTTGTGTTCAACGAAAGTTGGAGGGTTCAACATCATCATGTTTGATGTAATAGTAATTTAATCATGATAACTATAGTGTTGTTTAATTTTTTGGTGGATTCAATTTACACAAGGAATTACACAGTCGAGTTATGTTCAACTTTTCAAGGTGTTGAGAACATTGCATAACAACTTGGCCTTCACAAAGTTTTCAAATCCACGCAATCTTTGGCATGGCTTCCAAGAGCTTATGAACATTCTCCTACCCAATTATTTAAAGGTTTCTAGGAAGCTTCCAAGAGCAAACCCTCCTCTGTGAACAAACAACAACTTGAACACTAATTCCTTGTAGTCAATTATCATTTTTAAAACACTATGGAAGTTAATTATATTGTTGTTGTTTCTCTTTGTTGTTGTAATGATAGTGGTGTGGTGGGAGATGGAGAATGTACTTCCTCCACCTTATGATTTACTAAAGCATTCCCATGGTTTTTTAAAGCACATTCTAGTTTTCCATTGCAAAGAAAATTTGGGCTTGTTTACTGTGCAAACACTTATCCAAGTGCTTGCATATGGGTGTTTGGAAGGATTATTTGAAGTTGTTTATATTATTATCACCAAATTAGGCATATGTTTATAACATTGTTACTGCATTTCATCATCATCTAGTTTTAAAAAATTCCACCTTGAATATCTTGTTAATTTGATGGGTAGAGAATCTTCAATAGGTTGGAGAATAGGCAATTTCCTTTTTCATGTTTGCTCGTTAGTAGAAAAAACATGATAATTGTGTGTTTATTGTGCAACTAATGTGGGACATTACTTAATGTGGAGGAGCCAAAGGTTACATTTAATATAGATTATGAATTTTCATTGCCAATATTTTGTTACAAAATTCCAAAGCCTCATATTAGAATTAACAACTTACATAATTTATATATTGGTTTCATGGTGCATTATTTTCACTTTTCATTTTGAATTATTTTTATTGTACTTGGAGAATTTGACTCACAATTCATAACCACCTTTGATGTAGGGGGTTCATGAAAACAAAGACAAAATTGTGACCGAAAAATTATTTTGGGTTTAACTTTTTGTAAGTTGATAGTATTTTAGTTTATAATCATCATAAATCTAAGGATTTAAATAGTGGATCTTGGGCAAAATCATGTTACATCCATTACAATATGATTATATACCATAGCCCAATTGATGAATTCAATTGCTACTTTCAGAGCATTTGGAGCACAAATTTTAAATAACCACAATTGAAAAAATGTACACCATTGAAAAAATGTCAAACATGAATTTTTCATTTTTTGATTTTGACAAATTATGAATTTAAAAATTAATTAGTAAACTTTAAATTAATCCCTAAACCGTTATAACATCAATGTGACCAATTTTTCATTATGTTCATTTATATATATGTTAAATCATATTGTAAGTTGAATAAATAATTTTGAAAACATGAATTTCATTATATACTGGTGGGGAATCAAATATTTAAAAAATATTCTTTTGTTTCATGGGAGAATGTGAATATCCCATGATGATGCATGTATCGCATTTAAACTTTATAACTTTGTTAAAGTGACCTTTTACCATCAATGTGAAGAACTTTGCAATACCTTCATTTACTTGAGTCAATATGTAGGGCATGTTATATTGAGCATGGAATAAGTATTAAAAAAAATACCCTTTTGTTTTTGGTTTAAGATATTATCGTAATATGGGACAAGTATTATTTTCCTTTTAGGTTTTGGTATGGCTATGCATTGCCCCTCCAAGTTTGAAATTATGGAGCCCAATGTATTTTGGGATAAATTATAAGGGGTATTATAGGTGTAGCACATTCAAGGTATTACATGCCTTTTAGGTTTTAGTAGGGCTATGCAATACCCCTCAAATTGTCGAAAGATATGATATGGAACCCAAACTATTTTAGGGGTATAGAGAATGAGGTGCACATTTATTGAGTATTTTTCTTTATGAACCTAAGTAAAACATGTATTAAATGTGTCTAGATTGAACTAGAGCTCCATGTTGCTTTGATTATCCACTTGGTTTGCAATACCCCCATGGAAAACACTCTTTGAATAGAACTAGCAATATCGTTATATGGGGGGTGTTAAATACATTAATTGTCCCCTTATTTATTTTGTTTGAATGAACAAGAGCAAGCTCCATGCAATACCTTCAATTTATTATTTCCTCATCATTGTCGACCACTGGGGATCTATTGTAGTGGCAACCAAGGTAGCTATAGCCATATAGGTGGGGTTTGGTAGGTACCTACTTAAAGTGTTGGTAGGTAGGTCCATGGTAGATGAGAGTAACACATTTTAAATTTACAAGTGAGTAGGTTGGTGGGGGACAGTGGGGGACAGTAGGTGGGTGGGTGGGAAAAGTTTCAAAAGCAAAAAGAAAAAAAGAAACCGGGTGCAGGGCAGGGAGAAAATAAAGTTCCCAAAAAACAAACAGAGATGAGGGGAAAAAAGAAACTGGGAAGGGGGCGGGGAGAAAATAAAGTTACAAAAAAAACTGAGATCAGGGCTGAGAAAGGGCAAACACAAAAACTCAACCTGGGATGGCACAGGGATAGAAAAGAGAATTCTATCAGTGCACCATCCATCCACGTTGGTGCACTGGTGGGTGCTGGTTCACTCTAGCCTTGTTCTCCATCATGCATTCACAAATTACAAGTGAATTCGACCACATAAGAAGTGAAACCGGCAGATGGCCTCCTGTCCCACTGTGAAAATGCTTAACAAAGTGCGGGGACTGTGACAGGAAAGGTGTTTAGTTTTTAGTCAGGGTCTATTTTTGGTATCGTCTGGCAGTGGTCATCTGCCGGATCCAGTCGGGACAGGAAAGGTGTTTACTTTTAGTCAGGGTCTATTTTTGGTTTCTTCTTAAGTGTGGCAGTGGTCATCTGCCGGATCCAGTCGGGACAGGAAAGGTATTTACTTTTTAGTCAGGGTCTATTTTTGGTTTCTTCTTAAGTGTGGCAGTGGTCATCTGCCGGATCCAGTCGGGACAGGAAAGGTGTTTACTTTTTAGTCAGGGTCTATTTTTGGTTTCTTCTTAAGTGTGGCAGTGGTCATCTGCCGGATCCAGTCGGGACAGGAAAGGTGTTTACTTTTTAGTCAGGGTCTATTTTTGGTTTCTTCTTAAGTGTGGCAGTGGTCATCTGCCGAAACCAGTCGGGACAGGAAAGGTGTTTACTTTTTAGTCAGGGACTATTTTTGGTATCTTCTGAAGTGGTACAGTGGTCATCAACTGGTTCCAGTTGCGTAACTGTTAGGTCCACTTGGGGGAACATTGTACTGTGGTGAATCACAGTTGGGAACATCGGTCATAACATCACGCTACAGAATGGCATTTAAGGCACATTGTGAGAATTGTACGTTTTGCAAGTTCTATTGAAGAAGTTGACACATTATCCCACCCTAAATTTTGATATTCCATACTATATTAACGTGATATTTAGGCAATAGGTCTTTGTTTTCGTAAACTGTGGCCACGGGCTTACCCCTAACTACAAGGGCAGAGAGTTCAATATCCTCACGGAGCACATCCATGGAGGAGAAGTGGTCCAGTTAGGATTTGAACTCCCAACCGCTAGATTCGCAGCCAAAGCCTCAGCGACCAGGGTACGGAGCTGCCGCACTGCTCCAATGTCCGTGCTGAATTTTCATATTACTATATTTCACAAATGACGACCATGATGATAAGTATGGACAAACTGTTTTCAATCTTCTGAGAACTCCACGAAATGATGTCAACAACCAGACAAAGAACATAAACACCATTAGGCTCATCCAATACATCACTGCCAAGTCAGTGAGTCTAAACATGCCTATTCTTGGTTTCTATCCATTTTGAGTCTCTGGAAGTTTCGGAACTAGTGAAATTGTGGCAAAAAAGAATAAACTGAGATGCTGGGGTATGATCCAACTGAAAATTGGCAGCCTTTTGAAACTGTGAGGCAAAATAAAGTATTCTCAGGTGGCAAGCTGCAATTTGGAGTGGGCAACAGAAGTAAAATCGTGGGCCCCTTCCTATCTTTTAGTGATATCATAATTTAATTGCGTTCCTTTCAACTCTGAATGCAGTTTCGCAAGTCTTCATTATTTGAAAAGTTCTTTTCAACGCCGTGCAAATTGGGGGGACCACAGTAGTTTTGCACCCTTCATTTTCTCGGCACAGTATTGTCAACGGTGATAAAGTAACCCACGTTTCCACACACACACCCTAATGGAGTCGACGCGAAGTCCGCCTGCACGCGTGTATAGCATTCCGTCACTAGTCGTGCAGGGTAAGCTCCCATTGAGCTTTGGTTTCTATATAACCAGATGGGATCGAGCTGGGAGTACCATTCATCTCAAGCATTCACAACTCATCTACTCCTCCAGCTTTCTTTCAATACCATCCGCAGCCCACCATACTTAACCGCTCAATTTCAGTGTTCATCAGATCACCATGGCTTCGAAGAAGATGGCGCTTCTAGCCGTGGCTGCAGGACTTCTCTGCATGTCGGCACTACTCAACGGAGCTGAAGCATCGGTGAGTGCCGGCCACCAACAACAGTTCGAAATTGATATTAAATACCCTAATTCCGTACTTTTTGTTGTTGTTGGACTGATGGTAGTCTCTACCACTAGCACTCATAGTTAATGAGCTAGCTAGATGGCCATATCTAACTATATATCGTATTATGCCGTAGATATTCTTATTTCATGAATTCATGATTGTCCAATGTTTTTGATTCTATCACTGTTTCGCAGCCTGATTATGAACGTACCTTCCGTTCCCTAAATCTTCAGAAACGTGATTCACCTCCGACATGATCTCCAGTTCTCCTTTTGCACACTCGAATCTATCCAGCTCGATCTATTCGGACGAGCTATTTCCGGCCTAATACGTAGCCATAGCTACACTGCATTTGTTGTTGGAAACTTCAAATGAATATGCTCCAAAATATGCATCGTCTGCGTATTGCTTGATTCATGTACCGCACCTCCACTTAGTTTCCGCCGGACGAATATACAGATGATGTCAACTAATTCGTGGGATGTGTATGTTGATGTGGCATTCATCACCAGTGCGGCGGTTTCACAGCATCTTGCCAAGGACCATTCTCAGTCACGGGAAGCATCCTGTCCGCCGACTGCGCAAACGATGCCGGAAATTTTGCGTTTTCAAGTTTAGATCTCAATTCCTTTCTAAGCAACGACAACGGGAACTTGGTGGAGGGAAACGACTACATTGCGACTTGTACGCCAGAAGGATTTGCCCCCATTGGATCATCGTTCTTCGTTTATGCTAATTGCGCGCAGGAGGATGGTACCGTTGTTTCCGCGTCCTACGACATAAATAACAACGTCTCCAACGACAACGGGGTTCTGTCCTGGCACAGTTGTTAGGATTGCTTGCTGCCCGACGATGATGTTGCAGTCGGTGACAAGCAGGAAGTTGCTCGTCAGTCGTTGATCAGGGGAACTTTTCTAGTCTTGTTTGTTCCCTGGTTCGATGAGGAAAATAATATAGGAAATAGTATGATGCGGGCATGCATGCCGGTGTGTCACTAACATGCATAAGTATACTTATGCATTCGTACATAGCGGCTGTAGATTGCTGGTGTGGAACGTTCTTTCTGAATAGATGAGAGCCAGCTGGCTGCGTTCACCCAAAGCGTGCAGTATATAATATAAATTTGCATTTCATAATTTCTATAACCGGAATTCATAAATGCATATGTTTCCGCATTTCGTATGCCTTTATATGACTAAGTAGTGGTCAGCTGGCCATTTTTTTGTCAGGGTCGATTTATGAGTGTGGCGGTCCTTTCAGATGACCTTGGGGGCCGGGGATTGGGCGAGCAGCAGTAGAATGGTACCAGACAGAGAAATTAGTTCTGGCCTGCTACATGTATTTGGAGTGAGTCCAGTATTTGGTGTAGATCTGCTTGGATACAGAGTGACTGTTGGACGCTCTAAATGTAAATGAAATCTGGAAAGCTTGGAACCGGGGAAGTAGGGCGCTTAATTAACATGTGTAGTACAATTCTTAATCAACTCCTTTAAATTACTTCAATCTTGGCCTGGAGGGATTGTTTCCCGTCAAACTTGACTGGAACATGTACACTGACAGCCATGACTTGAAATGCACATTTTCTCTCCTTTCATTCCGATAATTAGGAGGACAATTTTCTGCAATATGCAGTGGGACAAAAAAAAGCTTCAATATTGCTTTTCCCCACTAGACCTACAATATGCTTTCAGCTTTAGCTTCGGGTTCAGAAGAATCTGCTAGTGTACAAAATACACGCAAGGGGTCAGCAGAGAAAAAATCTAGTGAATGATGAACCAATATCTGCTGAGAGTTGCAGGAACCCATGATCCAGTAGCTCAGAAATCAAAAGCTACACAAAACACAATGTACCAACCTTCCTCAAAAAGCTTTGTTCTATTTTGAAGTCTCGTTTCTCAATGTCTCCATGATGTAAGAAGCAGAGACATTCCTGAAACAAGGACAAGAAGGATAGAACTACATAATCATATGTTCACAAGATCAGATATTTATGTGTTTGAAAACAAAAAGATACTTCCAAGGACCAAAGGCTAATGTTAACCAGATGTCATGTACATATGAGATTTTTATGACTTTTATCATATTTGACACCTATGAGTGCTAAACCATTACATCCTCCATACTTTTGTAAGTATTAAACTTCTATTTCTGTAAACATTAACTGGTTACACCTTTGTAAGCATTAAATTAGTACTTCTGTCAATGTTATTTGGTTACAATTTCAGACTTTATAAATATTAATATTGCTTACATACATTGTACAAGTGGCAAGCATTTGTTTATATTTCAAATTCCATATCAAGTTATAACTACCCAAAATGCCAAGATATAACAACGTCATTAGAACCTCCCCCACATACTCCCTCCCCACCAATCCCCCCCAAAAAAATCCTTACTAAATATTATATGTCTCCAATAAAAAATCTCATAACAGAACAGTTTACTAGATAAAGAGTATTTGACTCATCCAACAAAGAGGGCGAAACTGCACTGCTCCAATTTTGAATCTTGTAGTTAATTCAAACAACCCGAAATCATGACTCAGGCCATGTATTGCATCATTAGGTGGAATTCTCAAAACTTTGTAAACAAAATTTTATTACTCATCATCGTGATCGTGATTTGTCAATACTACGATCCCAATTCTGCACTGACTTTGGAGCAGCGAGTTACCCTAGTGTATGAGGGTTTAGGTGCGAAGTTGGCTGTTGGGAGTTCCAATACCAACTGGACCCGTTCTACTCAATGTGCTCTGTGAGGACAGTGAGCTACCCTGGTGCTTAGGGGTAAACCTGTGGCCAGAGTTACCAAAACAAAAACATATTGTCAAAATATCACCATGGTACTAAAATCCTACAACAAAAGATAATTTGGAGTAAGATCATGTGCCGACTTCATTAATAGAACTTGCAACAGGTACATCCCATTGACATTACTTCAAAGAGGGATTTTTAAGAGGGCTAACTAAGAGCTTTCCCACATTGCGTGCACAAGGAGTTGTACGAAAAACTCCTTGTGAAGCTAAAGCCCATAGCATATACTGTAGGTGTCGTGGGCCAAAGGAATTCTGAAGACTGGATATTGCACAAAATACCCTCACAGTAATCAGAATCAAAGGAGAGTTCTAAGATGTGCATTTGGAGTCACGGACGTCAGTGTACATGTTCCAGTGTTTTCCGACCAGGCCAAGAATGAAGAAGTTTTGAGGAATCGATTAAGGGTTGTAGTCCACATATTCAATAAGGGTCCTACTTCTTCCCAGGATCCAAGCTTTCCAGATTTCATTTACATTTAACCCTTCCACCAGTCAACATGCATCCAAACAGATCCACGGTACCAAATGCTTGACTAACTCCAAATACATGTAGCAATACAGAACAAATTTCTCTGCCTAACTGCTACCATTCCACTGCTGCTCCCCCCATCCCCCCCCCCCCCACTAAGATCATCTCAAGGGATCGCCACACTCATAAATTGATTCTTAAAAAATAAATCAGTTGATCAGTCTCAGAGCTTAAATTAAAGTCGCTCATACAACGCCATGTACAAAATGAGGAAACACATGTATCTATAAATTCCATTTGGTATAGAAATCATGGAGTGCAAATCTATTATATATTGGAAACTTTGGGTCAAGGCCAGCCAGCTGGCTCTACTTTATTGAGAAAGAACGTTCCACACCAGCAATCTACAGCCGCTCTTTACGAATGCACGAGTATACTAATGCATGTTAATGAACCACAGGCGTCCATACCCGCATTCTACTACCGGTATATTATTTCCCTCCTGGAAGGGAACAAACAAGACTAGAAAAGGTCCCCTGATCAACGACGGACGACCAACTTCCTGCTTGCCACCGCCTGCAACATCCTCGACGGGCAGCAAGGAATCCTAACAACTGTGCCAGGCCAGAACCCCGTTGTCGTTGGAAACGTTGTTATTTATGTCGTAAGACGTACGAACAACATTGCCATTCTCCTGTGCGCAATCAGCATAAATGTAGAACGGCGATCCAAATAGGCCAAATCCTTCTGGCGTGCACGTCGCAATGTAGTCGCCTCCCTCCACCAAGTTCCCGTTGTCGTTGCTTAGAAACGGATTGAGATCTAAACTTGAGGAGGCGAAATCTCCGCCGTCGTTTGCGCAGTGGGCGGATACGACGCTTCCCGTGACTGAGAATGGTTCTTGGCAAGATGCTGTGAAACCGCCACACTGGTGATGAACGCCACATAAACATACCCATCCCACGAATTAGTAGTCATGATCCGTATCTTCGTCCGGCGGAAACTAGTGGAGCTGCGTTACATGCATATTCAAGAAACAAACAATACGAAGACGATGCATATTTCATGAGGCATATTCATTCGGGCACCACATGCAGTCTATGGCTAAGTACTGGGCTGGAACTAGCTCGTCCAAATAGATCGAGCTGGATGCGTTCAAATGTCCAACCAGACGTTCCGAGTACAACACTACATTACACATGATACTTGTCAAATCCACCCGCAATTTGTATATATGCAGAATCCAGTGCAGTCCAAGAGATGAAGAGAACTGGAGATCATGAACATGGCCGATGAAGAATCACATTTCTCAAGCATTAGACCGTCACGGAAGGAACGGTTATAAGCAGGAGCTGTGGAACAGTGATAATCAAGAGCATTGGAGAATCACGACATCACGGAACAAGCGCAAATCAGGCATCCAAAGCGTACCAGAAGGAATTATATTTAGATATGGCCATCTAGCTAGCTCATTAACTATGAACACTGGTATCAATTTCCAAATGTTGTTGGTGGCCGGCACTCACCGATGCTTCAGCTCCGTTGAGTAATGCCGACATGCAGAGAAGCCCTGCAGCCACGGCTGAGTATGGTGGGGTGCGGATGGTATTGAAAGAAAGCTGGAGGAGTCGATGAGTTGGGAATGCTTGAGATGAATGGTACTCCTAGCTCTATCCCATCTGCTTATATAGGTACCAGAGCTCGATCGCCTCCTACCCCTGGACTCGGAGCCGTGTGACGGAAGACGGTACACGCATACTGCATGCCTTCCGCGGACTTTGCATCAAGTTCCCTAAGTTAGGCTGTGTGTGTGGAGAAAGTAGGCTGTTTTATTAACGTTAACAATATTATGCCAAGAAAACTACAGTGGTTCCCCCAATTTGCAAGGAGTTGAAAGGAACCCAAAATCACGATGTCCACTAGGGCCATGTGTTGACTGCAGACATCATAGTTTTGACTGATCATGTGGTGCAATTCTCCAAAGTTTGAAAAACATTTGTCTATATTACAGTAGAACCTCTATAAACTGATCCCCCCCAAGTCTTATAACCTCTCAAATTTTATCACTCTGGCCTGGTCCATCAATGGGACCAGGCAAAAAAATTATATTCTTATAACTTATCACTTTTTCTTTTTTTCGACAATTTTATAATTTTATAATTTGTTTATTTCTCGATCAGTTATGGTGGAAATAGCTAGTGATAGGACTCTGTTTAAGACTATTCTAGTTTAGGGCAAAGTGTGAAGTGCGCTGGAAGGACAATACTCCGGTTACAAGCAGGTTCGAAAAAAAAGTGCTGAACTTCAGATGTTTTTCACTCTTTTTCTCTGCCAAAGCCGGTTACGTTGATGATCAAAAATGCAAAGAAAATGAGGAAAAAGAGCAGCCTGCAACTTTTGAACTCTGCCCCTCACAGTTCCAAACTCTCTCATAATTTATAACCTCTCAAACTTTATCACTGGCTTCCAGTTCCTAGGTGATAAAATTATAGAGGTTCTACTATTGTTATCATCAGTTAAGACTACTATCGCAATTCTGTACCTACTACAGATCAGTGAGCTACCCTAGTTGTTGAGGGTTTGACTGCTAAGTTGGTGGTTGGGAATTCAAATCCCTACTGGACCACTTCTCCTCAATGTGCTCTGTGCAGACAGTGAGCTCCCCTGGTTGTTAGGGGTAAACATCTGGCCAGAGTTACCAGGTAGGTAGGTAAAAGCTATGTGCCTGGTAGTTAGTAGGTAAAATTTACAAGTGCAGTCACAATTCAGCAAGCCAAAAGAGGTGTCCGACCACAAAGAAAAATAGTCGAATTTAAAGAAATATTTATATTTTATTATTTATAATGATAGAAATCATGTCAAGTTGTTATTTTTTCATTTATATGAATGCCAAAATATTCATATCAAAAATTCATTTGATAAAATCTACTACCCACATTCAAAAAATTCATGTTTTAAATAATGTGAAAACAATTACATTACACAAAAAGATCTGGAATTTGAAACTAACCATTGTTATACAACTATTGTATCTCTACCCATCTCCTAATTCAAAAAGTTCTACTTACCCAAGCAACCACATCTTTTTTTCATTTTACCAAACCCATTCAGTTTTTTATAAATAAAAAACAGTAAAATAAAAAAATTCATTGAAACAATTTTGTGAATACATTTTTTAAGTTATAAATTTTGAAATTTTAATCATATCAAGAATATTTTGTATTTTGATGTTCCTAATCATTTGATGTAGAAAAAGTTTCAAAAATGTAACATTGTTTCCCTTCCTTGAACATTTTGGTCCAGATTACATTTTAAAACATGTATAGGGACTTTTCTTGGGATATAACTTTTTGTGGTAATTTTGGAGGTATTTTATTTTATTTTTAATGTAATTAATTGAATATGTATGATTTTATTATGAATTTTCCAAAGTTCAATAATGTGATTCTTGAATGGGTCGTGATAACTATGAATAAAAATTTGTAGTAATATTCGTTTCTTTATTCCAATAAAATTTTTACAACCATATATATTGGTGCATGCAATTCATAAACATGAAATAAAAATCAATTTAATCATTTGTGAAAACGTTTTTAAAACAAGCCCCCAAACATTTATTTGACCAATTTTAATTACTTAACCATCCTTAACGTGGGTCTTAGTGGTACGTCTGATAATGGGTTTGTCGATCAACTAATGCTTGCAAAATGGTTTCCTTTGCTTCATGTTCCAAAATATAAGTCACAAAGAAGCCTTTGCATCTGTGGGCTAACACGGGCATGGCAAACTTGGTGCAAAACATGTCAAATGAAAATAGTAGAATGCAAATGGAAAAATATCTATCAACATAGAAATTTACAAATTTTTCCTCCTATGGTACCAATGACCTTACAATTGAAACAATTGATTTTCAACCTCTTAATCATTGCCCCAACCATCTTGGAATATTTTCACTACATGTAAATAAAGGCAAATGTCACATAAAACAAAGAAGTACTTTTCACCACCATATGGATCATCAACAACAATTGCAAAATCTTGACAAATGGAACTAACCAATAGTTGACCATAAGCCCACAAAGCCATTTCAAAGTTGTAACCATCCACCATTCCCCTTACTATTGCATGTTTCATAAATACCAACTTATGGTCTTTTAGGGCAAGGTGTGTTTAATGTTGTCATAATCCTATTCCTCACCTCCATCAATGCATGTTGGGTAAAAACATTACAATTCTTATATGATAAATAATTTTAAATTGGAATGGTCTAACGATGTGATGGAATGCATCTTGCAAGAATTAGTTTCTATCACACAACCATATAGCTAGATGTCCAAGCACATCTCATTTTATTTTTTATGATTCATGTGCCTTCATAGATCTATTTATTTTCCTTTTCTTCTAGTCACAAGTATTTATTTTTTTAAACCAAACATTTGCCACATGGTTGCAAAATGATTTGGTTTTATTTTGATAGTGGCCATGGGAAAGGTGTCCACAATCGGGTGAGGTCTATCTTAAAACAAAAAATACCAAAGGAGAAAATGAACATGGATAGCATGTGACTCTAAAAATGTTGCAAATGTTGTTGCATTTTGTGAAAGAAAACAAAATGACATGCATGCTACCTACCTAATGTAAAAAAGGGCACGATACACTACTTTCAAGTAATAAGGCTTGAACTTGTGGACCATAAATTACAACCTTGGATTGTAAAAAAATGTGGTTTATCACAACAGCACCTTACTAGTTGTGAGGGATCTTGCTTTTTTTTGCCTTGAATGATGGACAACAATTCTAACTTCTACAATGCCCAAACACACATGAAGCCTTGGAGACAATAACATGGGAATCTCTTAATGTGCCGCAAGTACCTAACTTGAAATTTTTTTATTGGTACATGTTATACATTGTTAGATTGGCATATTCTAATTTCAATCAATTTGTTTTCATTTATTTTTGTGACAAAATATTGAGTTTTTTAATGACATAGGTGTGTACGGTCCTGATTGAAACTAAGGATTCAAAGTATGATTCAAAGGCTAAAGATGATGGTGATTTGGAATTACAAATTACAAAGGTTGAGTTGGGAAATACTTTTCCTATCATATCTAATGAAATGAAAAATGGGGAATTTTTTGCAACAAAATATTGCATATGTGTGAACTTCGAAGATGAGTGGGACAACACCTGGTATATGAAAGGGATATGATTCTACAAGACATGTAATATGATTAAATGCCTAACCAACAAGGTCCAAACATTTCATACATGTTATAAACATATTATGGGCCAGCATATGTGGACTCCAATCTTGTGGTGTTTTTTCATCTGCTTCCATTTGCCAAACAAAAAGGTGTTCAAAGCCTTTTCTATGTCTCCTAGAGTTCAAAACAATTTGTTGGCTACTATAAAAAACAATCAATCATCTTAAACAATCCAAACATAACAAGCATGTGGCTGAAAAAGGAAAAATAATTATTTGCCAATCAAATTGAAAATGAATTATTGAACAAAAAAATTAGTAAAAAAGTTCAATGTGTAGCAAAATTTTTGAAAGCCAACTAAATTTACAAATCACTACATGTTCATAGAAATCTAGTCCAACAACAATAACAAATTTTTTAATGTATACCTTACACTTCCAGCTACAAAATGAGATATCCATGAATTAACTGTTATATTACCAAATTTAAAAATTAGCAAATGAACAATTAGAATTGCCGACCCCATCAAAGTAACATCATTATTAAAAAAATTAAACGTTTAAGATGAAAAGAACTAGGGATGATAAGCATAAAATTGGAGCAAGGTGTTTAGAGTTGGACTAACATCTTGTCATTGAAAAACAAAATCCATGTACATCAACTTATGTGTGCATGCCATTCAATCTCTTTAGCTTGTATTTCATTCATTATTAACTACATGTAAGGAACGTGTGACTTATGTAAGTCAACAAGAGATGGTTTATAAAAACACCAAGAACCTTCAAACTAAAATAGAGCAAGAGCTACTAAATAATCTACAAAATTGAACTATGAAATCAGGAGACTGCTTACAACCTTACATTCAAATTGCACTAAACATAACTTGAATATATTCAAAAGCACCTTCAATCAAGTTATAAACCTACACATCACCCATGAAAATTGGTGAGTTCAATTTGTAACATTTGTTGGAACTTAGAAGACTAAGATTTATTTTTTAATAAGACACCTAATTGGTAAGTCAATCCACCCAAATTTGGCATAAAATAAGATTGACTCTTCCATGTCTTCCCACTTTTTAGCAATGAAACAACTTGCATTGTGAACTTGAGAGCAAAAATTAGGTAGAATAAATCATGGCAAACTTGCCATCACAATACATATGATGTTGAGCTCCTACCTTGTTGTTTGTAATGTCTTCCATTGACATTTTGTTCAATACATATGATTTTGAGTTCTTACCTAGTTGTTTGTAATGGCTTCCATCAACATTCTGTTCAATACATATGATTTTGAGTTCTTACCTAGTTGTTTGTAATGGCTTCCATCAACAATTTGTTCTTCTCAAAACACCACTTAACCCCAATTATCAACTTTCTTATCATCTTCCAAAGCATGAAATGATTCCTCACAAACTAAAATCTAAAAATCAGATCCTTCATTGTTTGCCTCTTCAGCTGTGAATGCAAAATGGTATCATCTTCAAGATATCATTTTTTTACTAGCTCATAAGTCTTCAATTGTTCTATGTAGTACAAAGTTAGATCCTGCCCCCATAAACTTTGCACACATGAAAAATCCATAGGGTAAAAGATGAATGGCACAAGTTTCTTGCAAGCTCCTACTATTCAAGCGCTTTTTTATTCAATTTTTTTATGTAGCCACACTGGCCAGATCATTTATAAGAGGAATTAGCCAAACTTGGCCATAGGTGGGAAGGAAAGTAGAAAATCTTGCTATATTTGGGTGAATCTCCTAGAACCTTTTGTCTAAATATGGCAATTTCAGAAAAAACAATTCCAGCTATATTTTTGTGACCTCCTAGAACCTTTTGTCTAAATATGGCGATAGTAAAAGAATCCTTGTAATTTTGGTGCATTTTTTTTCAAAAAAATCTTTTGTATATTTTTTTCCCTCTTTACTATCTCGCATTTTTCCCACAAAAATCCTTTGTCCGAGTGGCACTGGATTTTTTTGTTGTGGCAAAAAGAAAAATGCTCTGAGTCCTATCCTATGTTCCTGGTTTTAGTCATTATGACGGATTTTTTTGGAATTGCCATATTTAAAAAATAGATTCTAGCATGTTGCCAAAATATAGCATGATTCTTAAACTTTTCTACTTTCCTCCCTGACCTGTAGCCAATTTGGCTAAGTCATCTTGTGGATGATTGCCAACCCACCTAATTCACAAATTTGAAAAATGAAACACTGGTCCTATCCTTTGCAATACCTTTTAAAATATTATAATAATAATACTAGGGTGGACATTGGATTATAATCGTCACTAGCCTCGTGTTGCTTCAGGTCCTCCTCGGCTTGAGCATCTTGAACCTCTCCTCTCTTGGCAGTCTCTTCTTCAACTAATTGACCCATTTCTCTCCCCTCCAAGATTCTCCACACAAAACATCTGGATAAACTGTTGCCGCCGTCATGAATCATCGTCCTCCTCCCGTTCCATCATCTTCTTCTTCCGGGATGAGGAACTTGGATGGATGGATGACAGGACGAATGGATGGAAAGGACGACCACCCAAGGATATTATATAAGTAGATGTGAGAATGAAGAATTATATGAAATTAAATCATTGGGAGAATTGGAGCTAGTCTGCCCAAACGCATTTACCTCTGTGTTGGGAGCCCAAAACCATTTCAGGCGTGTTCACACTGGTCTGCCTCAAATCGTGTGGCTAAAACGAATCTATGACGCCATTCACACTAGGTCTCCTTTCGTTTTCGTCGCCTTCCCTGTCTTCGTTATCCCTGTCTTCGTTACCAAGTTTAGAGCTCCGGTTCTGCATTCGAGTTTGCGAACTTCGACTTGCACGCGGAGTTTGGAAATCGAAGCGATCGAATTGGGGATTGAAGAATCTGTTACAACAGCTGTTAGTACCGTAATCGTGCTATGGGGGGGAAGGAAGTATTTTGCATCGCGATCGCATTGTGCTGAAAATAATTCATTCTTATCAGGCATGTTACAATGGATGGGCGGATCAAGGAAGAAAGTGCAGGCGGTAAGCATTTGGAACCCCCGTTTTCTGTAGGCTGATTAGTGAACAAGGAAATTTTCTCATCAAAAGATGCAGATCTCTCCTTAAGAATAGGAGGAATTCTGAAGAAGTGTTGAAGTTAGGAGTCTCGTTTCATGGTCTACGTTATCTGGCATTTTCACTTCATACAAGTATCTTCGTGGATTGTCTTCCTGGTCTGAAGATTTGAAGGTATTAGCAATTTTTGTGTGTTGTGTATGTGCGAATTGTCCTAATTGTGCTGTTCGAGATATGAGATTGATGCGGTTTGCGGAATTTCTTTGTGGACGGCTTCGATGAAGACGAAAAACGCCATTCTCGGCAGGTAACTTTTACCATTGTTCTCGTACTGCAGAAATTTGTTAACGTTGCATTTTGCAGAAAGATCGTTTCCGCGTCTTGCTGACTCCCGTTAAAATATCACATCGAGCAATGTCGACCGATGATGACCTTGGACAATTTCTTTGCATTCTCTGCAGACAGCAATCGTTTTTCGAGCTCCGGAAGAATCATCGGAGAGCTGAGGCTGAGAAAGCGAAGATGCTTAAAGATTGTCAGCAACGGTTCCCTCTGAGGAAGCGAGATCAATCGCTTGATATCCTCGGCATCAAGAGGCTGGAGAGGCTGTGTCCAACTGCTTTGCGCGCTAGCAATTCGGTACATGACGAAAATGCAAACCAGGCAGCTGACACAGTGCAGCCAGCTACAGCCTTTCGCTGTAAGGTTTTTAATCACTGGTTAAGGGGATTGATGCATTGGCGTGCCGTGTTAAAGTGTCTTCGATGTACCACAAGATCAGGAACTAATGTGGTAGCAATTCGCATTTCAGTCCTACTTCATTGTCTGAACATGTGCAGCAGCGACCATGTCTGATCCTCCTGCTCGAAGCTGCCGGGACATGAGACAAGTACAAATGCAAGCAAAGGGGTAAGGCATCAATTTCTCTCCTTCACTGGAGCTTTTTCCTTGCAAAGCATCCTGGACTTGAGATTGTCCTGATGTGCATGACCATGATGAAATGAGTCTGCACTGATATATGGTACATCTGCTGTTGTGCCGACCCCCATGCAGGTCACGAATGTCCCTGGCCGCTGCAGCTGCTAGTCAACATCTGCAGGAGACTGTTGATCCCATGATCAGTGAAAGAAAACCTCAGACTGCTGCAGCCATTCCTCAACACATGCATGAGCCTGTCGATCCCATGGTCAGAGAAAGAAAACCTCGGTCGAGAGCTGCAGCCACTTCTCAACACATGCAGGAGGCTCCTGTTGATCTGATGATCAGAGAAAGAACAATGTACTTCAAAGGTCAGAGTCCACTTGTTGCTGAATGTCCTGTTGTGAAGAAAGTTGCAACCAAAGCAGCAGATGCACCTCACATCAGTGGTAAGATCCACTGCCCCCTATCCAAAATCCAAACCTAAAATCTGTGATTCATTGCAGTTGGAAGTTCCTGAACTCAAGATAAACTGGAATATTTGATCTGGCAATTAGAGGAAGTGTGGACCCTAGAGCTTCTTTGGGTCTAAGTCAAGATAATCCTGACAGAATCAAACCCAACTGTTTTTGCAGGTATCAAGCCAATTGACCTTATCAGCGAAGGTGCTGCTAGTTGGGACAAGAGTAAAGCTCTGCCATTTGAGTCCTATGCAGCATCATCTTTCATTGGTAAGTTGGAACAACATAACGCTTACCTTAAGATGCTCAGAAAACTGACAAAGTAAAAGAAACTGCAGAGCTGGAGTGAGATTTCCATAATTCAGGGCCCATCTAAGCCCTGCAGTTGTATTTTAATAGGGGCTGGTGTCGTCTACAAGGACACACCTAATCACAAGCCTGAAGAGACGTACTTGGAGGCTTCATCAGTAAGGTACCAAACAGTGTGATCTGATTACAGGATTCCAGCTCACATTCAATATCAAGGACATTTTCTGCCTAGGAAATTTCCAATTGAATCAGATAATTCTTGATGCACCTGCAACTGCTGGATTGCAAGCAAGAGAATATGTGACTCCACATTGTTGCGGTAATGTTTGCAGCCTGCTTCAACAATTGACTGATGCATATAGTTTCAAGATTGTTCCATGTTTTATGCTTTCCGAAATTTGACACTAACAGGGGTTCACATTACCAGTTTTGGACCTCTGGTACAAGAAGAATCCCATCGTGGCCAGTCAAAAGTACAATATAAAGCAAAAGCTGAAGGCTCCAATGGATCAAGTGATATTTGTTCTTTTACAAAGCACAACTTGCAGCCCCTCTCATCTGATCTCATTAGAAACTTTTTGCTGTCAGCAAAGACTCAGGTGAAGCAGGAAAAGAAGCAGGTACTATTCAATACAGAGTTTGCCTCACATTCACCCTGGTTACAAACTATTCCTCCACCCTGTGCGCCCCCCTTGTTCTAGCAGTAGCAATTGCCTCTAAAACTATGTTGGATCTCCAAGTGCTGATTAAGCTATGTTCAACAACTGATTAGCTTGGAAACATTGCAGCTGAAGTGCAAGACGTCTTTAGAACTGCTCAATGATGTATAACAGCATGTTTTTATGTGCAGGCAAGGCAATCTGCTCTTGCAAATCAACTTGCAATAGATGAAGAGCACAGGTCTTCGGGAAGCACAATTTTTCGACCTTCCGACTTACATGAGATGACTATAGCTAAGGGATTTGGGTCTTTCAGCTCTGTCTTGATCAATAATCCAGAGAATTTTAAACAAAAAACCTTCTCGACCATGAAGAACAGCTGGGATTTCAACAATTCTCCTGGCTTCAACCCTGATAAACAGTTTGATCAGGAAGGGTTTGATAAAACAGACATTGAGTTTTCCCCACCTGATATCCTTGAATACTCCACCTTGACTCCTGTGAGATCTCCAGATGAGGTGTTCGACAACAGCTTCTCATCTAGCTTTGAAGCAGATATCTCCAATCTGCTTACTCCAAATCAAGGTTGTCCTGATGATGTCTTCAGAACTACAACTGCTCCCTCTGCATGTAAGAAACCTGAAGCATTTGCACATCTAAAGCTAGAGCTTACATTTATGTGAATTGTAAATTTGCTTGCATAATGGTGCTACTGGTAAGGGAATTGGGAATAGGTCCTTCCTTGGAGCATTCTTGGCTCAGAAGCTTTCACATCTTGAGACAATATCAGTTGGTTTCTCAGAGTGGAAAGTTGTGCAGCCAGGACAACCAAAGCCACCAAGTTGTGGGATGGTAATTTGTGGGACACAGCACTTGCTACCAATGGTGCCAATTGTGATCTTCAATTCGAATCCACTACAATTGACAATTCCTCAAAAACTTTTCCTCTGAAGCGGTGAGTCGGTTCTGTAAAGTCTTCATCAGTCTTGGTGCATGCTTATTGCCGGTTCAGCCTGCAGACATTAAAGGTGACACTTGATTAAGCAAATGTCTCAGCATTGCTATGTCTGTTCCTGATATTCTAAGTGATACCCGCAACAGCAACATTTTCTTGGCTCATGTTTGACAAACAGTGCAGACATTTATAGTGCATGTAAGTCATCCTGATCCATGGCACTTAGGAATCACTGTCCCTATAGGTCTTGTGTTAGGTGTGTGTTATCTGACATGCTTCTCTTATTGGTTCTCTGTAGGCCCAGGTTCACTAGTGGAATTCAGCATGCAATGCATGGTGAGGATTCTTATATCTTACTATTGGAGCTAGCTGAGGTCTCTTCATAGCACTAG
The DNA here is from genome assembly GCA_963921925.1 of Sphagnum tenellum. Lineage (NCBI taxonomy): Eukaryota > Viridiplantae > Streptophyta > Sphagnopsida > Sphagnales > Sphagnaceae > Sphagnum > Sphagnum tenellum. The sequence continues at coordinate 791,175 of OY998154.1, forward strand.
TTGTGATGTTAAGTTTTATTTATTGTTTCAAGCCAGCCTACAAGCCCAATAATTAATCATACTTCCTGCTGACACATAGCTTGTAGGCAGGTCTTCATTTTTAGTGTCTCTCTCATTGAGGATATATGCATAATCAGCTGCAGATTCAAAGTTAACAGACTGTTTTGGCCCCATCTCACCAATCAGGTGTGCTCTTTTCAAGCACAGAAAACAAAGGGAACCAAATGCATTTGTATGAAACACATGTAATGGTGACTTGTGTATATTGAGAAGTGGAGGTATGCTTGTGGACCAAGTTGAGTCTAATTCATGGGTTTAAGTTTTGCAGGACACTATGAGTCTGGTGAGCTGAGCACAGATGATAATCACACAAAGGCACAAAAAGCAGATGTAAATGCAACAAGCTTCTCAACAGACTCAGTCTTCAATGTGAATCAGCCCATGGTGGCCCATTCACTAACCAACCTACACATGTTCAATGGGAGGGTTGACATCAAGAAGCCCATTTTGGAACCAGCACTAGCCAGAGGCACTGGAAGGTACTGCAAAGAAACTGAAGCAATGACCATCACAGTAGTGGAGTGACCTGCTGGAGTGCCTCAATTACAACTATGGGAAGACCTGTTTTAGTGGATGAGGGATTGGGTCAATATGTCATGTTGTGACAATGGTGCCATGTTTCACTTGCAGGACTGTTATCTTCCGACGTGAAAGCTCTTACTTTCTGCCTCCAGCAGAGGAACCAGGTAGTATGAGTAGTCATTCAGCTCCCTGCATATCCCTACATCCTCACTCCAATTTTCAGTATAAGTATCACCACAAGGTATCACAGTATATTTGGAACCTTATGTGAAGTAGGTCTTTACCAAATTCTGACCACCAATACTGAGCTGCTTTTAAGCAGAACTAACTTGGGGATGGGAAACTTTTGAAACACAAGTTTTGATGACAAAGGAAGGAGGTCAATTCTTCCCTCTGAGGAATCACAACAGGCACCAGTATAACCCATGCTGGAGTGAACTGATATTATTTGTTTATCTGTGCCCAGGTTTGGATTCATGGATTGAAGAGGAAGACTGGGGACCAGAGACTCTAACCCAATGGAAGGCAGACACATCATCACCTGTTGCACATGGTGATAGAGACTCCAATTTTCTTGGTTCCTCTGCAAATGAGAACACTCTTAGTTTTAAGAATGTCATTTCCAGTGTGCCAGTTCCATATTTGGGTGCTCCTGTTCAAGTGCTGGAAGCTGTGGAGTCACATGGAGACCTCAAAATTGACAGATCTTTTTCAATTTCAGAAGCACCTCAGATCAGGCATTTCCCTAGCTTGAACTGAATAACACCAAATAATCAGCTGATCATTCACTGTTATTATGTGGCAACACATGGATTCTGTGGGACTCATTGCATTCTAATTTACTAAACTGCTTTTTGTACAATTCATAGCACACGATGTGGCTTATACTGTAGCTTGCATCCTTGCCATGCAGGTATGCTACTGACGATACTGCAGTGTCTCCCTCCAACTGCATGGAAGGTTTTCATGGTAAGTTTCTGGCTTGTCTTATTCAGGAAATTCTAGAATTCATATTCTTTGCTCTCAATTAGAAGCCATTTTTGACTGTAGAATGCAAGTAATGCCTGGCCATTAACTGCAGTGGTCCAAGCCTAATTGGATAGCAAACACCTGGGATACCAAATATCTGAAATTGCACATAGGACATATCCTGCAGATCATGTGGAAGGCATAGGGGACAGTCAGGCAGCAGACTGCCCACTGAAAGAAGTGCAAGCAAATCCAAGACTGGAGACTTTCTTTTGCCAAGTTACTCACAAAGATACAGCATACAAGTCATGCATATTGGTAGATTACCCTCTGGGTCCAGCACCAGGAAGACTTGGAAAAGATGAATTGACAGGCTGTCAGAGGCAAAGTGATGAAGGGAAATGTGGGGAAAGCGATGGTTTGCATGAAATCAAAACCAGGTCACTTCATAAATTCCCCTGAGCCCACCCTGCTGCATTCACTTGGGCAGTTCTTACCAGCATCCATCTAGCATGTTTGGATGCAGCTCTTGCAACTGCTGTAGGCTACCCACTACATGGAAAACCAAAGACAGTGCCACTTTAGAGTGCCTTGCAGCTTTTGAAGAACTGGTCTCCCTACCACATAGCCTAAGCTTGTGTAACAACCAACAATCAACCACATGGACTGTGGATGTATTCTTTTTAAGCATCTCACTGGAACAGAAATGTGAATGGTTTTGATGCAGGAATGGATTTGCACACCCTCCCTGTCAACAAACACTGCTGGACACAACATGCTTAGCAGATTTTGTGACTACAAAAGGTGCGGCACTGAATATTAGTCTAAGATCCATGCTAGTAGGTGCATACTGTATGCTCCCAAGCTATTCCAACCTCATGCTGAAAATGTTGAACTCCAACCTCTTCATGCCACATGCCCAGAGCACTCTGACACTCTTAGCTAAGTGAGACCTCCTTAAACTTACCTGTAATTGGCTGCTTTCAACACTAGATACATGCAGAAAAGGTCCGAAAGCCTGTTGTATTGAAAGAAACTATCTCTGGGGGTTTGTTTGCAAGCTAGAATTGGTCGCTCCACCTTTGCATGACAGTTGTATAAGTCTCTGAGGCAAAGCCTTGAGCCAGGACCTATGAAAAGGATTGCCAGTAAAGACAAGAATGGTGGTCTTTAAACCTCTCTGATGTAATATACTAACAGATCTCATATGTGGAACACACCAATCTTCCCAGATATTTTGCGTCGTATGAGGAGGCCAGCTCCAGCACTTCTTAGCCTCTCACTGGACGAAGAACCACAGAACTTGGTTGAAAAGTTCAGGCTCAACCTCAACAGGCAGGACAACAAGGAGGCCAGGCTCACCTTTGAGGACCTAGAAACAAGAAGTCAGTTGGTTGGATCCAGAAGCTTGGAAACATTCCAGTCTCAGACAAACCTGTCACAAGACTTCTGGAAAGGAAAGATGGAAGTGGATCTGCTGACTCTCCCTGAACAAGCAACTGAGCTTGGGATGAGGAAACAAGGGGCACAAGCACTTCACTCAATCTCTCCGAAACTACAAGAGGAACAACACTCACCTAAAAGGTCCAAGAGCTCACTCCAAGTGTATAAAGGGCCCACTACAGTGGAGGCACAACAAGATGTAGTCATTCAACAGCATGGAAAGCATTACCAGATGTCAGTAGAAGAGAAAATCAACCTTGATGCAAGTCAAGGAGAAGATCCATCTGTGCAGCAAGTAAGAGAAAATCAGTCCCAAGCAGCACAACAGTCACATAAGGATGAAGACATCAGAACTGATCACTTGATCTACAGCAAAGATCCTTGCAGAAAAATCAATGGAAGCTTGATACCAGAAGGTTGCACTGCAAGAAAAACTCAAAAACCGGGTATGCTCCATTCTGCTCTGAGTAACTCAAAGTCTCCAGGAATCACAAAAGACTCAACTCATTTTCCCCAAAGTGGCAGCCAGCAATCTTGTGCCCAAAGACAAGGCATGTTGGAGGAAAAGGATGATGCAAACAAAGCCATCACTAATTCTGATGACAAAGATTGAAATTGCAACCTTCTTCCACAAAACCCTTAGCCCAACAATGACCCCGGTGTGAAGAAATCTGTCCAAAAGATCAGGTAATGCTCAATGTGTGGACACGCCCAACATGTGGATGCAGGATAATTGAATAGAACACAGTGATAACAAATACCCAATTCAGAAAGAACAATCACTATAGCCCAGATGTGTAGGGGATACAGTCTTAAGCAGTGATGCTCTGCTACAACAAGACCACACTCTATTGGCATCAGCAGTCATTGAGTCCAAGAACAATCTCAGGGTTACTACTCACACCATGCAAACTTCAGCCATGGTATGCCGTGAGATGGAGATGGATTACTATGCCTCTGCTCATGTTTTATGACTTGAATTACACAGGTACTGCATTTGGAGGCTGTGAAGCAGCAACACTCACCAGATCAGATTCACTGCAGTCACAGATCACTTGACCACATAGAAAGACTCATTACTGCAGTCTACTGACAATGTCAGCTTTCTGTCTGTCCCTTCTCCTTCTAACCATTACAAAAGCTCTTCCACCTGGTGGCCATGGGCAATCACATGACAGGCCTCGCATGGTTGTGGTATTGGTGAAATGTCAGAATATCTTGTCTGCACCTTCCAGGTAAGTATATATGGCTACTGCCCACTTCCACCATCTGCAGAAGCAAGAAGGAACAATTGGAAGATCCGCAGTTGCCACACAAGGTCCCAGCTTAATGCCAAGTATCTCACACCCATCAGAAGCCAGTAAACCTCCTAAACCACAAAAGTACTTTGAGAGAGACAAGAGAGACACAAAAGACACTTCTCTTTTTCCTTATAGCCTTGCTTAGGGCTACAGATCATGTGCCTGAGGGAATGGAGAGCACATTGCAATGAGGGAGGATATCCAAAAGAAGGCATTCTTCAAAATACAACTATACTTTTTGTCAGTCCTAGTTGAAGGCATTCTCCTGGTCCTTTGCCCTTTGTCTAGATTTCTCATACCTTCTTCATCTGCCTTAATGACCGCCTCCTCCTTCTGTGCTTCAGCGTCCTCTAGAAGTTCTGGAGGTGGTGGCAGTGTCTCATCAATCATCCCTAGAAATCGATCAACAAGTGCACTTGAAAGCCGCTCATCACAGTCTTCCACAATCTATCCCAACTCAATTGACAAGACAATAGCCCCTGATTGTCTATAAGTAAGGTCATCACTTACTCGTGGGCTTGAGCAACAGTGCACAGAGTTGGACTTGCATCAATCTGTGATGCAGTGCTTGCTCTGCAGTTGCAGATCATCAGTGGTGTTTTTTGCTTAGGGAAAGAAATTGCTTCAAAGACACAGAAATGAGAAAGCTCCCAAAACCAAACTTGGAACAAAATTACAAGGAAGATTGAGGAAAAGAGGGATATTGTTGAAACACTACAAGATGGACTTCGACAGCTGTTGAAGGCCGCAAATTGCTTGCTTGCAGGTACTCAGCTTTTGTGAGCTTGTATTCCTCTGCACCTTTGAAAAACTCTTGTAAACCTTCTCTTGTTTGTGACCCTGCTGGAGTCTTCACCAGGTAATCATACACCTATAGCAGGTAGGTCCACGGGTACGCATCATCAGATCAGTTATGTGGTTGCATGAATGTGTGAATGGTTTGTGTATGTGTCCTTCCCTCTGTGTGTTTGTGTGTGTGTGTGTGCGTGTGTGTAGCGAGCAGGTCTTCAAGAATGCTCATCGAGGGAAGAAGAGGATTTGCGAAGGAACGAAGGACGGACAAACCCCAAGTGTTGAAACCCGATTTTCGAAAAGGTTAAAAAAACAGACTAAAAACCTTGCATTCAGCAGCTGTGACGCCAAAGCCTTTGTCCGCTCCACGTGACTGCAACAACTGCAAAGCTTCGCAATTCGTCAACAGACCTGCATTCGCCTCAAGCCTGGACCAACCCCCAGCCACCCGACCCACAATTGAAACTGTTATCATCAATACACAGACATCTCCAATTTCGCATGCCCAGTAGTCTATGATCACCACAATTGCTGTCGCCTTTGTAGCTGTGATGCCCATTGAAACGAGACCCGAAATTTCTTACACTTTCATGCTGTTGCTGCTCCAATGCCCGTTTTGATAACTGCGACTTCTCTTCTCCTGTCCCGATAATTGCAATTACTCTTGTCCTTGTTGTCCTTGTTATCTTGTTCTTCCTGTGTGCAAGTTCTTTCTGGGCTCCAACATCTGGAAATTCCATTCTGGTAGTGCTACAGTTTTAGGGTTAGGGTTTGAGAGTCCGAGCATTTGGGAACTGCAGAGAGGTTCAAGTTTTAAAATCGAACCCAGTTAAAAAGGTCGTGAGACTGGCGGGAGTCTCTGCGCTAGACCGCGCTCTTCGTTGGCGCCGTGGCTTGTAGACGGACAGAGCGCGCTCTTCTCGTTGCCGAATTGGGAGCTGCAGAGAGAGAGAATCTCTACGCTTCTCCTGCGGTCTAGTCTCGGGTGTTTAGTAAGCGGTGTAGATCAGCAGCATTGCCTGTTTCTTTTTGCTGCCTTTTTTTGTATGTGAGTGTGTGGTGGGTGGCATTGTGTGCCATGGTGTCGCGTTCTTCCTTGCGTTCTCCCAACGTTCAGTCTGGGGTTCAAAACAGAAAGGTGCGTCTGGTTCAGCGAGCTTCGTCTCGTATTACCACCCGGACGCATTCTCAGAATGCACTAAATGCTGCTCCAACTATCAAGAAGTCGTCGACGAAGGTGAAGGTGATGGCGACGGACAAAGGAGTGACTGCTACAATCAAGAAAGTGTCAAAGAGGTCCAAGGAATTTGCTCACGGACGCGGACATCTGCTTCATGTGGAGGAGGACAAGATGGAGGTGATGAAGGAAGAAGGTCGGGCACCCGCCATTGTTTCCAAAGCTGCTGCTCCCAAGCAGCAAACGGTTGAAGTGGTCGCAGAGGCTCAAATGCTTGCCGAAGGGGCAGAAGCTCAGAGAGTGAAAGAAGCCCTCCGAGAGTTCAATACTCTGTACCTGGAGGCAATACAGGCAAGTGAATTTTCATGGTGTCTGTCACCGCCATTGTGCCTATGTTCTCGAAGTTCAGGATGCATCTTCATTCCTGCTTCTTTTCTAATGGAGCAATGCATTAAAATCTACAGGAAGAAGACAAGCGTGCTGCAGCAGCAGCCGCAGCAGCCACGAAGAAAGAAGTTGGGAAGAGGCCATCCAAAAGACCTGATCTGAAAGCTATAACGAAGGTAACACAGAGAGGAGACGACTCTTCCTCCCCTTGTCAATTGTTCATTCTTGGATTTGTCCATCGCAGCTTCTCCTCTTTAACAGAGGTGCTTCTGTAAAACCCCCCTTGCCTGTGTTGACCTGTTGGAAATTCCCTTTTGTAGATGAACAACCTGAACTTATCTGTCAATTCTGGGAAGATCATTGGTGCAGTTCCAGGTGTGTGTTGAGCTGAGCCTCTATTCTCTTTGGTGGAAGGACTTTATTTACAACGCAAATATATGTGATTATGGCTGAGCATCTGTTCTTTGGTGGAGGAGTTAACTTGCAATGCAAATATGATTATCTTCGATTTGATGTTGCTTTTTGCAGTTGCATGTGTCGTTAGACCATCAGAACAAGTTTCTTTTGCTTTCCGGGATAATTGCTGCATTGTTCTTTGATTTTGACCCATCCAAACTCTCTACCAAATCTTGCTGGTAAATCTACAATGATCTTGATAGCAACTTTAAGCTCTTTATTCGGAGATCAGAAATCAGGAATTCCTATTCATACAGCACTCCAGGATCATCTGGTGGTCTGTCAGCTAGAGTTTTTTATTGATTTTCTTTAGTAACAAAAGAGTAGAAACATATGCTGGGTTCTCAGTCCTGAGCCTAGTTTCCCTACCAGGTGTGCATGTTGGTCAACAATTTCTATCACGAGCTGAAATGGTAATCATTGGCCTTCATCAGCACTGGCTAAATGGCATCAACTACATTGGTGCAACCAAATCAGTAAGTATTTTTTCTCACATCTGATTTTGTGATGCCATGATTTAGTCTGCATGTATGCCAACTTTGAAGTGCCCTATAGAGTTTAGCCATGAATCTGCATTTGAAGAAGATTTAGGTGGTTCAGAGGCCGACATGCACTCTGTGGGCTGGTTCTGAGTGCATTTGTTTCCCTGTTTGTAGGCCAGAAATGAGTTTTCCCACCTGCAGCTACCCATTGCAGTATCAATTGTGATGTCTGGTGGTTATGAAGACGATGTCGACAATTCTGATGATCTCATCTACACAGGCCAAGGAGGCAACAATCTTACTGGAGATCGACGTCAAATTAAGGATCAAGAAATGACCAAGGGCAATTTGGCCTTAGTGGTATGTCCACTTTCTCTGCTCTCAGAGATTTGCCAAGCTATCTGATTCTGGCATTTACACTCTTACATAAAGGGGAGATATTTTAAGTTGGAGCTTTGTCTGAACAGCATAGCATGGAGTTTCAAACTCCTGTTCGGGTAGTTCGTGGCCATGCAAACAAACTCAGTTACACTGGGAAGCTTTACACCTATGATGGAATTTATCAGGTGAGGGTCTTGCCCTTTCATATTCTGCAACTCTTGTCATCTTTTCTGAGAGAGATTGGAGTGGGATGCTTTGTCAATTGACTTCATACTCTCCTTCTGTTAGGGAATTAGTTTTTTTAATGTGAGTGTTTGATCTCACATTAAGCCTGATCACAGGCATGCCTGCTTTGGCTGGGTTCTGAATGGAATTTTGGACTTAATGTTCTTTCTTTCCACAAGTGTGACTTTCTGGCAAGGCTGCTGTGTCACTGTGTGTGTGATAACTAACTGTTGGCTGCTGAAACCTGCTTAAAGTATGAGGTTAGTGGGCTGTCAACAAATTCAGTTAGAGCACAACAACTTGTTTAAAGTCTTCAGTGTGCCCTTCTGATGAGGACTTTTCAACTGGTTTTGGCTATATCACCTTCAAACATACATGCTCCTGCTTGTTGCTTGTTTGGATGCTGCAGTTTTCAAGGTGTGTACCTACATCAGTGAAAGATTCGAGTAATCAATGAGATTTTGATTTGTTGTTCAGACGTCCGGAAATCTGGTTGACAGGTGTACGATCACTGGACTGAGAAGGGTATCTCTGGGTTTCGTGTGTTCAAATACAAACTCCGCCGCTTGCCAGGACAACCAGATCTGACCACCCAACAGGTATACTCATGACATGCAAGGGGCATGTTACCTCTTTACCATTACCAATTCATCTTCACTTATCCAAGGTTCTTTCATTGGCACTATTATCTTGATTAGTTCCTGGACATCAGTGCCCATGCACAGGATACTTGAACTTGGATCAATATCACTTATGTGGGAAGAATTGACAGACTCCACATCTGATGCAGGTGTTTTTTGCTAGGGGGAAACTTATAGACAGTGCAGCAGAGCTAGAAGGGTTGGTGCAAAACTCAACTCTCATCCACAACATAGGGTTGCCAACATTGGATATTGCTTTGATCCAACAACATTTTTCTTCTTATATTGTGGGCACCTTGTTGCATGCAAAATTCTGTAACTCTTGAATGAGATTTGTGAACACCTCCATTCCCTAACATGCAGTTTCTTTCTACCTCTAGAGAATTTCAAGTAGTAAGAATTGCTTCTTCTTCTTGTCCTCCAGATTGGTTAGCAAAGACATTTCTGATGGAATGGAGCGTATTCCAGTGGTTGCTTCAAATACAGTTGATGACAATCCTTGTCCTCCAACTGGTGTGTGGTTATGTAATCAGCCATTTTGTCCTTACTTTCTGCATTGAGAATGTATTATGCAGTTGTCCAGCTTGCAATTTGTGAAGGTGAATCATTGTGAAAGCAAGAAAATGAAAAGGGGATGGGGAGAAGATCTTTGATGGTTTCTACATTCAGTGGCATGCTGATCTTCCTTTTGTCCTGTAACAGATTACACATATATGACTGCTTCTAAATTGTCCCCAGACATTCCCAAACGGAAACCTGCTAAGGGCTGTAGTTGCAAGGGTGTCTGCACAGACACAGAAAAGTGTTCATGTGCACGTCTGAATGGCAATGTTATTCCCTATGTTCACAATCATGGTGGAAGGTATGATTTTGAACAGATGATCCAATATCTAGTTTCTTGTGTTGTGTGGGTAATCTTTCTTCCAGTGGTCAGTGTGCCTTTTCCACAGATTATCCCTTTTGGTTCTAGTCAGCATCACAGTGTCATTTGCTTCTGCGGGAACTAACAGTGTTTGAATGTATGTTCCATTAGGCTCATCAAAGCTATGGATGTGGTATACGAGTGTGGTCCTAATTGTTCATGTGGCCCTGAATGTGTCAATCGCACTTCCCAAAATGGTCTTCAATACCGACTCGAGGTAGTTGACTTCCTACCCTGGAAGTTGATCAGAATTTTGTCTAAATCCAAATTTTGTCCACATATTGTATTAGACATCATTCATCCTTTTGTCAAACTCACCACTCAGACAACTGGTGTTGTGGTGAGTTGTGCAGGTCTTCAAAACAACAAACAAGGGTTGGGGGGTCAGATCATGGGATTACATCCCTGCAGGAGCCCCCATTTGTGAATATGTTGGAACCATAAGGCACAATGATGACAGGCTGGAGAGTATGCTTGACAACATGTATATTTTTGAACTTGACATGCTACAAACAATGTGGGGTATGGAAGGTCGTCAGGTAAGGAGGTTGAAATTTCCTCATGTCAGGAACTACTAATGTCCAGTCTATTTGTAACCTACTCTAAATTAGTTGTCTTCATATGTCTTCTCAAGTGTGCCAGTAGTCTATACTGCATCTCCTAAGGTGCTTAACTCATATTCTTTTGTTTGCAAAAGAGGTCATAATTTTCATTTCTTTCAAGTTTTAATTAGTCTTTTTTTTGTAGAGATACTAACCTTAGAGAGTTTCTTTTATGAACAGTTGTCTCTTAACGAGCTATCAAAAGAGGCCTTCTTCAGTTGTTATTGAGCAAGAAGAGATGCTTGGGGTGCATGAAATCTGAGTAAACATAAATCAAGTCCTTGGTTATGTTGAGTTTAAGACCCAATCTTTACTGTTTGGCCATGACAGTGCTTCTTCTTAAGTTGCATTCTCATGTTAATTCGAAGTACCTTACAATGTTCATTCTTTTTTCTTACAGACTGCATCAATGTACTAATAGATTTTTGTCTTGTCTGCAAGAATCATAATGTTGCTTCAGTTTTTATTGAGATTGATTATTTTGAAGATAGCTATGTGAAGTCCACATTGTCAGAATCTACAGTGTCAGCTTCATATTCTGTCAGTGCTAGCAAATATAAAGCAAGTGTGGCCCTTGTCTTGCTTTTCTGTGTGAGGAAGTTCCATGAAGCATATGTTCATAAACAAATGGAGCCAGTTTACTTCTCTCAGAGAAGATCTTAGTGGCTAAGCTCGTTGTGTAATGCTTTTCTGCATCAACGACCTATTCCTCCAGTTTGGTTCTGTTTGGTCTGTCAGTTTAAATACATCAATTGGTAACCAAGCAGAGTGTCATTTTTTTAAGTTAACGTTTCAGATTAGTTTGGTTCTTTAGATCATCTTACTAAGTCTTGTTGATGTCCATTTTTCCTTTTTTAACCTTATTCTGGCTTTCTTAATGTGAGGATATTATTGTGTGCAGAGGAGGGGGGAAAAGGTGATTCCACCATTGGATGGTGGGCCAGATATCGACCAGACAAGTGAAGGGCACAGTCCATTGTTTGTTTTGGATGCAGGAAAAGGTGGCAACGTGTCACGGTTCCTCAATCACAGCTGTGAACCAAATGTGTTCATTCAGTGCATGCTGAGTGATCACCACGATGTGACTATGCCCCGCATTGTCATGTGTGCTGCTGAAAACATTCATCCTATGCAGGTAGTTACTTTTCTCATTCTCTGTCTAGGGATAATGGTGCATGATTGAGACAATTCTCTCAAATATTAGAATGGAAAAACTTGTACCACAAAGTTTTGACCCACAAATGTTCTAGGAGCTGAGGGAAGGAACTCAACAGAAGAAATCAGCAAAACAATTTCTTTTTGATCTTTCGTGATAGTAAATGATCAAAGATTTAATGGATCTGCTGGTGAACCTGTAAGGTTATATGCACTAAATGAGTCCCAACTAGTCTTGCTTGCTTATATGCAATGAGACTTTCTTGCAACCATTCAGATCACATCTTGAAAATTTGCAAATCATTGAAGATTTGGCAAGCATACCGTTATGAGTACTCTGAAATGATTGTTTGCAGCCATGTGTGTAGAAGCAGTTGTTTTCCTGCAGTTTGAATTGTGCTCAACTATGTGTCTTATGTGGCTGCAGGAGTTATGTTATGACTATGGCTATGCTCTGAACAGTGTAGTGGCAGCAGATGGGACTGTGAAGGAGGTACCCTGCTATTGTGGATCCTTGATATGCCGCAAACGAATGTACTAGACATGGCCCATTGACTGTTCATCGGTTTTGATTCGTCCTGGCTCTGTCAGGTTGTGGTCTTTGTACAACCCTGATCAGTCTAACTACCTCCTGGCAGACTCTGTGGTTCTTAGCAGTAGTCCTGAATTCAATTTGCCTGCTCTTCTGACAGTCCTCTGTCTAAAATTGATTCAGAATTTTCTGCACATATCTAGAAATCTCCAGTGTTTTGATCTTTTAATGAAGGAAAGGACACCTTGTGATTCCATCAGGAAGATCAATTTGCATTTGCATGTCCAAACAGACATGGATTTGACTGTGGCGAAGATCCTCCCATGTTGAAGGACCCTGTCATTGTTTTTAAATAATGAACCTGTTGTGATGCCATGTCACATTTGCTTGAGATTAGTGTGACTGGTTCTCAGTGAGTTCACCTTCTTTGAGTAGTTCTGAAGTAGTCTTAGCCTTCTTGTGTTCAACTTGTGAAATATTTAGATGAGCATATTTTTGCTTTCAAATCAAATCTTCAGTGCCTGGAAAACAATGGGACTCATTCTGTGCCAATCTTTAGACCCTTCCAGGATTTGAGGTGCCAAACACAAGACAACCAAGCAATTTAGTAATTTGTTTTGGAGTCAATGTGAAGCATCCTCCAAAATTGTTGATATGAACCCTCATTTTGGGAGTTGAGACAGTTTAGGGAACTCAATTTGAGTCCTAGGAGAAATGATCATTTTCATGTGGGGTCATGGAGATCTTCAAAGTGTACCATAAACTTGTGTTTCAACCCAAGTTTGAATGGTGGTGCATCTAGTGTGTTTGTGCACTAGTCACAAATTCACACTAGTGCATCACCATTCAAACTTGGGTTCAGAAACAACTTTATGGTGCACTTTGAAGATCTCCATGACCCCACATGAAAATGATCATTTCTCCTAGGACTCTCAAATTGAGTTCCCAAAATTGTTTCAACTCCCAAAATGAAGATTCATTTGAAGAAATTTGGAGGATGCTTCACATTGACTCTAAAACAAAATACCATTTCATGTGAGAATATATCTTACTGTCATTAGCTCACCTTTTGTCCTAGATTTGTGTTTGACCCCCTTCTTTTTTTGTTATTTAAAAGCTAGGTATATTGGCTATTTTGGATTATATTAATTATGTTGGTTATAATAGTTCTCCAATTACTTTAGAGAAAGACAAGATATTTTCTCTTATGGGGTTTTTTTTGTCATTACTTTTAATCACAACACTATCCCCAAATGTGTCAATACTTTGATTGACATTTAGGACTTTTATAAAACATCATGCCTTTTTCAAGTGTGAATCTATTTTCTATTCCCACGTCCAAATGTAATTGTTTCATGTCATGACCATCACATGCTAGCTTGTGTCAAATCAACTATGATTATCTCGTGTTTCCAACATTCCTCAACAATTTTAAATGGTGTGAGGGGAAATCCTCCCTCCTTACTTCGTCCAAAAAAAAAAAAAACAAGTTAGCATAATTGATAAAACTTTGTTTGGAAAGCAATTTCTTGAATCCTTGCCAAATGGTGCAACCTGAAAAATGTATCATAAAAAATTGGGTAAACTTCCCTATACATGTAACAAAGGATTTATAAACCTTGGGCATGAATTCCTTTGCTTCACACACTTGGATAAGAAAGTGTGTGCCAAGACCTTTGGGATGGGACTAAAAACGAACTTTTCAACTTGCATTCATGATCACATCAAATGGAAAAACCAATGAACCACAATGGTGGACAAATGAACGACATGTTAACATGGACTCATAAGATTCACCATGGTATGGTTTAGATTTGAACAAAATCATCATTATCCTCCTTATATTATATTTTATAGTTCCCTATGATGACTACATTGAAGTGGTCATTCTTTTAAGGATTCCCAAGTGAAAATATCAAAATTGAAACATATGTTCAAAAAAATTAGATTATCATAACTCCTTTAAAAATATATATTCAAATTACACAATCCAAACATCTTTTTTATAGCCTTTGAAAAAAGCAATTCAGTACCACATCAAGCTTTTCAATTGGATTTTATTTGACCTCTCAAAACATCATTTAAGTGCCATGAATCATTTTGGTAATTTGATTTTAAACCTTGAAATGATTATTTAACTTATGTTATAGATACTTGTTTTGGGAATGCAATTCCATTTTTTATTAATGTTCTTTGAAACTTTTCCAATGGTTTAAAAAATGTTTAATTTGGACAAATTAAGGTTCCAACAATAAATGAAAACTTAAATCAAGTCTATTATTGACTTAAGTTCCTAACATTATTCATCTTCCTACTTCACACTTTATCACAACAATCAAGATTAATGAAAAGTTTGTTTATACAAGTACATTATAAAAAAAATTCTTAGATCCTTGTGTACTACAAACAATAAATTTCACCTTAAAATTTCCAAACATTCAAATGTGTAACCTAAAGGCAATAACAAATGCCTCATGTTGAAAATGAAAGCTCGCTAAGGTGTAGAATATAATAATGACACACCTCATGTTGGATCTAACTTATCTAACTTTAGTATTTAGTTATTGTTTAACAATGATACAATGTTATTGTATGGCAATTGCAACTTACAAAAAGTTAAATGGCAAGTTACAGAAAAGTTAACACATCGCCATTCACAATAGATTGATCCGTTAATGTATAGTAAGAATTTTTTTGATGACTTTTAATTCACTACTACAATTGGAAACAATAGTGGTGGTTCGTATATTAAACCAATAAGGATTCTTAGATTTTTTATTTTAAATGGTGTTCTATACAACTTTTTATGTATATTTTGCTGTAGTGTTTAGTTATTTGGTATTCTCTAAAATAAAATCTCTTTCAATCTAAAAAATATCATTATATTAGAGCATTCCTATTCAAAAGTGATACATTAGTTGAAAATTATGTGATTTGTCAAAGAAAGGCAATGCACATTCAAATAGTCCTCCAAACCAATGTCTAGAGATTTAAAGATCAACATTGGACATTCAACCCTAGAATTTGTTCATAATAAAACAACAAAGGACCGCAATCCTACATCAATAGGGATTGAAGGTGTTTTATAGGATTTAACAACGCAAGGTCAAACGTTTCAAATCATCAAGATGGGAAATTCAAGTGGTTACAAAATGTTCAATCAATACAAGTTATCAAAAGCTACCAAATTTGGAACATGAAAATTTAGAATGAAAAGTATTTTGATGCGAAAGATGTTTTAGCATTTAATTTTGCTCAAGCCTGAGAGATCACTCTTGGAACAAGATTTAGTTACAACATCACAACAATGATCTAGAGTTCTAACCATCATTAATTTGAAGTCATTCTTCACATTTTTCATCTAGAGAATCCAAAAAAAGTTTGGAATGCATAAAAAAGCTTTATGAATCTACAAGAATTATTCAACGACTCTTACTTAGAAGCCAATTTTACAAGTTAAACATGCATGAAACTTCTAGCATGTTTGATTTTTTATTTATTATCAAGGACCTTATTAGTCAAATTACAAGAGTGGGTGACATCATTGGAGATAAAAATGTGGTGCTAACAATGTTGAATGCTCTACCTAAATCACATAAAAAATTTGTACAAGGTGTGTCGACTTAAGACATGTTTCCAAATTTTGATTAATTGACATCAAGGTTGCTACAAGAAGCACAATGGCAGGAGCTATGTGGTGATCAAACCACGTCTGAAAAAACTTTGTTGTTAAAGTTCAAAAGTTTTCTAAACAAAAGCAAAATGACAATAACAAAAGTTTAGAATGTCTAGGAAAGTGTCACAATTGTGGCAAACTAGGTCATTGGGCAAATAGTTGTTTAGAACCTAAGAAGCCTAGAGTTGACAAAGGTTCTAATTCTAGAATCAAACTTGCAAGATCTCATATCAAAGGAAAGGAGGTCCAACAACCAAAATTTGAAGAAGTTAATGTTGTGGAAGGAGAAGAAGCAAAGGAGGATGAGTTTAAAGATAATGTGGATTTTTTTGAGGTAATAGTGGTCAATTTAGAACTAAACAATAGCAAGAATCCAATTGATTGTTGGTATCTTGATTCATATCCTACCAAACATGTGTTAGGAGACAAGTTTAATTTCAAAGGTCTATAGAAGTCAATGAAAATACACAACATGAAATCTATTAGAGGGCATACTCATGGTGTATATGGGAAAGGCAAAGTGAAGTCTTCCAATTTAGGGAAAACAAAGACTATTGTTGATTTTTTTATGTTCTAAGTCTTAATAAAAATTTGTTATTATTTGGGATGATTGCAAATAAAGGAAATATTATGCTATTTGATTTTGGAAAATTGTTAATCATACAAAACAAGGACCCAAACACCATTATGGCAAAAGGTGTTTAGGACCCAAATAATGGACTCTACAAATTAAAAGTTTATTCTAAATGGTCATCCCCAAAGGTTGTGGAAACTTGTATTGTAGAAGCAAACATGAAGACTTTGGACCAGAGTCAAACCATGTTTTGACATAAGAGAATGGCACGCCCACATTATCAAGCATTTTATATAATGAGTGTTGAAGGTCTAGCAATTGGCCTCCCCAAGATAATGAAAACAACTAAAGTTTGTGCAAATTGCATGGCAAGGAAATAGTCTTGGAAATTGATCCCACAAATGACGCGCTCCCAAGTCACGGGGTGAAACCAACTTGAGGGTTTCACAAAGTCAAGTTGCGGAAATCGAGACTTGGAGGCACGCTCCCGGCTTCCAACTCTAGAAAGGGGTAGAGGGTCGAGTTGGGAGCCCAGGGATTAGACTACGAAGAGGTATTAGTTGATCAAGCTTGAATCTGCATCAAAACAAACCACCCAAGTGGTTAGTTCACTTTCCGAGACACCCTTTGGTGTTGGGACAAGCCACGGGCACTTCGGACCACAAGACTCACCACGGCCCGGACTTGGGGGATGCCACCACCATCCCCCATATAGTATACGCTGCGACATCCCACTGAGGCTACATCCAAATGGCTCTTTTTCTCGGGACTCCCAAGTTGGAGTCCCGAAATCCACCCAAGTGTCCTGGTTCTGGACTCTCGGAACTTTGAGAGGTCATAGCTCCTCGCTCTGACCTCCAATCGCAACAAAGTTTAAACCGAAGTTGTAGCCCTCGTTGAGATCTTTCCAACGCCTTATTGCACTTTTGAATCGGACATTGAGAGCTGGTCGATTCCCGACTTTTAGTGGTCAGGAGTCAAACTGCCAGTTTGACTCCCGGCCCTTCTTTTGCCCATAACTTGGGCTACAGATGTCCAAATCGAAAATGCGAGAGCATTTTAGATATCTACATTTTAAGACCTTTTCAATGACACTAAGAACACCCCAATGCAAGGTGTTTTGCCCCTTGCTGTTGAGCTCTGAACATTCGGGAGTCCCGGAGGACTCCAAATCCCGAACTTTTCCAAGTGTTGGGCTTCACCCCCACACTTGGCCAAAATAGGGTTGCGACAACAAAAGTCACAATCAAGAACAAAAAGTGTGTTGGAATTAATTCACATCAATCTATGTGGCCCTTTCTCAATTCCATCATTATTTAAATCAAAACATTTTGTACCTTTTACGAATGACTAAAGAAAAAGTCTAATACCTTGTCTACATTTAAGACCTTCAAAAATGGAATGGGAAAAAAATACGAAAAGCGATCAAGGTTCTTAAATCAGATAATAGCCAAGAGTTTATTAGTCGTGATTTCACAAGGTATTGTGAAGATAATGGAATTAAAAAACAATTCAATCAGGCTCACACACCGTGGCAAAATGGAGTTTCCAAAATGAATTCTTTTACCATAATTGAAAGGGTCAGGTGTATAGTACTGGAAAGTGGACTTCCCAAAATTTTGTGGACAGAAGTAGTAAATATCACCAACTATATGGTGAACCGGTCACCATCTCAAGCGAATCAAGGCAACACACCTAAAGAATTATGGTCAGGAAACAAACCAAATTTGGGACATTTGAAGATTTTTGGATGTGTTGCTCATGCAGTAATCTTGAATCCTAAGAAGAAGAAATTTGATTCAAAGTCAAAATTGTGTTGGTTGGTGGGTTATGATACTCACACAAAAACCTATAGGTTGTTCAACCCAAGGATTAAAAAAATCATCCTCAATCAAAATGTTAGATTTGATGAAATGCACATTGGATTAGATTATGATAGCATTGTTTCATCTTTGGAGCAAAATACCACAAAAGAAGAAATGGATCCAAGTGTTTCTTCTTTCCAAAAGAATATCACATCAAATAAAAATGAACACTTCAACTAACCACATGATATTAACATATTTTAAAGCATGTCACAACATGGTGAAGTAGAAGATGAACCAAATGGATCTTATAAGTCTTATAATACAAGGAGTAAATCTCAATGTTCAAATGATGACCTCTCTTTAGGAAAGATTGAAGTCCATAATCAACTAAAACTTCATGCAGATAGTCAATTGCAACATTCTAACAAAAAATTTCAAACTAGTGAATTACAACAACGACCCAAAATGATAATAATGTTTCCTAAACACTTTGACATTGTCATCGTTGGAACAATTGATTTTGTTTTGGAACCAATCAATTTTTTAGAAATAGTTATAGACAATACGTGGAAAATATCAATGTTATAAAAGATGGATTCCATCTTGTACAATCAGACTTAGAAATTAGCTAAATTGCCCCCTACGAAAAAGTTGATCACGGCTAGATGGGTCTACAAGGTTTTAAATGATTCAAGTGGAAAACCCTTCAAATTCAAGGCTAGGTTACTAACTAGAGGTTGTGAACAAAGGGAGGGATTGAATTTTCAAAAAACATTTGCACCAATAATCAAATGGAGCATAATCAAATAGGTGATAACCCTTGCAACACATTGTGGATGGAAAATTTTACAGATGCATGTGAAAATTGCATTTTTGAATGATGACCTTTAAGAGGAAGTTGTACATGAGGCAACCAAAAGGTTTCGTATAGTTGGGGAAAAAACATTTGGTTTGTAAACTTAATGAGGCTTTGTATGGACTTTGGCAAACCCCTTGAGCTTCATATAAAAAATTGACAGTTTTTTCAAAAACTTGCATATGATTAAAAGTGAAACTAACTCAAATTTTTACAACTAGCATCAAGAAGGAAAGATTTTGATAGTCATGCTTTATGTTGATGATTTAGTCATCACAAACAACTTTGAAGAAAAAATTGTTTGGTTCAAGGTGCAACTAGAGAATAGGTTCAAAATGATAGATTTGGGACAACTTGGATGATATCTAGGCATCCATTTTGTTTTACCAAAGAGGGGGTGTTCATGTCTCAAAAACTTTACATTGAAAACATGCTAAAGATGTTTGGAATGGCAAAGTGTAATTCTACTAAAATGCCTATGGTAGAAGGCACAAAACACCACACATATGAATGATCAAAAGGTGGATGGCACCACCTATAGGAAGATGGTTAGTAAATTGATATATTTGGTCAACAATGGACCTAATATCGAATTTCAATCTCAACTATAAGTCGATTTCTAGTTGATCCTCAATTAGCTCATATGAATGTAGTGAAACAATTTTTTTGAAAGTATTATAGATTATGGAATTTTGTATTGGAGAGGGAAAAATATTGATCTAAAAGCTTTTGTGGATGTCGATTGGGCAGGTGATCCACAACTTAGAAAGTCAACTAATGGTTACATTCTGAAAATTGGGAACTCACCAGTGTTTTGGAATATGAAAAGACAAACTATTGTAGCATTGTCCTCGGTGGAAACAGAATATTGTGCATTAATAGAAGGTACAAGGAGGTGGTCTAGTTAAAGAGACTTTTGAGTCAGATCAAACCCATAAAACTAAGATCTAGTATGATGTTATTACTTGCGACATTATCCACAACACTAAAATGGCCAAAAATCATGTCTTTCACGCCATGACACAACATATGGAATGTCGTTACCATTTTGTACGATAAAAGGTAATGTCAAAAGAAGTTACCATACTACACATCCCAAGTATTTGACAATAAGCTAACAATTTCAAAAAATATTTAAAGAAATTTTTTTTTAAGGTTTGTGACAGGCCATTAGAATAATATCAAATTTTGATATTAATGCCTTAAGGCACGATACATATTTAAGAAATGAAGTGTGAAGGACGGTGTAGAATATAATAACAACGCACCTCATGTTGGATCTTATCTAACTTTACTATTTAACTATTGTTAAATGGTGAATTGTTGTTATTGCATGATAGTGGCAACTTAAAAAAAACTAAGTGGCAAGTTACAAATAAATTAGCACACTACCATTCATGGTGGATTGATCTGTTAATGTATAGTAGGAAATTTTTGGTGACTTGTAGTTCATTATTACAATTGGAAATGGTAGTATTGGTTCATATGTCAAACCAATGATGACTCTTAGATCAAATTGACATGATTTTTAATTTCGGACAATGCTCTATACAACTCTTTATGTATATATTGTTGTATTGTTTAATTGTTGGTACTCTCTAAAATAAAATCTCTTTTAATCTATTTTTTTCATAAAGATAACTAAATTCCGTTCAACCAAAATGCTTTGTATTCTTTATATGCCAAGTTGTTGGCACAAATTTGTGCCATCTTAATGAGTTTTGACAATATACTTGATAATTATCTAATAAACATTGGGCTAAAAAAGTTGTTAACGATGCATTGACTATGATAATGTTGCAATGTTTTAGTGGAATGCATCTCCATGGGTAGCCAATCTCATTTTAGAATTCAATTGACAATTTTTGAATCTTGTTTATTAGGGAAAAGAAATCCTTCGGAAAATGAAAAATTAGTATGGATTTCAACATGTTTGCTAACATTGTGTAACATGTCATCCATGTAATTTGAATGATAGGACCTTTTGTGTATCTTTTGCTTGAGGTTTTCATTAAATCAATGTTGGCAATTCTTTTAAATTGTTGGTTCAAGCCCTTATGTGTGGAAATATTATTCAACGATCTTTTGATGTTCGTGTTTAAATTATGCAATGTATTTAATTGTTTTGTTATAAGAAATGTGGAGGTAATACCTTTGTATTATGTTAGGAATTTAATTTTAATTCATTTAGTTAAGTCTTGGGGACATTTCCATTTTATTCCAAAGGGTGTTCAAAAAAATATAGGGTGTAACTTGTTAACCCCAAACTCACCCCATTATTAGGATACCACATTAAAAATAAAAAAATAATTGGTGTAATATGTACATCGCACTCATAATGCATGTTTGATAGTGTCCAATGCCTCTTCTTCCCTCCAATAAAGAGGCTATGGGCCCCTAGAAACTCATTTACTTTTCTTGAAAAATTGAACTTCATACACTCGGTTTTTTTAGAGGAATTGAACTTGAGAGAAGGGGCTTGTAGTATGCTCGAATGATATGATGAAATAATGAGAAAAGGTGAAATTCAAGAGCTACATTATGTAACACAATGTTATTACATAGAAACTTGAAATGATTGAAAGCTTGACCCTTCTCCTATGTAATGACCAAGGATCCACAACATTTATGTTTTAGTTTTTCCCCATTTCAAGGGATCCACATTAGAGGACATTAAATCAACAATGGGTCCTTTTGTTTTTTCTTCCTCAATTGCCCAATAGCTTGATTATGATCTATTTGGTGATCATCATAGACATTTTGATGCTACCAAAACACAAATTTTGTGTCTCATTATACATGCTTTAGGAGTGTAATGGACACTAGGAAGCACATTATGAAAGACATATTATGCATGTTATATTATAAAAGGCATATGCTTCCCATAATGTGCCTTTTAATGTCCATCACAGACCCAAGCGTGCATAACATGACCCATTTTTTTGTTTGGGCATCATCCATATTTTTCTCAAAATGTTGGTGGGGCCAAAGGCAAACAAGAAAAAAAAAAACAAACAACACTACATAAATACCCATTGTTGATTTAACACCATCCTATAAACCACATCTTTTGAAGCATAAGATTTGTCTTCCATAGCAATAGAATTTTGGAAAATATTATGAATGACAATGGATGGTAATTAACGAAGGAAAAAATAGCCCAAGTTTTTCTTTTGGGCATAAATGGAGATAATCCAGTGTAGAGAGGAGATAGGAACAAAGAAGGATAAGGGGAACATCCACCATTGGCCCAACAAAAAAACAAAAACTTATTAATTAATGTAATTAATCATGGGTAGTTGATAGCACCACTTAACCTTCTATCCATCTTTTGTGCATGTAACATGGTGGGGGCACCACATTTTATCAAATTTGTCATTTGTACATTTGCCACTTGTTTCCTGCAAGATGATCGCCTTAATTTTAAAATGTAGTAGCACATGTTGAAACCAATGTTTCCTCATTCTAAATGACAGTAGGAGATGTCCAAGCCATGTTACCCCATGGTGTCTACTCTCATGTCCCACCCTTTGACAGCCTAGTGGTTCAATCTTACCCCTAGTTGAAGGTTTCTTTGGCAGATTGCTTACATGAGTAAGAGTTTGTTTCCCTTCTAGTAGATGCTCCTTTGGATATCACACAAACACATTTCCATTCATGTGTGGGTCCAAGGGCATGTGTTTGTTTATTAGCTCGTCTTACCATGCTAGCATTTTGTTTATCATTAACCCATTTTCTTATAGCACTACGTACCCGTCTTGCTTGCCACATCCCATAGTTGCCCACCTTTCATAATGTCAATGTGGTCATACAATTGATGACTTAGTCACCCATTTGCTTGAGTGCTCCTATGGGAGTGAATGTACAACATCCCATGACACATTTTAGGATATTGTTAAAACTATTATTTTAAGGAGCAAAACACATATTTAGACGGAGGTTTCCCACCTTTTCCCTCGCCACACCCAATAACGAATGGATATTCTTATTATTAGATATGGTTTCTGTATTTTGATCGACCTTGTCAATATTGACTTGATTTGCACTGATATGGTGTAATGAGCATTGACGACGACAACACATGTAACAACGATGGTTACTCAGGAAAAAACACGATCCTACATTGAACGAACACCATGTGATGACTTCAATCCCTTTGTTATTGAGACGTAGGAGAGATTGCATGGTATCAGAGCAATCACAAACACATAAAACACACAAGTATGTGAACAATGCTTGGAGTGAGATTTCAACCATTTCAAAATGATCTCATTGCTTGTTAAGATGATCAAATCATCCACATAAATGATCACCATTCGTTGTACGTCAAGCAAACGGGTGAGTTTTGTTGATAATGATCATCTATGTGGATGATTTGATCATCTTAGGGTGTTTTCATTATAGTTTTGATTCATTTTTTATTACTTGTGCACAGACCACATACCACTATTGCACGTCATTAACGATCTTCTTTGGTCCCCTCGATGTTCATTTCCTATTATCGACAACATGTGTCCATAGCCCTACAACAAGCACAAGCCATAGTGATTCTTTAGCAAGCTATTGCACTTGGTCGGGGTTCCTCATCTCTTCCATACACAATTCATAGTGCACCTTTGTCATTACCCAATTTGTGGCAGACAATTGCTTTCTTGTTTTAGGTCTTCTTTGTCATCGTTGATCATCATTTCGTAACCTTGGGTCCTATTTGCATAAGGTTTTTTTTTATAAAAAAATTTGTTGATTATTTGTTTTTTTTTTTGGGTTGTGTCTACTTGTGCTCTCATTTGCCATGTTTTTTTTATGGATAAATTCTCGTCCTTGATTTTTATATACAAGGTTTTTCTTCTTATCAAGGAGCTTGCCTTCCTCTCTTTATGATAGTTTTTAATACCATAGTATCTAGGTGGGTTCAACACACAACTAATGTTGAAGAATTTATTTATTTTAAAATAAAAAATTTGTCATGTGAATTTTGAATTTTGAGTTTTTTGACATATAAAAAATTTACATATGAAATTTTAACTCAACTTTAAAGTTCCATGATTATCCTTGTGATAAGTGTGTTCATAACTAATGTGTTTTTTTATATTAAGCGAAGGTATTCCAATTTTTTTGAATACAAACTTTTTGAATTTTTGACAATAGGGTTAAAGATTTTTCATGCAATTTAACAAAATAAAATAAAAATTATTTATGCTATAGTTGCCAAGGTATTACATTAAACAACATGGTGCACTAGTCATTTATAATTTACTATAGTTCAATAAAACATCCCAATTTGTTCTTTTTATCCTAACTTTACTATTGAAAACCAAATCCTTGTGGTCAATCCAAATGTACCATATATAAGGTTATGCCATTAAATAAAGACCAAGGGCAACTAAATATTTTAAACCTATGTGGCAATTTCTTATTGTAACAAACATTGTTCAAAACTAAAAACGTCCCATATGCAATTAGAGTTAAAGGGAGATTTAAGACAATACAAAAGTGTGAAAGCATTTTCCAAGGCCATTTTTGTTCTAGGGTGGAACCATAATATGTGAAATTGAATATAGTTACTGGATTTAATTTACCAAAACATGTTACCAATTTTGATTTACCAAAATTGATTTTATTTACCAGATCATATTAAGTAATTTTAGGACTAATTTTATTGGGATAAGGCTAACTGTTTGTTCCACCATTTTTTCATATCCTGCTTGAATGTACTTAAGGCTTTGTAATATAAGGGAATATTTTGGAAAAAATATATATTTTTTCATATTTTTGTACATAGAAACTATATTAGTTGTTTTTCTTTTCATATATTACGAATATTTTATCTTTTGTATGCAAGGTCTTTTTATTTGTATTTGCTTCAGATTTGTTTTGTAAAAAATTATGAATTTGTCCTATTAAGTTTTGACAAGCCTTCTGTGTTTCAGCTTTTGGCATAACTAAGGATAGTAATAAGATTCTATCTTCTGCTCCCCTATTTTATTGCTTTCAAAACCTGGTAGTTCATCAAGTGGCCTTAACAATGGCCTTTCAAATGAAACATGTTTCACACTATTTACAAACATAGTTTGGCGTTCAACTTGGAGACATTGTTGATATTGGGAATATTTGGCAAATGACCACCGAATTGATTTTTTTTCCCCAATTATATATTAATATAGTAGACGAATCAACTTAATTGGTTATTGTCATAAATTTGTTTTAAAAAAAAAATCCCAATTGAAACATAGTTGCAAATGTCATGTAATTGAAATTTTTTGGTTTAAAAAGGGGGTTTTATACTAGTGTTCTTGATTTTGTATTTCACCTAAATGTTTTTCCATCATGGTTGGAAATCAAGCATAGTTGCAAATCGTCTTTCTAGAGATCAAGAATGTTCCACAAGATTTTCCTTTTTGATTTAAACATATCCCTTCTTTATTTGTGGAGTACCTAGGTCCATTCACAATTGGGGTACCAAAAAAGGAGTGTTTAACTTTTGAAGGACTACAAATGACAATTTAAAATTTTTGTTTATTTTACATCATTATAGTTGTAATGGATTATTGTATGCTAGTAGATAAAATGATGTCTTGTTAAATTAATAAAATTAATTTAAAATAATTTGAATATTATGTAAATATCATTTTTAATCATGTAAATTAACCATATCAAGTGTCAAAATTGCATTTAAAAAAAAGGAATAAAAAGAAATGCAAAAAATCATAAATTTGATTTCAAACTTCTTTTACAACAAAAACATTCCCCAATGTATGAAAGGACATGTTCATTTAATGGACTTGATGAAAAACCAAATTATACAAAAATATCAAAATTTTGAAATTTGAAAGAAGTCTACAAGGCAAAAGATTCATATTTTTCACCATTTGACAAAAAAAAAATGTTCATGGGTTCAAAATGTTTTACTTTAGGTGTAGGTCACATGTGTAAAAAATAATCTTGCCAAAGAACATCTTTGATTATCCGTTGAAATCATTTTGAATTTTTTGAATTTTTATATATTTCTAACTGTAAACCAAAATATGCATAAACAATTATGTATGAATATGAAAACTCGCCATTGTCACATGAAATATCTTAAATTGAATTAATCAAATTTTCAACTACATCATGGTAAACCCCTTAGATTTCTCCTATTCATTAGATGGGCTGCCTCCCAAATTTTAAAACTAAATAAATAAATAAAATTAATGGTTCATTTTGATTGGCCCATCACCAAGAAAAAACCAAAACTAGGGGAGCTCCCTAAAACGCAGTTTCTATGTGAGTCCAGAGTATCTCCCCTTCGGCTGACTATATTGGTGAGAAGGGGAGAACTTTGGGCAAAACAACATGAGATAAAGTGAGTGTTATTGGGAACACCCTTGAGGGACACATTGAGAACTTGGGGAACATCATGGGGAACCCATTGGGAATAAGCTGAGAACACCCTTGAGGGACACATTGAGAACTTGGGGAACATAATGGGGAACCCATTGGGAATAAGCTGAGAACATGATGGGAACACATAAAAATTAAAAATAAAATCATCCATTTCATTTGGTGCATGCATAGTCTATTCCTATTTATGGTTGCACCATTTTTGTGCTTCAGCTAGTACCCTTTCTACAAAGCACACCATACCTATTCATTACATCTTTAAAATACGTAGTTGTTTTTGCATTCACACCTAATGTTAAGTCAGTGTTAAGTGAAAATCTAGGTGGCATCTTAGGTGGTACCCAATGTTAAATGGGTGATTGTTTAATATCAAGTGAATGTTAATTTAATACAAAAATCTTCGTCCTAAATAGGTTTAGGAACCTAAGTTTTAAATGACCCATGATTTTCAACATGTCAACTTCATATTTTCACAACTTCATATTTTCACAAAATTTCATTTCGCTATTTTGAGGATTATTTAATGATGAAACTGACCTTAGCTTATTATTATTATTATTATTATTATTATTTTAGAGATGTTGAAATTTTCATAAAATAGGCTAGTTTCTTAAATTTAAAAAAAAATATGAGGGAAAATAGATAATCTTTTGGGATATTCAAGACTATTCTGTTTTTCAAAATTAATTAATTTTAAACATAGGTACCTACGTGTGTGTTGAAGCTGCCCCTGTACCGTTAAGGGTAGTTCTCTCTCTCTCCCGTCGCGCTTCGGAACTTCGGGACCTCGGTTGTCGTTCTTGGGCCCTCCAATTGTGAGCACCTGTTTTTGCGGATCTGGTTTGGGTGGTGTCTCTCTCTCCCCGCGATTGGGGGACCTTCAGGACGTCCGTTGTCTTTCTTTGAGCCCTCCATTTCTGAGCACCTGGTTTTGCGGATCTGGTTTGGGTCGTCTCGCTCGCGGCGCTTGGGACCTGACGTGGGCGCTTCTTCTTCAAGCAATTCGTGCTTTTAGGGTTAGGGTTTCGTGGTTTGCTTGCTTTTCTCGTAGGCCACTACAGCGCGGAGTCGCATTTGTGCTTTCTTGTTTGTCTCTGATCAGAATTCAGGGAGCTTCTGTCATCTTCTTCTGTGCTGTCAAAGGTGATGAATTCTCCGAAATTTCTGTCCCGGATTTCGTGCATTCCCGGAATATTTTTGGTGCTTTTTGGAAGATGTTTGAAGATATCTTTCAGTTTGTAAGACCTTCGAGGTTGTACAATTGGAAAGAAACTTCTGGAACTTTTGGGTGCAGATTTTTATTAGTTGGCGTCAGGAGAATCGAAGAGAATTTTTTGTTTCGGTGTACTGATGTTTTGATAAATGCTATTGTGCATATGTCTTTTAGAGGGTATTGATCTGTGGCGTGGCTCTTTTTCTTTTTTCTTTTTTTTGTCTTTTGGGGGTTGGGGTCGCGGGTTGGTTTGGTTTGAATTAGGATTGCTCGCTGATTTCCTGTAGCAAAATACCGAGGCGTGTGCAGGCAAGGACGGAAGAGACCTGATGATATTTTGAAGAGACGAAATAGGGTTGGAGGAGACCTTGGGAATCGAGGTCTGTGCGACATAGTGGCAGAGAGTGGCGTTTCCAGGTTTTTGGAATTTGGAGTGTGTTTTTTGGAAGACGGCGAAGTGAAGTTGCGGAGGAATTTTGCAAATGTGTTTCTTGGTCTAGAAATGATATGTGCGATTATTATTTCGTAGCAGGTGGTCGGATGATCCTTTGCCGGATCCATGTTGGAAGTTTGGGCGTTAGCAGCAGCACCCATCACTCCTCTATATGCAACAACAATTTCGTTTGCAAGGTTGCCGATCTTTAGGTCAAACCTGCAGTCGTGTACGATGCTCAGGGCGCTTCGGTTACATTCCCAGAGACGTCTTCTAAGAAGAGCAGACATCAGACATGATCTACGGATATATAAGCAAATGGAAGCCACGAGATGTCCAGCAGAAAGCTATGAGCCCTCTGTGTCACAGCAGGAGCTTCCAAGGATGGAAACATTATCACGAGGAGCAACCAGCTCAGGAGTGAAGGATCGAAAGGCTGTGGGACTTCAGGCCTTTCGGAGCTACTTCCCTGCTACCCATGCCTCCCTTGCGGATCCACCTTTCCGGAGGTTTAGAAAGGAGCAGGATCCTCTGGGCAGGCGAACAAGGGTTCGATCCTCAAACCTCAGTAGCAAGAGAAGGGTTTTCAATGATGCGGGTCCTGTACTTCATGCCCGTGATCTCTCATACTACTCTGCAGAGCAATTCTCTGATGAGGAATCTGCAAACTTTGAGGAGGATACTTCCACACCCTATTTCGTAGACCTTGAGGGATGGAGGTGGCGACTCCACCGGTTTGCAAAGAATGAGAGGGAGCACGAAATTGTGACCAAGGATAAGAAAGATCGACGGGATTATGAGCACATTCAGGTTATTGTGAAGCAATTGGGTCTTCACTCCCAGATGTATGGGAAAGTTGTAGTCATCAGCAAAACTCCCTTGCCTAATTACAGGCCTGACTTGGATGATCGACGACCGCAGCGCCAGGTAAGGGCCCTTATTTATCTTCCCATTTCAAGTTTCTCCAAATGCTTCAATTTCTTGTACCTGAACTTCTTGAGACCTTTCCCAGCAACATCCTGCTATTGTCAAATTCTGCCCTATTTTAGTGTATTTAGATGACCATTGTTAGGTGCAAGCACTCAGCAATGATCTTCCAGGATCTTACAAAATGGAAGAAATCTTTCATGGTGGAAGCACACATCCTCTGAAAATTAGGGGAAATTTTGGTGCCAGAGAGGGGTAGGGCCCTTGGTCTGTCCTTGTTTTTGGTCCCCCTCACTTGGGCTACTGCCCTTGTGCCTAGGCACTTGAAAACAAGGAAGGGCCTCTGGCCTTACTGTTCTCCTATATGTAGTGACAGAGAAATAGGATGAGGGATTGACCTGAAAGCAAATTGCTTGACTCCTGCAGGTATCGTTCCCAAGTCCTGTGCAAAAAAATGTTGATTCCACTCTCAAAGAGTATGCATTCCACAAGAAGCGTCAGCTTGAGGCAGGAGGTGGCTTGCAACACAAAGAGTTCCTGACGGATCCACTATTTGACACAGAAGCCAGAGATGAACTTGATAGGGTTCTACAGTTCAAGAATGAGGACAGGATGGCTGAAGAAGAGCTTCTTGTAAGACGGAACAGGCAGTTGCGCAACAAACAGAGAAGCTGGCGGGAGTCAAGCGAGGGAGAGAAAATGCTTGCATTCCGAAAGACTCTCCCTTCATATAAAGAGAGAGATGCATTGCTTGCTGCCATTTCCAGAAATCAGGTATATGATTGTCCACTGTCCTCATTGCCAGATTATGTTCTGCAGTTTCAGTTCATGTGACCCCATTTGTCCATGATGCTGCTGACCTAAGAGTAGAGAATACATATTGTGGAGTTGAAGGTTTCAGAGACTGGTAGGCTGCCAATACTGAGTCATGTCAATGTTGCAGGTCTTGGTGGTGTCAGGGGAGACTGGATGTGGGAAAACAACTCAATTACCACAGTATGTTCTTGAGTCTGAAATTGACGCTGGGCGAGGAGCCACATGTAACATTATATGCACACAACCACGACGAATTTCAGCTGTCTCAGTGGCAGAAAGGGTAGCAGCAGAGAGGGGTGAAGAGATTGGTGAATCAGTAGGCTATAAAGTGCGACTGGAGGGCATGAGGAGTAGAAAAACTCAATTACTGTTTTGTACCACTGGCATACTCCTCCGCAGGCTTATGAGCGACCCGGAGCTGAAAGGAGTGAGTCATGTGGTGGTGGATGAAATCCATGAACGGGGGATGAATGAAGACTTCTTGCTTGTTGTTCTGAAGGATCTTCTTCCACATCGGCCTGACCTCCGTTTGATTCTCATGAGTGCAACTCTTAATGCTGAGCTCTTCTCATCCTTTTTCAAGAATGCTCCTATGATCCACATCCCAGGTTTCACTTATCCTGTTAGATCCCACTTTTTGGAAGAGGTCTTGGAGATCACGGGGCATAGGCTTACTGCATCAAATCAGATTGATGACTATGGCCAAGAGAAAATCTGGAAGACAAAGAAACAGTATATATCCAGTCGCAAGAAAAACCAGCTGAACAGTTTAGTAGAAGATGCAATGGCTGATCATGATTTCAGCGAATATACCAGTCGTACCCGGGACTCCTTAGCATGTTGGAATCCAGACAATATAGGGTTCAACATGATAGAGAGAGTTTTGTGTCACATTGTAAGGCAGGATCTAGAGGGTGCAGTGTTGGTGTTCATGACAGGGTGGGAGGATATTTCTGCCCTTATGGAGCAGCTTCAAGGTCATCCCTTACTAGGAAACACCCAACAAGTACAGCTGCTTGCTTGTCATGGTTCAATGCAAACAGCAGAACAGAAGCTTATATTTGGACATCCGCCTCCTGGAATCAGGAAAATTGTCCTTGCAACAAACATGGCAGAAACAAGTATCACAATCAACGATGTTGTGTTTGTGTTGGATTGTGGGAAAGCTAAGGAGACATCATATGATGCCCTGAACAATACACCATGCCTCTTACCATCCTGGATTTCTAAGGCTTCAGCTCGGCAACGGCGAGGACGTGCAGGCAGGGTGAAGCCTGGGGTGTGCTACCACTTGTACCCAAAAGCAGTGTATGATGCTTTTGCAGAGTACCAACAACCTGAGCTCCTTCGCACACCCCTCCACTCTCTTTGCCTTCAGATCAAAAGCTTAAAGCTTGGCAGCATTGGTCAGTTTCTGTCACGGGCATTACAACCACCTGAACCTCTTGCAGTTCAAAATGCAGTTGAGTTGCTGAAGACAATAGGAGCACTTGATGATCATGAAGAGCTAACTCACCTTGGGCAACATCTTTCTCTTCTTCCAGTGGAGCCCAAGATAGGGAAAATGCTGATCATGGGCTCTGTTTTTGGATGCCTAGATCCAGTGCTGACGATTGCTGCAGGTCTTGCAGTTCGTGACCCTTTTGTGACACCTATGGATAAGAAAGAGCTTGCTGAGCAAGCAAGGTCTAGTTTTGCAGGGAATGATTCCAGTGACCATATTGCTCTAGTGCGTGCCTATGAAGGGTGGCAAGCAGCAATGACAAGGGGAAATGCTTTTGATTATTGCTGGAGGAACTTCCTCTCATTTCAGACATTGCAGGGAATGAACTCTCTTCGGCGCCAATTTGCCAGCCTTCTCACAGATGCTGGATTCTTGGGCAGTGATACAGATCAAGTTAATGCAAATAGTGGTGATCGGGATCTTGTCAGGGGTGTTATTTGTGCTGGCATGTTCCCAGGAGTTGTGTCTGTGTATCAGCGGACAAGGTATGTCATTGAGCTTGTCTCTCTTTATTGCATGCAGAAAGGAATCCTTGGAGCTCAAGTTCAGGGAGCAGTCATGCATGCTTCCAGTGCATGAAGGATTGCTCATTGGAGTATTGCTCATTGGATGCTCCAAAACAAACACCTGAGTGTCTACCCTTACTGTATACATTGGTAGTGCCATGAGTTTATGGGAGAATCTGTGTCACTGAAGTATGGGCATTTGTACTGACAGAAACTCAGACCTTGCAACTCAGAAACTCAGATCTGGCTGATGTAATTAATTTACCTTATTTTTCAACAGGTCAACAACATTCAAGACAATTGAAGATGGGCAGGTATTGCTGAACCAAAACTCAGTGAATGCCAAGGATTCACAGCTCTCATTTCCCTGGCTTGTCTTCAATGAAAAAGTGAAGACAAACAGTGTGATGATTCGCGACTCTACTGGGGTCTCTGATTCCATGCTTCTCCTGTTTGGCGGTCAGGTAACTGCCCACGCACATTATTTCAGATCTTTCTTGTATGCAGATCCTTCCACATATACATTGTTGTTTGTTTCACTGAAGTGTTGTTGGTCCTTTCTGTTTAGTGGGACCCCATGTACTTTTGCCAGTCACTGACACAAATTTCAAGTCCCAGTATGCTGCTGTTGTACCTCGTTTCGGGTTGGGTCTGATGGGTTCTTTCTAAATGGTTTCTGGAGAAAGTTTCAAGCCTGTGCCTGAACTGCAATGAGCAGTATTCTAATAATCCATGGAGAGAATCTTCAACACTACTTGCTATTTTCTAGGCCAAGTTGCACAAACCTGCTCAATTCTCATACATGTTGTGTGCCACTTTCATTTTCTGGGTGCAGCTTAATCCTGGAGGTCAACCTGGACACTTGGTTATGCACAATGGCTACCTGGAGTTTTTCATGCAACCAGAAGTTGCATCAATGTATCTGAGGTTGCGGAATGAACTAGATGAGCTCCTCACAAAGAAGCTGGAAAATCCAGAAGTAGATATCTTTGATGATGGCAGGCTACTGATGAAGGCAGTCTTTGATGTATTGGAGGCAGATCGCTGTGAGGGGAGTTTCACATTTGGTCGTAAGGTGAAAAACCAGCCATCAATGCCAAAGCCAATGGATGTGACAGATGTGAAGGGATTGCTGCAAACACTGATGATGCGGGCCGGAAAGAAAGCCCCACAGTACCGGACACGAATGGTGAAGGGTCACCAGTATCAATCTTCTGTTGAGGTGAAAGGCAAACTATTCACAGGTGATCCTGCACCTAGCAAGAAACAAGCTGAGAAGAATGCAAGTTCACTGGCTCTTGAGTACCTAACAGGCCTCTCAATGACTAAGAAAGAGCGGATGGCTAAGGACCGTGACAGTTTAAGATTCTGAATGAAGGAGACCAGAGGGTTCAGCTTATCCCAATGCTTGCAAAAGTGGCAAGCTGAAATGCACTATGCATTCACCAAAATTTCCCAGAAGTTCACAAACATGGTGTAAGACAAATTGATCAGGGGAGATCATGAAGACAAACTTTCTGTTTGACCATGGAAGATAAAAACATGCGCAATTGACCAATTAATCCAGGTAGTTGGCAGTAAAGATGTCCTTGAATTGTGAAGGGCAAGCATGAATGGTGATGCCTATGTACACAGATTAATACACTGACCATGCAGTCGTGGGGGGCTAATACTGATCCCTGAAATTGGATTCTCAACCAAGGAGCCCACATCCAGTGGGATTATGTTACTAGTTCTATGGTATGACTAAATTAGTAGATGTGATTAGTAGGTGGATGGATACCTTTGTCTCATTGAAGGCCTATGGAATTTGTTTACTGATTTCTGAGTGGTATGATGATGTTTCTGGAAATACTTCCTGCCCACTAATCTTGCCATTTTCCAAGAATGTGGCCACAAGCATTCTATGGGAAAGAGGTCCTTGCTCCAGACTGAGATGATCCACTGTGAGTCCCCCTGCCATTTCACAGGTCAGTTTTTGCCACTTTTAGCAGATTGGTTTCATCTTTATCTTGTTCATTTTTTCAGACTCTAATTGTCCAAAAATCCCTTGAATTCTTCAAGTGTGGAGAAATGTTTCATGATTGAAGTGCATGATAGCAGTGGACTGAAGAAAACTGTAATCACTGGATAGCAACAAGGCCTATAGCAGTTGGATATGCTGACCTAGGCCTGTTGGTTCAACATATTCTCTTAAATGTGCAAATTGACCAGAGCTTCCACTTGCTTAACAAATGTGGTCATGGATTCTGACAGGGTTTGGTGCTCTCACTGTGCCCCCAAAGGCTGTTGGGTCACTTTTGGTCAAGGAGAGGGTAATGAGGTAAGAGTCTTGGCTGATTCTTGATCTCCATTTTCAGGACATTTTCATTGAGACACACATTTTGTTGGTGGGGTTCCTGGTGACAAAGTCATACGAATTCTATGCACTACAGTTTTGACTTAGATTTGGTAGATCCACATAGAACATGAATCAAGTTGGAAGTTAGCAGGGTAGAGATTGGCTTGTTTTGTGAGAGGCAAACATTGCAGATTAAGACTCTCACAATTCAAATTTTGTGCAATGTCACTATAGAAATTAGGTTTGGGTTCTGAGCAGGCCACAGTGAATTGGAGGACTTTTTGAGCCTTATTCAGGGTGAAGAATTCAAGCGTTTTAATTGTCCACATTGGCTCCCAACCTTTGCATGCCCCACTTTAGTTGAAGTTATTGAACTTTTTAATGTGAGCTTTGCATACTTGCTAATTTGCTTTCCTGTCATTTATTTTTGTCTATCTTGGCTCTGCTGAACTTTGACCATCAAATTCACATAGTGGAGCCATGTTAGCAGGTTTGCTATTTTGTCTGTAGTTTTGGGTATTTCTACTCAACATTAGTCCTTTGAAGGGTAATACAGTACTTTCTGACCATGAAATCTAGAGCCAAGCTCAAGTGAGGTGTGTAATGGGCTTGAGTTGGAGTATAATTGTAAATCCTGCAGCAAACATGTTCAATTAACTTCAATTTGAGTTGGTTAAAAATTCTGAGTGGTGTGCAGGAGTGTGCCTCAAAGTGAAGATGTGATTTATATAGTAAGAAGTATAGAGTCAGGCTGTGTGGCCCTTAGCTTCAGAGCACTAACAAAGGTCTTCTGGACATACATGGTGATGCTCCAAAGCATATACATGTGTACTAGGTGTAACTGTGTAGCAGAAATCAAGCAACCATTTGTTTGCTCACTGCACAGGAACTCTATTGCTGAAATTGTGAAGTTAATCATGAGACAGAACCTGCTGAAAGGTGTTGTCTTATGACTCAGACTGCTTTAACCTGTAACCCCAGTGGGTGCAATTGTGGTCCAATTAGAAAAACCAGTAGCCTATTGGAGACCAAATCCACCCTTCAAGAAAACCTCTGTGACTCCATTTATGTGTTTGTATTCCAAATTATTCCTGAGGCTACCTCAGTTGGGGTAAGAGAGTAGCTCCACTGGCAGCAATAAAACCACTGGCCTCAGGCACAGATTCAAATCACCGAAGGGCCTCTACTCAGGCCCTTCTCCTATACATTTAATAGTTTATAGTTGGAACTTGAGGATAATTTGCACACTATTTTGAATGTGGTAGGCACTAGTAAGGGTAGAAGACAATAAATGAACAAAGGGTCCTTATTGCAGGAAGTACAATATTTTCCTTTTTTCCTGAGTGCCCATTTGCTTAGCCAACATGTCCAGACACAATTTGGTGCTGCCCAGGCACAATTTGGGTCCATATTATGCATGTTTCTGGCCTGTGATGGATGCTAGATGTCCATTACAGGCCAGAAATGTGCATAACATATGCCCAAAATGTGTCTGGGCGACATCCATATCTTTTGAGGAAAAGATGGATCAGGCCATGGGCAGACAGGAAAAAAAAAGCAACAGGCAGTTTTTTTGTGCTGTCTGCACTAAGGACCGTTTGCTGATTTAATGCCTTCTGGTAAAGGCCCACATACTCCAGTCTGTGTGAGTTGATTTGGTCCAATATGGTTCTATAAATGACACTTTTAAATGAGAAATGTTAAATGCAAGTAGCCTTTGTAAGTTGTAAGCCTCGGTCATATTCAACACAATAGAGTTATCCCTAAAGTAACCCTCTCAATAAACCTGTCTTTGGGCCCCTTTTCACCCCCTATCCCCTCTTTTAGTGGTATCCACAAAGTAAAGACATTTTAACAAATCCCAGTATGAAATGCTGATACTCAGCATTTAATGCACAAAGTTCGAGACTAATTAGACTAGTTGTACAGTTAGGCGCAGTGAAAATATATGCAGCAGCAGTGGAGGCGCTCAGGAAAAAGGAAAGACAGGATGAAACTCAGTTTACCACCCGAAATTGATGGTTTTCTGAGTTTCATCCCCCATTGAATGCTAATGTACTTTCTTGCAGGTTTTGTTTTAATCTCACCCTGTGTATGACCAAACTCAGGGTTTTGGTGTTGTGTTTTTCTTACTTTAGGGATAACTCTAATGCGTAGTTCCTTGACTCAGAGATACTTTTCTAACTGGATGGGATGAGACATGCGCACAACCTGTCCAACCGTGTAACTACATTAAGGCATGTACATTGTTAACACTTTCAGCGATCCTTGGAGGACAATGCAAAGATCATCGATTTAAGAAATGGTGTATCACATGATGTTTCATTGCCTCTACTTTCTTTCAAACCTTTTGTAAGAAACCCACGACTTTGTGTAATGGATGTCCATCATTGACACAACTCTGATTTCACTTTCCTTACTTCATGTGGAGGTCATTTGGAGGGCTTGCTTCAAAATAGTTGTCAAGAGGGTGGGCGGTTGGTCAAGAGAAAACATGAAGAAGGCACAAAGCTCCTTTAATAAGGACATCATTTCCTTGTCCCAAATTCCTTTGGAGTTGCGAGGTGTTGATTCAATTCATTAAGCACATGGCTTTTTGCAATTACCATTTGATAGCTTGGCATTTGTTTTTAATTGTCTCTTATTGGTGTTTGGTATTGCCACCTTTTTAGTTGGGGACCATGGATAGAGGAAAAGAAAGGTAGGTTATGTAACAAGGGATTAAGAAAATACAAGATTTTTTCCAAACATAAGTTCTTGAGCAATTAGTTTTTTCTCTTCTAGTTTGAACACAACCCTCGTTCCCAAAAAACACATTCTTTAAAGTTTACTTTGGGGTGTGAAGGGGGTATTCATTCACATGCAATATTTGCCCTTGTGCTTCTTTTCCTTACCCTGGCCTCGTTTGACACCATTATCACCTTTCAAGCCTTAGATCTTAATTCAAATCGATTTCCTTCTATACATTAAGTAATATTTCAAATTTGATCAAAAACTTTAATTTTCATTGATCCCCTTCATTTAATCAAGAGTCCTTCAAAATAGTTATATTTGAATCAATTGTGTTCACACATTGCACACAATCATATTCATTGTCAGATTTTATGTGTTCTTACGTATAGTTCTTGTTCATTCCAAGGTTTCAATATGTCGGGACATCATGTTGTCAAAACCCTAAGTAAATGAATTGTCGAGAAGGAAGGAAAGGAAAGGAAAAGACATAAAAGTTTTGGTTTGTGTATGTAGTCATTGAGAGATTATCATTTTTTATGGCATCAATCCTAAAGCAAGGAAAGCCCATGTTGTGATAGAATGGTGGCTCATTGCAAAAGATGTGAAAGTACAAAAACTAGTGGGTGAAGTTGTGGATAACTGATTATTATTGTCTTGTGGTGTAGCTTGATTTCTGTAGTATCTGTTGGATTCGGCAGTTGACAGTGCAAAATAATAATTAAAATGTATTTTGGCATATATTAAAATATTTTCCAAGATTTTTTAGCTTGCAGTATTTTAGCATGAATGATGATGTCAATTAATTTTTCACTCATTTTGGTACATAACATATTCCATTCATTATATTTGTTGATTCTTGTTTGTATTTTCCTTAATGTTTCTTGACTTTTAGTTGTCACCCTTTGATTCACTGCCATGTACTTCAAAAGACTAAAAATTGCAGTAGAATGCGTGGAGAACTTGGAAGCACAAGACAACGATATCTACCAAAACATGTGCACCCATAATATCCCATTGTTCACCAAACTTTGAAGCCATATTATTAGTCAAGTGGAGCATGTGCAATTGTGATGAAAAAGAAAAGATGAACATGCTAATGACCAGGGTTTATCACAAGTACATATCCAAAACTTTTGACATTGAGCAACTCAAAGTTTCAAAATTTTGGATTTGGGCAATGAATTCATTAAACAATCAGCAATACAAAAAAAGAAAAAAAAACAAATTACCACCAAAACTGATCAAGTTCTAAGGTAGTTTGCACATGAATGCATTGTAACCTTTTCAAAAAGACATTGTAAGGTGAGCATGTGTGTTTGTTTACTACTACTGAAGCAGCCTATAACAGCAGACTTGTACTCAAGGATTTCTCCCAAAAATGTTTTTTTTTTCTCATTTCTTTCCCTGGAAGCTTGGTGATGTAAATGTTGGTATTTATGATTGAGGACATGTTGCTTGCATATCCGAGGAGTCATCGACAACTATGAGTTATCGAAACAAAGAAAAAAGTAACTTGCAAAGGAAGAAAGAAGTCAATGAAAGTAGATTGCACTATAAGTATCTTTAATGGATAGGCCTAGGGGATGTGCCAATTCAGCTCAAAATGAAACTTCATGGTCACTAGTGTGGCCTGTGCCGTTGGCCCAAGTGTGACCTGGTTATAATGTGGGGTGGACACAGCATTGCACGGTATACTTATATCCCATTGCGAGATCTTTCCAACAACACCAAAGGCACATCACAGTTCCTTCTACTTGAATTGAATGGTAGACATTCAAGTGTTACCACGTCCTCAACTGCTGTTTCCTTCCAAAACCTGGTTTTTTGGAATTTATTTGAATTTTCAGTGGCAGAAATCACTTAAAAATCAATATCTCCCACATTCTGAATCCAAATCTTACCAAATAAATTCCACTAAATCCTGCTCATCAACATCTTTCTAACAACACCAAAGGCACATTCCAATTCCTCTGAAAATTTCAGCTACGATTTAATTTAATTTTCAGTGAAGAAATCATTCAATATTCAAGAACTTTTGCACCACAAGTCCAAACATCATGGAACCAAGCCCATGCACCCCTCCTTGTCAAAAGCTTTCCAAAGACACCAAGAACATGATCTGAAGCATCCCGGTTCGGTGGATCTCATAACTAGAAAACAAAAGAAAACAAACTACCTTCCTTCATAGATAGATTGATGTAAGATACCACCTTTGTGAAAAATGTTGGTTTTGTAGTTGTAGTTTGGTGAAATACACAAGAATACATGTTGGACAGCTTACCCTGAGTTGGGTTTCAGCTTTCAACATATGTAATGACCCCAGGAGAATAGCATTATTTTAGGATGATAGTCTTTGGAATTTAGAACATAAACTAGATGAACAAATCATATTCATTTCCTCTAGATGATTGATATATGTTCACAAACAGATTCTATTCAAATGAAAGATTTGCAAGTAATCAATCAATGACTCTTCTCATGAGCTTTAGAGATTATGCACCATGCTGCAAACTCCAATCAAGCATGGAGGGGTCAAAGGAAAAAAGAGGGATTGATGCCAATCAATACAGCTGGAAGACAATGAGGGACAATGATCAATGACTGTGTGCAGACAAGAGTACATGTGTTCAATACACTTCTAAGAACTACCAATGAATATGGCAAGAAAATCAACAGAAAAGATCGAAGGTTGTTGACACTAAAAACACATTGAGTATGAATCTGTCAGAAATGGTCATCTTACCTTTCTGTTTTTGGAATAGTTACTAAAAACCTATTGGCTTCACCTTCCATTTATGCACATGTCTCAGGTGCAAACCTTCTTCTGGTTGAAGGTTGGAGGCATCTGTAAAAAGAAAAACATTGCATTCTCAAATCTGTTGAGTTTAACTGTTAAGATTTGGGGTTTACAAGGACTTCATCTCTATTGAGTGATGTGTCGTATGGTTGAAGATGGGAACACTGCTTTTGCAGACAATGATGGCTAATTTTGTTACACATAATTGGACCAAATCCAGATTATGTGTGTGCATCCATACCTCAAACATAAGACTGAAAAGAGCTCTGGAATTAAGGAGATCAGGTACTCTGCACATTTATTTTCATGATCAAATACACATGTTTTTCACAGATGGATACTGCCCTCTTGAAGTCCTTGTGCACACACATGTAAGGGGTTCATTCTTCCAACAGATTTAAGACCCACAGGAGCAAGCAAAAAACATCTGCAGAGATACCGGAATGCAAAAGGGACCAATCAAAGCTCTTCTTTATCAGGCAGAGCGGCATTTTTCTTGGCTTCTTTTTTGGCATCCTTTTCAGCTTTTTCCTTGGCTTCCCTCTCTTCAATAAGCTGATCCAGTACAACTTCCAATGGTGGGTCACCAGGTCTTCGAAATGCAGCATTCCCAATCTTAAATTCATAAGCCTCATCTTGACTTAGTACAAAGTCTCTCACCTGCCCAGAAGCAAACCAAGTACAAAAAGATGCACCACACATTTATCATTATTAGAAGACCTGACAAAGTATTATGTGGCATGAGGTTCTGCAGCCTTGGTGTGGATGACAAAAAAACCCAAGACAGCTTGAAACTTCAATGCCAAGAGCTGCTCACAACTTCAACATTCTGGTGGTTCATCAGTTTCCACATTCTACAGTGGAGAGTCACAGACCTCACACAACTTAGCAAACATGAACAGCTTTGTGAATCATCCTGCTGCTTCAGTTGATTTCAGAACTTTTTGGGAATGGAGTTTTTAAGTCTAGATTTCCCCGCAGCTACTCCATTATCTTCTTCTAGGATTGTTGTATTAATATCATCTCCAGAATCTTGAGTTTCCAAAAACAAAATCTATCTTGAAATCTGTACAATTGCAAAGCTTAAGACCTCAAATCTATATGATGACCTAAACAAAAAGAACATGTAATGTCCTGACATCTTTGAGTATGGGGAAAACTCTGCAATGCATAGCAAAGCTTGCTATCAATACTAGAGAACCTGCACTTGCAGAAAAACAAAGGAATGTGCTACAAAGTACCTCTTTAGTTTCTTGGCCACGTTCAATCACAAACATAATAGTGCTCCGATCAACAGCATATATTTTGGCCTGAATGGACCCTGTCTTAAGCAGTTCTGTCCATTTTCTAGCTATCAAACCTGCTTCTTCCTGTACATTTGTCCCCACCAGGAAGATGTTTAGAACAAAAGGTCACTACAATGAAAGAAAAACAGGATTCGGATTACAATAGCTACCATTTTTGCTCACAACTCATAAAGGAGGCTTCTCAAGCAGGAGAGTAGCCAGGCCAAATTGTCAGGGTATCAGGGCTGAAATGGAGCAATGAAAGTCTGCAAGTTTGCTAGTATATCCAAAAGTGCACACAAACCTTCCATTGAGGGATTCATAGAGAATTACAAGGGCAGGCAGGACCAGATCAGGCAGGTACCAGATCTGGAAAGGGAGGAATGACCTTTTTGCAAGTCAGTTAATGGCTCGCTTTCTCGCCAAGATGGGTACCATGAACATCAAGAAGGAAGGACAGGACACAAGACGTACCGGTTTTCGGGAGACGCCAAGCCGGAGCTTTACGAAGCCCATAGAGGTACCCATTTGCCGGTCCAGCATTTCTTCCTGATACTTGTCCAAGTCCTTCCCATCGAAATCAGGTGGGGGATTGAATTGCAACTTCTCTTTCTTAACCTTGCCCCAGTCCTTCCAGGCCTGGTCCTCCTCATTGTCCTCGACGTCATCTAGCTGATCGGGAATATGAACTTTCAAGGCAGCTTGTGCAGTAGTCTCTAACTGGCTCCATAGCACAAGGTTGAAGAAGACGAACAGAGGCAGGTAGATAAGTGAAGCTTTCCAACTCCGCATTTTTCTAGATTTGCTTCTCCGTCCTAGGGATCAGGCAGTTTCACGATCGAGGAAACCTCTCTCTCACTCACCGCCCACAGCACACAGTCCACAAGAGAGACGAAAGAAGACCACACTCCAAACACACAGCTCACCAGAAATGGCTCTGAAAATTTAGTCTCCAGTCGAAAATGCAGGATGTGAATATATTGTCGATACTTGTCGCAATTCTTTTCACTACAAGAGTGTCCAGACGAGCTTGAGGAAATGCTGGCAACTCGAAAAAAAACTCTTGAGGACAATCAAAATGCGTTGGACGTCAATCACTGCCTGCCTGCAAGAAAGTGCAAACCCTAAAACCATCAAGCAAGCAAACAAGCAAGCAAGCAATCAATCAGGCGTCGTTGCGAGCGTGATAGAACTGGGAACTGCGAACTCGCGAACGTGAACTTTGGATTTAAGAAACAATTGTTGTCCGGGTGTTCCTTT
Organism: Sphagnum tenellum; assembly: GCA_963921925.1. Classification (NCBI taxonomy): domain Eukaryota; kingdom Viridiplantae; phylum Streptophyta; class Sphagnopsida; order Sphagnales; family Sphagnaceae; genus Sphagnum; species Sphagnum tenellum. The sequence goes on from OY998154.1 coordinate 833,335, forward strand.
TTGGAAGGACCTCTGGTCGCTGTTTTGGAAGGACCTCTGGTCCCTGTTTTAGCCACGCCTACAGGTGCAGGTCTGAGCCCAGTTTGAAAACAAGGTTCAGTTTCATGTACACACCACAAATTTCTGAAGGCTGGAATTTCTTACAATTCTAGTGACATAGAAATAATTGTATGTCGTTTTTACATGATCATTCTGGTCGTATGGTTGTCCCTGGAAACAATTTCAGAGATGATTTTGATTAGAATTGAATTGTTTGATTGGAATTTTGTCTAGAATTCAATTGACATGTATAACTGTTTTTTTTTGACGTTTTTTGTGAATGAACAAAGAGAGTGGAGGGGAATCTCTAAGGTGAAGGAGCAAAGAGAACACTCAATTGTTCAACATATAAAGATTAGAAACAATTGTAACACATGTGCAAAGAGCTTGAAGAGCAGCTGATGTGCAAAAGAGATTGAAGAACAAGAAAATGTGTGAAGATACAAAGCGATTGGAGAATGGAAGATGACTGAACAATAGATGTGCAAAGAGCTTGAAGACCAGCAAATGTGCAAAGAGATTGGAGAACAGCAAATGTGCAAAAGGCTCAAAGACTGGCCAATGTGCAAAAAGATTGAACAAAACAAAACAAGAGATGAGTGTGAAGAACCAGAATACACATACTCTTTCTAGTAAAAAAATTCATGGCAAAAATCAATCAACCTACACAGATGCACATAAAGGTTCAAATTCAAGATATCAAACCTATTCAGAGTGTGTGCAATTGCTAAGGTAATGTGGGTGGGGGGTGGTTTAGGTTTAGGTGATAGATAGGCTTTCTTTCTCCAGACATTATAATGGATTTTTTTTTTAAAAATCCCATCCACAACACATGTATTTTGGTTGCATCTTTGTGTTCCAGATTTGTGCCACTTCAAACTTCCTTGATGACAATAGTACCCATAAACCATCACCAAGTGGTTAATTTGAAACTAGGAAGTTACAACATATGTGTTAGATGGTGGCAGCTCTGTATGCATAATTTGTTGTCTTATTTTGTGGCATGTGCCACAATTTTGCAACCTAATTGGATTTGGGATTTGTTTTTATATGCCATGAAAATTGGGCTCAAATGCACCAAAGATTTCAACTCTATATTTTTTCTCTTTCTCTTGACAAAAAGTCAAACCCCCAACAACCTCATATTGATTGGTATGTGCCTGAAACCTCCTCCCTACAAGTCCCCCCTATCCCTTGTTGGGTAGGACTTTGTCTTTGTGTTGAACACATGCAACTAACTTCCATGCAAACCATTTGTGAGGACTTTTTGGGATATACACAAATAGAAGCTCCAATCTTGCAATTTTTCTTTACTCAAGACTTCTTGAAATGGTTGGTTGGTTGGTTGGTTGGTGGCATAGGTAGATGTTTAGAGTGAATTACGTAAATTTATGGAACCAATACAATGTTAAGAACTACATACAAGAAACAAATGTTTAGAGTATAAACAGTCACCTTGAATTTTGGCAATTGTTGCATTTATACTTGACAAAATATTGGAGGAAACCTTTTGAATTTAGTAGAATTATTCAAAGACAATATACTCACTTATAGTAATGCAACACTTGCAAATGTGATGCAAAAGCAAGATGGTTCATCTTGTGGGCATTTTACAATAGCATATGCAATCGATATAGCATTTGAACTCAACTCACAATAATATATTTACATTGTCTTCTAAATGCGATTGCATCACACAAATCTAAAAAATAAAAACACGTCTTCATTCTCTAAACACATAATCACATACTTGAATGTCACTAATCATATGTAACAACATAGAGTCCAAATTAGATAAAATAATAAATGATGCATGTATTAAGTCTTACAAGAAGTTAAAATTGTGAAAATATGAGTTTTACACAAAAAAAATTTAAAATAAAACCCTTTGTCCAATTTAGAAGTTCAACCTACTTGTTGACTTTTTTAAAAAATTAATGTGCTTACTTTAATGACCTAAATCTGAATTTAGGACTTTATTTTCAAAGTTTTACCTCCATTTTAGTCTTACGGTTTGGTCCTTGTGCTAGTTCCATCAAAAGGGTGTCAAGTCCATGTCACAAGAATTTAAAGTTGAAACCATGGGTTTAACCTCCAAACTAGAAAACATGCCAACTTTTTTTTAAATGTCCCCTTCACATAGACAAAATTGTTATGAACTGTGAATGAGAACATTTTTTGGGGAAAAAATAACATAGGGAACTTGATCTCCCTCATTGTGATTGTGTTTTTGATCTTTATGTTGCATTGTAACATTTTGTAACTTTAGGTTGTTGCAAAATTTGTGTCCATTAGAATGAATTTTTTTTTAAAAATGTTCAAACGCATTAGGAATATGTATATGTTATGCCATAGCCAAAGCAAACCAACAACACCCACAAGTGCAACATGGAAAATGGATGGTGAGCATTTGGCATTTTGAGAAAACTAAAGAAAAAATTTGCAACACCTATAGTGTTCAACCCAAAGAAAATGCCCTTCATTTCTAAGCTTAAGAAAATAATCAAAATCTACAAAGAGTTTTGTAAGGTCAAGACTAAAGAACTTCAAAAAGAAAAGGGAAAAACAAGAGGTAAATTGGAAGAGGCACAAGAAGACTTCCAAACCTTATTCCATGATCCAAATAAGCAAATGTGTTTAGGGGCCTGGAGATGAAAATTACCTGAGTTTGAGAACATCAAAATAAATGGGTAGAGGGTCAATGCAAGGGTCTGGTGGAAACAAAAAGAATGAACATGCACTAAATAATGTTTTTCAATAATGAAGTTGAAACTAAATAAACCCCATTATCAATGTTGATGTTGAGGGATGAAAATGGTAGGATGGTTAGCAAGAAAGAAAAGATGAAAAATGTTTGTTGTAAATTTTATAACAACTTATACAAGGTTGAAAAGGACCAACCAAGGTGTGAGGATCTAATATCCAAAATTATCAACGGCCTACCTATGAGGTTCACTAGTGAAATGCATGTTAAGCTCATTCAACCTATTTTTATGGAGGAATTACATGTTACTTCAATCTCAATGGCCAAGGGTAAGTCACCAAGGCCAAATGGTGCAGTGATAGAATTTTATACCTTCTTTTGGGAGGTAATTAGAAATGAGTTTTGTAAGACAATTGAAACAATAGTCAAGAGGGGGTGCTTGCCAAATAGGATGAATAAAAGATTGATTATGGTTTTACACAAGCTAGTGAAAAAGAACATTTTAGAAATTTGTACCCCATTATTCTTCTAAATGTGTCATATAAAATCTTTGTGAAGGCATTCTAGGTTAAACCTTAGCAAATATTCATGTAGTGATTAACATGGATCAAACAAACTTTCTTCCATTTAAATTTACTAGTGGGTGCCCGTGACCTTCAGCCACTATAGGTACCTATTGCTGCCATCCTTGTTTCCATTGATGTAGGACACTCTCGCTATTTAATTCTCTTTAAAAATATATTTACCCTCTCTTATTTCTATCCGTCGGATTAAAAATTGGACACATCCGAACCGATCGATTTTTATTCTTCCGAAAAGATACGTTAAGAAAATTGGCCCCACCTTCGCAATTGGGCTCTTTTGAAATTTCTTACTTGGCACGATTCTCTTAGCACCATGGTTCGTAGTTGTTGGATGTGGTGAAATGTATCAAATCCTTACCGTTCGTTTGGAAAGCGGGCTTCCAAGGAGAAAAATTGTGGGGTCAAGAGAAAAACAATTTTAACCGTTAGATTGAAATTTGGGCAAATCCAGATAGTTGAAGTGAAAAGATATCATTCTAGACCCGGTCGGCCTTCTATGACGAACCCGAACTCCGTCACAGATGGACGTCACCATGAAAATGCAGAGGCCGGTTCTGCCATAGAATGTTTTTGCAGTAGAATTGTCTTGTCACAGATAGACAGACAAGAGAATGAATATATAAGATTTTTGACAATTTATTACTAGCCCAACAGACCATGGACTAGGTTAATCTAAAACTAATCAACTTTTGGTATTACTAAAATTAAGCTTTGCAAAAATGTATAACAAGGTAAATTAACATTTCATGTTCAAAGTGTTGCTAAAAATGGGCATGGCTAAAAAGTTTGTGGATGCCAAAACAATAATATGTTTGAATGGAAATATCACCAAAACACTTGAAATAAAGAAAGGGGTGCAATTGGGTTGTCCCTTAACTTGCTATGTCTTCATCTTGGTGGGAGAAGTTTTATGGTTAAAAAGGCAGCCGAATTGGGAGACATCAAGTTGGGAAAACTATCTTATTCTCACCTTATTTGTGAAAATAAAATAGTAGACTATCTTTCAGTACACTAGTAACACCACACTTTCAATTATAGGGGAGGAAGACAAGTTTGAAATGTGATCAACTTATTACAACTTTTTTTGACCATAGATGGCCTACAAAAGAATTGGGACATATCAATTTTAAATGTTGGAATTACAACTTTTTTTTTACCTTAAATTGGCTAACAATGAATTAGGGCATATCAATTACATATTGGAAATACAAGAAATGTCAGAAAAGGCCCAGTGGACTAATGAAGGAGATGTTTCCAAACTCTTTGGCACCCATTTGGGCTACATGTTGATGTCAAAGAGGTGGATTCATTTTTTATCAAAAAAATTTAAAGCAAGCTCAAATATTGGAGCTTGATACATTTACAACTTGCAAGTAGGGCAATAATTGTAAACCCAATCTTGGTGTCAACACTTTGGTTTTTCATCAACATATGGGGTGGCTCCAAGAAGGTCATTAAGAAGTGTAAATCTTTTAGCCACAACTTTTTGTGGGCAAGAAAAGAACACCATGCTAGGACTAAAGTTAATTGGTCTATTTGATGTGCTCATAAAATTATTGAGGGGCTAGGCTTGTTACCACCTTGTTGGACAAATGGGTGGTTTTTGCCTTTGAACCAAGGACAACTAACCTTAAAACCTTGTTACACTTCACATTATCGCACTACAAGCCTTCTAAACACAAAAGATGGATCCCCAATTTAAGTTTGGTCATTGTTAAGAACCATGTCTCTTCTCTAGGATCCAAGGTTTGGGGAAGGATTACAAAATTGTGAAAAAATTGCAATTTCCTCCTAGGTTGGTTAAACCAATAGAGCAAGTAACCTTGTGTTAGGGCACAAGGTTTAGAGGCGGGGAATTTGGATTCTCCATCTTGAGAACCCAAAAATTACATAGAGTTGGGCAATGCACAATTAAAGATTTGTGGAAAGCTTGACGCATGGTCTTTAGACCATGCAAGGAAATTAAAACAAAATTTCCCATAGGAAGAAAGAGAATGCAAGAATTGGTCGAGAATGTGTAATAGCCTAGCTACCACCAAAATGGATAGAGGAGTTCATAAAGCCAACTTAAATGAGATGTATCGAACAATGGCTACGAATTTGTAAGGATGATGTAACAAATCTAGTCAGAGTTTTTGCATAATTAATGAATTCATACCCATGGCTAGTGTATTGGCACAAAAACTTCTTACAATCCAAACAAGGTTATTATCAACAAGGTGGGCAAATATTGGAGAATATTTGAAAGAATATTGAAAAGGGTGAAAGTATTCAATATACTTTAACATTTAGGGGCTAGCATTCAAGTTGTTCTATCATACACTTAGAGAATTTTCTTTTGGTCATGATGGGCAATGGAATTAAGAAGGGCATACATAGTTAATGAATTATAATGCCAAACTAGGAACGAAGTTGGTTAACCCAACAAAAGTTCTTACAAGAAACTTGTTGAAAAAGTGAAAGTAGGTTCTTCTATTGAACTTTTAATTTGGAAGGAGGTTTGGAGGAAGAATGTGAGCCATATCAACATAGCTATGTTCAGTAGTCTCAATTTTTAAGAGTTGCATCAGGGATATTCAAGTGTACTAAAGTTATTAGGGGTTTTTAATAACTTCGTATTAAAATAGGGGATGATGAATGCGCATGGTTGTATAGGGGGGTTGTTTTCTTTTTTGAAATACGATATTGGTGAATAAAGTGTTGGGTTAGTTCTTTTCTTCAACAAAAAGTTGGTAAACCATAATTTTAAAACCTCAGTGACGTCATTAGGGGTGAAAATTCTCTAGAGGGTTGGAGGTGAAAACAAACACCGAATTCATGGTGTGCAACAAAACATTGGTCTTGTTCTAGTATTTAATGAGTAGCAAAGATGTTTTAGATTCATGAAACACGTGAGGGGGTGTCAATGAAAGGTCCAATAAATATAAAACAATCTTCAAGCCTTATAAACATAGGATTAATTTGAAACAACTTAACGATTAAATAAACAAGGAGGATAGGGTGGTAATGACAACATGGGTTTTATAATGAATAAAACATTTATTTAGATTATGAATAAGCTCAACAAGGGGCTACAATTACATGCTAAGTCATGGATTAGGCCACAATGATAGTTCATAATTGCAAAAAATCTAAGATGTGTCGAATGGTGCGAATTAGGTAATCCACCTTGCTATTAAGAACAATCGATGAATCGGACTGCACAACCAATGATAGTGTCCAATGCTGAGAATTGAAGACCATGCGAAGATGAAAGTGTTTTCTGTCTCATAACAACCTTCGTAGACGATTTCAAGTTCATCACTAAAAACAAGGTCAATTTGCAACAAATTCACTAAGAGTTCGAAAAAATGCGATAGTACCAAGCTTGAAAGGGATTGACTTCAAAACAAATGCACACCTCTCGTGGTTTGGGGTCTTCATCACGAAGATGTTGCATCAACGTCAAATCTAAAAATGACTCCAAAATCGATTTTTCATTCATTTGCGCAACTTGAGGCCCATAAGACATGGCCATACGTAATGCCATAATTTCAAGGAAAAGATAAGAAATCTACAACCAAAATCAAATCGGTAGGAAATGTGTGGGGGACTTGTGACATCAAAATGCATGATTGTAATTTATAGGCCAAAAAAAGGGGAGGAAATGCATAAATAATAGCCTAGAACCATGGTAAAAGTAAAACCTTAATATCAAAGGAAAAAATGAAAGTCTAAGTAAAATTTCTTGGGGGGAGAATGGGAAGGGGTGAAAAGGTGCTTCTCCTTCTCCTTCTCCTTCCATTGGCCACCAAGCACTGGAACCTTCTCTTTTTCCTTCCATTGGCCACTGAGTTGGGATCTTCTTTCACCTCCTTCCTTTTCTTTAAAAGGGCGAATTCAGATCGATTGGAGCTCTCTATTTTCGGACATAATTTGCGATTCAAATCTTAAGAAAACTTGTTCCCACAACCTTATTTGATAGGAGAAAAATAAGTAATATTTGGTAGATGGTAAAAAGAAGGAGAATATATTGGATGGTTGTAGTAGTTTTGAAAGAATGGAAGTGAGTAGGGATAGTGTTGGAAGCTTGAAATCCTATTAAAAACTTTATAAACCTTCTCGGGTTTGGTAACATAACTTACTATTGGTTTAGCTGTAGAACTTAAGATTTGATAGGATGGTGTGGCTTGCAGTTAACTTTCTAATGAGTTAAAGCAAGCTAGATTTGGATAATGTATGTGGTAGTAATAATATTTTAAGTGATTAATGGTTCGCAGCCAAGTTGAACATGGTGTTGAACCTTTAAAAGTTGGTTTAAATGAATGACAATTTAACATAAAATTTTAAGATTTGGCATGTTTGAGCTTGAGAAATGTATCTATCAGTTCTAAATCATAATTGATGCATAGGATGCAAGCTACTTGATTTCAACTACAAACACAATTTAACATCTAATAATACACTTGCATTTTTCCTTGACTTGTAACATATGTATTTTCAAGTATAGTCACCTCATAGAATTGAAAGTAGAAGGACAGAAAGTCGCTTCACAAATCAAAGAAAAGAAAAAGTTGAAGTCTATTTGGTCATTATGGCATTAAGCCTTAACAACTAACACATGGTTGGCCAAGGTCAGCTAGGAAATACAAATAGATTACCTAAAATATGTCAAACACAAATTTTGGCATTACCCAAAAGCCACCAAGGCCTAGGGGTTTGATTTTTCTTTCATGCACCTCCCCATTCTAACATGACTAAGAGAACTCACAACTTGGAACAATGTCTATCATTAAGCACATGCCTAGCATGTTAAAGTTGTTTGGTATTATATGGGCCTTTTTTAGGGGTGTCACCTTGTGGACCATATGATGCTAAATGGCATGATGCCAAGTTAAATAAGGTTATTTGGAAAGACTTGATTGGCTATGGTAAAGGGAGTGATAATATGTGTTGTAGCAAGTTTTTAATAATCAAAGGATGAAAAAAAAAACTCTAAAAGCCATTGATAGGATTTGGGGTCCTCGTCATGTTATTTGGCTTTTCAATGGGAGGAAAGTGAGCTGATGTTATCAACCTTCATTGATTGTTGTGTCCTTTGTTGGCTAGTGTGGGTTTTGGTGAACGATGATTGAAGGCCATTTATTCATTTTGGTTCTTTTCAGTTCTTCCTTGCAATGGAATTTCCATTTGTTCCAACACAAGAAGAACAAGAACAATAAGTGGTTAGAAATTATTTTTTTGTTGGGTTATGGTTCCCTAACTAAAAGCATTTCCACTCACACTTTCAATTTAGGCTTCAATTAAACTTTGTCACAATGAAAATATGAATCAAATGTTCTCCCTTTCCTCACCCATAAACAAAACAATTGAACAATATAAAGTAAGAGATATTTTTAATTTCATCACTTAGGCCAATCGTTATGGTTAATCAATGAAAAGTAATGAATAACAATAATTTCTTATCTACCTATTACATTCTTTTAAAACTCTTATCAGACATGAAAAAATGTGCATTTTTCAAAATCAAAGCAAAATTTGAAGAATCCACAAATTTTGACATTTTTTTAATTCAAAATTTTAGATATGGGGTAATTTATAATTGCTTCTAGAAATGGTCTAACCATGGTGTTTAGATCAACTACTATTTTTATCACTTATCTAGTAAAAACCTACTTGCAATTTGTTAGTAGGTTTATAGTAAAAACAACCTTTATGTGCAAATAACCTATAAATTATCTACTTACCTACTAGTGATTTTATTTTTTAAATGCGGGTTTAAAGCATAGGTGGAAAAACAATTGAGTGATGCAAAACATAAGTGATGAAAATTGAACAATGTTTCAATTCTATGGATGATGCCATTGTAATCAAAATGCCCTTGGGTGATTGAGAAAAAAAATACAAAAATATCCTAGCGATGTATTTTGCTCTACCTATATGAACTAGTTAACAAAGCACTATTTCTATTGCTAACTAACTATTAATACCAATGACTTTCAAAAAAGATGGCAATAAACCTAAGTAATGGCAATGTTATCTAGCAACATGTCATGGGAAAATTTAATGCAAAAATAGCTTCCTATTTCAAGCATATCAACCTCGACCATATTTTGATAAAACATATGCCGACATATTGTAAGTAACCTTGTATCGAAATGTATCCAATGTGAAAAAAAATTGTGTTTTCATAACAACAACCAATTACAAGTGACCATTCAATTGATTGTGCATTTTGTTTTTCAAGAATGAAATAAAACTAAAGTAGCATTCATCTTCCATGAACCCAAGAACATGAACCATGGCAATTTTTCTTCCAGCTATAGGTATCCTATAAAAGAATGAAACAAGAATTGTGATGCATGGATCACTCAACACAAAATGAGTGAAGGGATTAACAATGATGGGGTTTGCCTTGTTGGATGCAATAACCACCACCTCAGCCATGGCTTGAACATCATTCAACTTCATTGTCAACTTAAACAAACCTTGTTGGACATCCAAATCCCAACATGATAAAATTGCAAGAACCATAAGAATAAAATTGTTGTCTTTAAATTGTCCACATGGCCATGGAGTGTAATAAAATCCTTTCAACATTTCCACGTGTCAAAAAAAGGTCACCTTTGCATTTGCCTATATCCAATATTGGGAATAAACAATCCCCATTACATTTAACACTACCTATTCTAGAATCCAATTTAACAAATAGGCCTTCAACAACTTCTACAATGGTCCCAATTCCCAACACAACACAACGCAAGTGTTAGAATTTGCATTTTTCTAAAAATGTGTTTAAAAACATGTAGACCATCTATAGATTTTGTTACAAACCATATTTTAAAGTTATTTTGGAATTTGAATGTACCATGGTCCATGACATTTGTAAATAAAAAAACCCAAAATATAAACTTGGGCTAGGGCCTTGGATCACCATGATGTTCATTTACGACATCTACAATTCAAAAGAACCGTACAAACCACAAACCACTTGTAAATCTTTCGATACATGAGTCATGAATGTACTTTAAGATCTAATAGTACAAAAACTAGAAACAAAAACTTGGGGGGTTTGGAGGACCACCATGATGTTCACTTATTGCATTTGGACAATAACATCCTTATTCACAAACCATTTGCAAATGTTATGATTCATGAGTCATGATGTACCCTAAAATCAACATATATAAAAACCAAAAGTAGGGAATGGTGGCTTTGGAATCACCATGTCCATTGTTCACTTAAAGCTTAAGTGTGTCAATAAACTTTTAAAAATTAAAACATGATAGGAGCGTACATTTGCACTCAACCTTCACAAGCTACATTACAAGTGCAAATGTTTTTTGAGTCACCAACAACTTAACATGTATTTGGGAAGACTACACCCTAGTGAGCCCATGTTTTCTCACCTTTCAAAACAAATGCAAGGTGTTCAATGTTGTTTGTATTATAATTTGCCACCCACTTCCTACAAATGTGTTCGTGATCACCTTGTATCAATCCTTGAAAGGACTAGAATTCATTAGTGTAGAAGGAGGATACGGTGTCATGATATAATGTGTATAATTAGTCTTGACAAACTTTCATCGTAGTTATGAAATCACAAATGAATATATCCCTCTTATATGAGCAAATTTGAAAAGGGATTGCATGCTTTCCATCAAGGGCAAAACACAAGCTAGCCCAAGCAACAAGTGTATGTCCCATAAAAACCCCAATTTGGTTTGCCACAAAATTAGAAACAAACAAAAAGGCATAGGTCACTAAGATGCAAACTTTTTTAAAAAAAAGGATAAGCTTCACCTTTGCCACCTAGTTTGAATTTAAATCAGCATGCATCATCGCAAGCAAAGGATAATATTTTTCCATTATTTTTTTCAATGACTTTAGCATGGACATCCACCTTGTTTTCACATTCTTTAAAATTTTGTTCCTTTTTGTATCCAAGGTTTGAGCCAATTTTTGAAATTCCACATTTAAGTGGTTAAAATAACCATACGTGTTCATCATGAAGACCTCAATATGAGCAATTAAGGTCAAATCCCCCAAAGATTGGATGGCCAAGTTTGTCCAATGGGCAACACAATGAACCCCCATCAGAGAAAGAGCCCATGAATCCTTTATTTGTTTTGAGATTCTTGTCCCCCCCCCCCCCCCCTCTAAAAACATTAATCCCATTGGCTCCAAAGCATAATAACTTTTTGGACAATTTTTCTTTGGTTTAACCCCCACCCTTGAACATTGCAACCATAATAACTTTAGTGAGATTGTTAGAACCAAATCCATCCACAATCCTCTCAACACACACCGAATGGGTACCCTAGTTTAATCATCAACAACATATGCATGGATACATATCCAAGAACCATTACCAACTGTTGTGACCTCATCACAATGAATTGGGCATATTCTATAACCTTGATAGTGTCAATCTTCAACTTGGGTGCACATGAATTCAACAAATACCCAACTAGCAGAATTTGACTAGTGCATGGTTGGATTGTTTGGGACTCCTAAATTAGCAAACAATTCATACAACGATTCATAATTCAACATCGGACAACCATGTGCAAAAACATGAAACACTGTTTTCATTGGGACCATTTTCTCAGCCAAAATTGACTTTGAACCCCTTTGTGCATACAACTTCATGTTTTTCAAGTGGGCACAATCTTTGGCAATGTAGTTTGCACCTTTCTTCATTTCAAGTTTTGGCAAATTCCACACAACAATTCTACAACCCACAAGTTTTGTTAGAGTGTTGACAAACATTTAAAACTTTTAGGTGTTCTTAAATGATTTGTAAAAAACACCCAAAAGTTTTATAAGTTTGTAGATAATCTATAGATAAACACCCAAAACTCTTAGATGTTTTCAAACAATCTATAAACAAACACCCAAAACTCTTAGACACCTTCAGATGATGTGTCGACAAACACCAAAAACTTTCAAATGTTTTCTAACATTCTCAAATGATCTGTCGACAAACACCCAAAACTTTCAAAAAAGAAACTTTCAAACACTGTCCATATACACAACGAAATATTCACAACTCGTTGAACTCAAGAGTCAGGACACATTTGAGCTCTTTGAAATTTCAACTCATTAAATTCATGACCCAAGAATTAGGTCTCACATTCTTATCATACAAGTGATTAATTATGAAATCAGAAAAAGTAACATACGTTAAATTCAAATAGAAATTAAATAGGAATGGATCCAATGCAAGGCAATTCAACAAAGATCATGATTGTGAATCGTGATCCAACTCTTGCAATGAAAAAATAAATAAATGCAAAAGGACACAACTTCTTAATGTTTAAGAAGCTAGGACTTGGAACACACTTGAACTTTGCAAATGCCATCATTGATCATCATCTTCCACCTAAACACCAAATCTTGATCCCCCTTCACAAGCCACAAGTTGCACCTTTCAACCATAGAAACCTTTTTCTTGTAAGCCTCCAAAGCTGAAACGACCAGTCCAGTACTTTTGCACATATCCATAAGCGCACAAAGATTGTACAAAAATTATGTAAATTGTAAACTTCAAAAAACAATCATATTACAATGTACAATGTACACATTACAAAACCAGATTGAAGCAAGTAAATGAAGTAACAAGATGGGGAGTGAGGTTCTCAAGTCTGGAGTAGCTGTTTCAACTTTCAAGGTTTGCAAGAAAATAGACAGGTGCTTGTGCTCCTAGCAGTAACTAAACATTGCTATGTAGATCTTCGCGATCCTAGCAAATATGGGATCTGATTTCTGGTAAATCCGACTCATGTATCTCAACAACTTGCACTTCAAGTTCGCAGAAAGAACACTTGAATTTCAAACCAGAAAGCAAAATGACACCTGGGTCCGAGCTTGGGCATTGTGGGTGGCAAAGATAATCAGGGTTTTGGGAGTGAACATGCAACAATATCACACAATCGGTTGTTCTAACGACCTAAACCTTGGTGATATGGATGCCTAGTGTTAATGTAAACGGGCAATCATTCAATTCACCTAACCAAATTCACAGCAAAACAGAGAAAAACCCTCATCTTAGCTTGCTTGCACCTCCCTTGCCAAGGTTGAAATCTGGCCACATCACCAAAAATAAAAGGGGTGCCTACCAGTCACCTATATTCGTATTATCTACCTATATACAGGACTTCCTTCTTGCACAAGGAGTTACCAAGGTGAAACCATTTTAAAAACTCAGTTGAGGTTCATCCACAACTGAGTCATAATTGGCATACAGTAGATGGTGTGCTGGTTGGCATGTGCCCCTGCTTCATTGCACCAAGGCAATTTCCCCTTCTTGTCCCTCACCACTTCAGATGTGGTCAAGTCTCGTTGTGCATCCTACTCTTGAATGACTTGGCATCCACTACACCATCTTAGAGTTCTTTCTCAAAGTCATTTTAGCTTCTAAGAAAGAACAAACTAATGCACACTTTCCAAAACCGTGAATCTCGAAGTCATTTTGGCTTCTTTGAGATTCACAGTTCTGGAAAGTGCCACATTAGTAGCTTTCTAAAACATTCGACCCTTGACTCAAAAAAAATTTCTCCCGTGAAACGCTCAGAAACTGCAATTGATCACAGAACATGGCACATTTACATCTGTATCATTGAGGCTGGAGAAGATATCAAAAGTGCAATTCTGAACCTAGACTTGACAGCCTTTGTTCAGCACTGCACATTCATTTACATTCACAACTACCATGCAAATCATCTAACCATAATCAGTGAAGAAAATTTGTTTCTAAACTGAGCACCCATAACTGGATACCATGTATTGCAGAAACAGCGCCCAGAAAACTAGTTTGTAACCTGACCACCAATTCACTTTAGAGGAGATAACTGGAAAAACTAGCATGTCACATACTGAGAAATATAGAAAAAGACTGCTAAATTGCAAGTAGGATCTCCGAAAGAGAAAATGGCATTACCCTTCAAATGATCCAAAGCAGATGTCAAAATTGGAAAACGGAAGTAAAGCAAGACAACATTGAATCAGAAAACTAAAAAGTCTGCAATGTCTACTATGTCTACATTTACTGCTCCAAGTTGTAAGATGTAGATGTTGAAGCCAACATCTTGTCCTCAAATTTCTGGACTCTATGATGGCACTGCAAAACACAACCAACAACATCAAAAAACAAAGCTACAATGCTTGCCTCTTCAAGGCACAGGTAGATAAGAGCCTCCTAAGCAGTAAAATACAGAAAATAGATATGCAGGGGATCGAATTCTCACTGTAAGTAGTGGTGTCAATCTGCTCTGGTAGTTCTTTGATGTCCACTTCAAAGCGCTCTTGAACCTGACAAGGAGAACAGGCCCCCAATAAATGAAAAGAAAGAATAAGAGATCACTACATGTCATTGCAACAACAACATTGGTCCAAAATAACTTTCAACCTGTTCTGAGCTGGACGAGGTAGGTTACCTGATTGAGAACATCTGAATCAGAGGCAGAAGCCACAAAGGTGATGGCCAGACCCTTGGTTCCAAAGCGACCAGCTCTACCCACCTGGTACAATATGCAAGTGGTGATCAGTTAGTAGAGGGAAAAACATATATGGAACCTAAGCCAGATACCCTTCCTTCACCTATCTTTCACCTTCTCTCAAGACAGAGATGGAAGGAAACTCTGCTGACTTCCATAATCAACATACTTAAAAATCAGTTTGGGTTTATTTATGTAGTGTTCTACACTAAGGTCACACATATACCCGATGCAAATAAGTATCAGCAGAGTCAGGCATGTCATAATTAATGACAATGTTGACACGTTCAATGTCAATGCCTCGTCCAACAAGGTCGGTGGCCACCAGAATTCGCTTGTGTCCCTCCTTAAAACCTTTGTACCTCGTCAACCTGAGCATGCACAAGTAGATGATCAGACACTTTCCAGTACAGGTTGATATGAACAGCAATGACATTGTTTACTCTTTTCCCTTACACTTTACAGGAGCCACAGAGCAATATGGAAAATAAACAGACAGTAAGGTTCACAAGGCACAAACCGCTCCTCTTGTGACAAGCCAGAGTGGATACAGATGGAAGGAAAGTTGCACTCCACCAATAGTTTATTCAGCTCTGCAGCACGGCTCACGCTCTTCACAAAGATCACAACCTGATTGAAGTCGAGTGCATCCAGCAGGTCATTGAGCTTCCGATTTTTCTCCACCTCGCTCAACTTGATGTAGTGCTAGATAATGCATATGCACCCAATATATCACACAAGCAGTCAATACCCCATGATGGATTCTAACTGTGGCTTTGAACAACCCATGCAAGTAAGGCAAAACAAAAGAATCACTTTTCTACTTTGTGACCCTGACTATTAACAAATATGCAGATTTTTCTCCACTGCAATTTCTAATTCAGGTGTGATCTACAAATTGTTGCCATCATATGAAGAAAAATTGTGGACCTGAAGATATCATCAAAGAAACCTTACTTGCACAAGACCATGCAATGTAAGCTTCGCCTCATCATCCACGTATATCTCCATAGGCTGTAATTTGAAATGCCAGCAAAAAACTTAGGACCACACACAGACACAGATGTGAGGAGAATGTGCTGGCATCCTGGCAACTGCCAGCGCCCCATGTACACTTCCTTTCCAATGCCAACCAGGTATAGCACATTTCTTTCCCCATTTGAAGCTCTTCCCCTTAGCAGCCTTCAAAAGAAAAATTGAGCTTCCAATACACCTGCAACTACACGGCTGTTACTCCAGCCACAAAAGAATGCAATTGACCAATTTTCTGTGTCCCATTGTTCTCCCATAGGAGATGCAGCTAGATCCATCCCAGATGCGAAATGCACATGAGTAGGAACTGCCCACAGATGACACATTTGCCTTCAGTACATTCCTCATCAACGCAGCATGTCGAAAATGGAAGGTGTAGGCAGATGAAAATACTAACAAAAACTGCCTCCTGATTTGATGACAAAGAAAGACCCTGCTAGTTTTGATGGATGTCCTTCCCCAGGCTTACTGAGACATTCTCATGCAATAATACACTAGTAGCTTCATCCACCCTAACCCCTGTTTGAAACTGCTACATGGAGGAGAGCCCCAATGGAAGTACCACTGCTCCTGCAACTTCTTTGGGGAAGCCAAGTCAGCTGTCAACCAGGAGTGAAATAACTAACACAGGTCCAAGTTGCATCAATCACCCTATAGACAAGGAAAATGAGCAATGGCGATGGACACTAGCATGCTGCCAGCACCAAGAAAGAAGGATAGTGTCCCAAGACTGGTGAAGGAATGAGTTGGCCACAAGACATTACATCTTGCATGAATCTCTTGCAGACGGGTCGAATTTCTTTACTCAGTGTGGCAGAAAACATCATAACTTGCTTATCATGAGGGGTCAGCTTAAAAATCTCCTGCACATCCCTTCGCATGTCTACAACCCATTCCCTATCTGTAAGTGCTAGAAATGGACAACCACAGCCACGCTTATAAAAGAAATATAACTTTCAAGAGAACTATCACCAAACAATAGAGATAGACATTCAACACAAATTCTTATTATCTTGCTTAGGAAACTTTTGCAGTAGCAGTTACCAAATATCCATATTCTTCAGTAGAAATCAATACCACTCCAAAACCATGCTAGTCAGAACTGATGACCTAACAGCAGAAGAAAAGGAAATACATACCAAGTGACTCCAGCATCTTGTCACATTCATCCAATATGAAGTGTCTAACACTCTTGAGGTTCAAGTCCTTGTCTCTGGTTAGCCCCAGAATACGGCCAGGTGTGCCCACGACTATGTGAGGGCACTCATTTTTTAACAGGTCCTTGTGGGTCTTGATGTTCACACCACCATAGAACACTGCCACCTTGATGTCAGGGAGGTAGGTGCTAAACCTCTCAAACTCATGACAGATCTGCATCAAACCAGTTCTGTTCAATTAAACACTTGCACTTGACTACTCCATCTATCAGGCAGCCATTAATGGAAACCTACCATGAATGCCTGAAATGGCAGGTAGTGAAAACTGAGATTATGCACTCAACATATTGTGGTAAATTCTATATCTTCACAAGTACTTAAAAATTCTCAATACATATGGTTTTAGTCAATCTGAGAAGAATTGAGAGATGACCCAATGATAAAGTTATGGATTTCAGTTCTGACAAAATAAAAGCAACCAAGCAGCAAAGCATGGAAAAGAGGAAACCCAACTCTAAAGTAAAGAGAAAACAGGACCACAAACAAAACTTAGGAGCAGTTTGAATGACAGGAACAGTCATCTGCATCTTCAAGAACCTTGAAATGCAACATGTACATCACTGACCATCTAATATAACATCTGCACCAACGGTAAATCTAGGACAGAATCGCGTCTTGACAGTCACTCCAGAAATAGGGCATGAGTGGTTTACCTGATATGCCAACTCACGAGTGTGGCAAAGAACAAGTGCTGCCACCTGTCCAGCTAAAGGCTCAATCTGCTGGAGAGTGGAAAGGACAAACACTGCTGTCTTCCCCATTCCTGATTTAGCCTGGCAGATGACATCCATTCCAAGAATTGCCTGTGGTATGCACTCATGTTGAACTGCTCCATCACCCAATGATTGGATTGCCTTTGTCAGATAGCAGCCCATTTACATGAGAAGAAAGTCCAAACATCATTTTCACAACTCCTCCAAATTTCAAGTTCTGGAAAAAGATTTTTTTACCTGTACAGATGAGAAAAAGCATTTAGGTGACGCAGAACTACAGTAAAGTATCTTCAGGCATACAATACCCCAGACATAGGAAAACTTCACAGATGAGACCAAAAATTATGTAGCCCATAGATTACAACAAACAAAGGAACACTTTTATGTACAAAACAATGAAACTATCATCCTCTACTGTCAACCTGACAATGAAAGAGTCGCTGAAACCAACTCAGAGAGCTCAGAAACAAACCTTCGGATGGATGCTCAAAACCACAATCTACAATTGCTCGCAAAAGCTCAGGCTTCAGGAGAAAGTCTCTGAACCCGGAACTGTGGATGCCAACGTAACCCCTGCCAGACCAAAAAACATGTTTAGAACCTGGTGCCTTGTTTCTCTTTTTTTAAAGATATCAGCCTGGTGTGACCTTCAGCGAAACCACAAATCCGTTCCTTCATGCAAAGGAACAACAACCAAACAACCCATAAGTTCTGACAAAACAACTGATAGGCGGCGGAAACACAGGTCGTTATGTCAAATCTGAAGGTGCGCCATATGTGATGATCTGTTCCTTTTTTTCTTTTTCTTCTTCTTCTTCGCCATGGCATATAGTTGCAGCAAAAGGGTTTCCATTATGGCATCACAGCCGGACCTAACTTACTTTTTCACGGTATCTCCAGCGCTTTTGGCTCCAACGCCATTGGGGACCGCTTCTTCCTCCTCGTAGTCGAGCAACTCTTCCGTCTCCACCTCCTGATACGTGTCTCCCATACTGCTGCAACTCCCTACTGCGTTTCCGAACCTGAAAAACGGCCGCCAAGGGTTTCTTTACAAGATTCTCCGGTTCCTGAAAAAACGTAGAAAGAAGGAAGGAAACAAGACAGCAAAAAAAAGGCCTGTCTTGCAGCCACAAGCCGAAAACACCCTCAGCCTCCTCCCCTCTGCAATAATCCGTTTTCAAGACAACAGGAAAAGACGAAAGCGCTTGGGTACGCAACGAGGGCACCAGACGCAAGAAACGAAAAGACCAGAAGCCTTTCGAACTCCAAACCCTAAAACAGGAAAGTTACCGACGCTCCGCGTCCTTGAGTGAAGACGTGCGAGATCATCTCGACCGTTAAGACTTAGAAAGGACGGTCGATCGTGGACGGGGGCAGGGTATAGCGCTTGGATTGTGTTCTGGAGGGATCTGAGCAGTCTAGGTTTCGAACCAACCGTCCACATTCGCAGATTTCACTATCCCATTCACACTAGTGACGTCTGTGCTGCTGGCCCCAAGTGCGAATAGGAGACGACTGCTCCCAAGTGTGAACAGAAACTTCATGATATTGAACTCATCAAAGGCTTTCCAGCAATACCAAGAACATGCCCCAATTTTCTGGGGATTTTTATTTATTTATTTTCATTGAATTTTCTTTGACAAAATTGTCCAATCTTCAATAACTCTTGCATTGGAAGCTTAAACTTTAAACACTACTAGAGCAATTCAAAGCACCCTTAGTCATTAAAGGCTTTCCAATGGTACCAAAAGCTCAACAAGGGCCACCATGGTTTGGGAGATATCAACATGAGAAACAAAACAAACAAACAAACTAGTTTTCTTAACTTTAGTGATGAAAGGAAACAAGGAAATGATATAAGGGAGATTTTTTAGAATCTATCTTATGATTGTCCATGTGTAAATTTCAAATAGCATCAATTGTGAACACTTCAACTTCTAGGTAAACATTTATAGAATTGAAGTCAATTGAAGCAATTTTTTCTTTGTTTTTCTTCTTCCATCCTCCTTCTCATTTTGTTTTTTTCTTGTGTTTTCTATTTCCTCTCAACATTCCCATGCACCTGTATGTGATTTGATTGTGAAACACATTTTTCATCCCGCTTCATCTTATTCCTTGCATTAATCAATCATAAAGTTAATGAAAGGAGATAACACTTGAAAAAACCAATGGACTTAGGGAGAACGACAAAAATAAGACTATTGTGAAAGATTGCAACCTTTTTTGCACTAACTTTGTTGTTTGGTTTTCTACATCTAGATTATGTTAAACATTTTACTTTAGTTATAGTCTAGTAATTATGTTTTCTTTTGTTAACGTGTATCAAAATGTTCATTAAAATGATGTCATTGCACCTCTTCTCAAAGTTAAGCTCTTTTTGTTGTCTTTTTTTGGATCGAAATCCTTAGTTTATACAGTAATGTTGTGTATAAAAATGGAGGTTTTTATTGATGTATGGAAAATGTTTTGCATGCTTGTAATAAAGTTGAAAGGACATCACTACAACAAATAAAAAGGTAAAACAATTCAACAATATTTGTATGGTTTTCAAGTTGATTGGTGTAAATGAAGCACATGGCAAGAGCAATTTGGGTTTGTTAGATTCTAGAACTCAAAAGTCCATGCTATGGATTTAAACATCGAATGTGGAAAATCCTACATGGGTGACAACCATAAACATTATGATTATCAATGAAACAAAATCCCCAAAACTGACTACTTGTGCATATGTTGATGTATTGTGTTTTATTGCAAAGTGCAAATGTTTTGTACATTTCAAAACATCATACTATGTCATTTGAAATTCAACATGTTAAAAAAAATAACATATTGTTAATATATGATGTTAAGAAATTTCAATGGGTGAAAATTCATACATAATAAAATCTTTGGTTGCATGATGTGTAGATGTTGTTAGATTGGGGAGAGATGGAATTGAATGTTCACTTGTTAATGTGTAAATGATTACTTGGGTTCATTACAATAGGTATAAAAATCACTTGATCAAAAAATTGAAGCAAACTATCGCATGAGTTTAAAGCTTGAGCTCAAAGTCAAAAGTTGGAACTTAGGGTGGTAAAATGTCTTTTCCCCTATACACATGTAAGTAAAACCCAAGAATTTAACCACAAATGAATGTTGTACCAATGAACCTAAATGCAAACATGGGGATGAATTCATTCATATTCATTATGGATGAATGAATTTTATCTAATGTATGATTGGAAGAAATTTATGGCATTTACATGTTTTTAATAATAGAACTTCCATCAAAATTATGCATGAGTATTTTATATATCACTAAATTCTTATGGATTTTTTGTTTCCATAGTTTTAATTGATTATAGCTTCCTGAAACACAATTTAACTTTATACAACATATCATTTGTTGAATAATATAATGCAAATTCCATTATGAATGTATTTCATGGTTATGGTTGTAAATGCCATTATTTTCAAAATGTTTTAGTTATATTATTATTATTACTATACTAACATCCACCTCATGATCATTATTAATAATATTATTATTATTTAAAATAAAGTTTTTTTTTCTTTTTCCTTGTCAAATTGACCCAATGTCGTTGACAATAGTGGGTTCTTGTTTTGTGGTCCTTTGTTTTTTTTCTTCTATTGTTAATTCTAGACTAATAACACTCATTGTAGTGAAGTTACTTCTTGAAATTGCTAACAAAAAGTGCATTTCATATTGAAACATCTAATTGCATTTCTATACACATGTATACATAATTTTTGGATTGTGATAGGCAAGGTTGGGCCAAAACATGTGCGAAACCTTCAAGTTTTGCAAGCACATGTTTACCTTTAATAACAAAATAACTAATCTTTGAATAACGTTAATATTTTGTAATCTTCCTCTCATTGTATTGTTTTTTTGGAGTCCAAATTGTTTTGTATTTAGTGTTGATTGTTCATGGAGGAACAATTTAAGAAAGTAAGGTAGATGTAGAATTGGAGAAAATAAATTTACAATAGAACTAATTGTCAAAGGTAACAATGATACTTTGGTCCAATGTTGGGCAAGATCCAAATGTAGTTTCATGAGCTAATTCTCTGGAAAATGACAAGTTCAACAAGTTACACAAATAAATAGTTAGTGACAATGGTTCAATTTTGTTCATAGAAGCCATGACAAATATTATTGCATGTAATGTAGGTGGAGGCAACAATGCAAACGTTGAAAAAAATAGTTGGAATCAATATGAGTATAATAAAACTTACCTTTCATGTTAACAAATTGGGGGAATTTTGAGCCAACTATATGTATTTATCTAACTTGGTTGAAATGTATGTAGTTTGAAAATAAAATTGCAAATATCGGATCATAATGAAATTAAAATTATGAAAGCAAAGTTGAAAAAATGGTCATGCTTGATTATCAACCTTCTAAGTTTGACATTGTTGGATTGGTATGTTGGCTTGGACATCATTCACATTCCATATCATGTACTACTTTGAATCATAATAATTCTAGTAAACTACATTGCTTTAGAATATCAACTATAAGCATGATTACAAATTTTATTTTTTATGTTCGTAACATTATGAATACAATGGTTGTTGTGACTATGTTTACTAGTTTGAAATGACTAAAAGTATGTTTTGCATGTTTTGCCCCTTCCATAAATAAGCATGTATTATTTTATTAAGTTCATGATTTTTTTGAGTCAAATCAAACAATGCCACTTACACACAAATTTGGTCATTCCTACATGATGTCGGTGCCTAGTATGGCATGACTAATTTATAATCACACCATGGGTGACATGGGTTGTTACACATTATATGTGTTAAGATTTTAGTCATTGAGGATGTTATTTATATACATATGTGTCAAGTTTAATTGTGTAGACCCCTTAGGAATGTAGGTGTTTAGGTTTCTAAGAGTGTAAGTATGTAAAATATAGATTGATAATATAAGTAAGTTGGGGTTGGTAATAGGTAAGTAGGTAAATAGTAATTAGGTATATAATTTGGTGGGTAAATAATAGTGGGTAGTTTGTTGATAGGTGTAATACAATATTTGCCATCTAACTACCTAATTCCAACCTTAATCATGTTCACAATTATGCATTGGCATTTATGTCATGATTTGAAGTTATAATGTGTGAAATTCAAAATAAATGTGTTTAACTTTGTGTTGTGAGATTATTTGTTATCATTTGAAGTGGTGGTTGGATGGTTAATGCTTTGGTTTGTCACCATGGAGGTGAGAAGTTTAATTCCTTCTTATGATGACACCTTGTTCATGCCTTGAGATTTACATCCCTAGGGAAGGCTTTCAAGTGGCCTACATACCAAGGGGGGACCTATAAGTGGCTTACATATTCGTGTGGAGGAAGGAAGGCATAGAGGAGGAAGGCCTAGATGTATGTACCTAAAGAGGCCTACATCCCCATACCTACATTTTAAATTTGTGGGAATTATATTTAATAAGTAGTTTAAAATCTTAATTATTTTATTTATGTCATTTTTTAGTCAAAATGAGCATGATAGGTGTTCACATAACTAACAACTTAATCATGTTTGATATGATTAAAATGTCAATAAGTGCTGCCTAAAACAATTGGTCCTTTTACATTGTTTAAATGTTTTTTGGGGTTAAAATATAGTAATAAAAGATGGCATAAAAAACAAGATATATAGTAGTGAAGGACTTTGATTATTTGACATTAACCAAAGTAAATTTAATCAAAACATAAAAGAGAGTGGTTTAATGTGGTCAATATCTAAGCTTCCAAATGTGTTTTTCATATATAGTTTTTTTT
Organism: Sphagnum tenellum; assembly: GCA_963921925.1. Taxonomy (NCBI): domain Eukaryota; kingdom Viridiplantae; phylum Streptophyta; class Sphagnopsida; order Sphagnales; family Sphagnaceae; genus Sphagnum; species Sphagnum tenellum. The sequence continues at coordinate 856,890 of OY998154.1, forward strand.
AATTAGCTGGTTCTTACATGCTCACAAGATCCAAAATATGATGAAATATGTTGTACTATAGGTGAGTTTCTTTGCAACGTTGGGATACACCCACATATGTGATGCAAAAGCTGAATAACTTCTTTGATTTGGGTACCTAATGGTTTGTGATATTGTTAGAAGGAATTTTTTTTTTAAATCTTACTAATTTTGCTCCTTGAATATTAGTAAACTACTTGTTTATGTGCCTTTTGGAGACAAATTTGATAATCACACAATACTACAAATATGTGTTTTTAAACTAGTATTTTTATAAAGTTTAATCATATTATAAATCACATTAGACAATGGACAAAATTGGTTGTAGTCATAATAGACTAGTCATTTTTGACACAAATGTGATTAAAACCATATGATTAGGATGATTAAATATGCTTGTCCAAAATGCCTAAAATGACTAAGGCTATTAGTTGATGTGGCATTATTAATTTAATTAAAAATTAAAAATTAAAAATTACATTATTTATATGAATATTTAGTGACATTATGGAACTTTAATATCTTTGAACTAAAGGTGAATCCAAAACACTACCACCTTTGTCTATGATTCAACATTGAAAAAATAAATAAAAAATTAATTAACTTTTTTTAATATTGGCAAATTGTGTTAACCAACATTTTATAAGCCATTTAATCCCCAAACTTGAGATTTTTTTAATGATGAATGAACTTCAGGTAAGGTTTGAACCCATAACCTTTTTTGCCACATTAAAAGGCTTTCACCACTAAACCATCACTTCATGTGATGACAAAAAATGACATTGCAAAATATATAAACACATATTTTGAACAAAAAAATGCATTAAAAAATACCACTATTTGATTTAATTGACTTGGTAGGTTTATTGTTACATTGAAGTTTTAAAATTTTAAATTAAAAATACGTGTAAATCATAATTATTATAATTATTCATTAATTAACAATTTCAAATGCTTCATTTGAGACTTTAAATTTAGTTAAATATTAAAATATTATTTAAGTACATCTAATTTATTAACTTTCTTGAAACTTTGTGATTTTTTTTTCCATTCCAAAATGTACAACAACTAAGATGGTTTTAATTTTTTATTTAAAGGATTTATACGTAGTTTTTGGATTATAATTATTTAAATAAAAAATATATATATTCACAATTACATTGAATTTAAAAATTTCTTTAGTTTCAAACCGTGAACAAATAATTAAGTCATGCAATTTAGAAAATCATATATAAAGTATTAAATATTTGATTGAGTTATAATCTACAAATATTTAGGTAAAAAAAATTATTATTATAATCATATTGAACTATGGGATTCCTTTCAATTTTAGAACATGAACAAAAAATTCAATATTTGTTTCAAAAATTCAAGCAATGTTTTTTTCTTTGCTTGGGTTAAAATTTTCACATATAACTATTTGGGTACATTTGGTTTCCTTACTTTCATCATTGACTTCAATTTTATAATATTTTCAATACAAATTCTTAGACATTCCATTAATTTAAATATTTTGACTTGTGCCGCATATTTATCAAAATTTAACGTTTTAACAAAATATCTTTAGAACATCATTAAAAAAATCATTCTTGAATTATGGTATTAAAATTTGTATGCCTTCAATCTTATATCATTTTATTTATTTTTTTGAATTCAAATGTTACAATGTTTTTGTACTACCAATGGATTTTACTATAATTGTATAAATAAATAAAATATTTACTTACGTCAAATTTAAATGAGATGTACATTAGTTTTTTTATATTTTTAATTCAATTACAAGAAGTTACTTTATTTTATATTCCATTTTATTCATGTCATTTGATCATAAATAAATAAATAGATGGTTTAATTTGGGGTTAATTTAATTTGGACATATATATGCATTCAATTGATTCATCACAAATAGGAATTGAATCATGGAATCTGAATAATTCAAGATTAGCATGTACATTTAGATAATTATTATGATTTTTTTTATAATTTTGATAATAGTGTCAAAATTTTCATTAATACTTCATTTTTTCATTACATTTTCCCCCAAAATTCCCCCTTGTAAATTGTTTATTTATTTGAATAATTATGAATAATAATTGGAATCATGAAAAAAAATCTTTTGTCATTTTTTTTGTAACGAAGTTTTAAAAATAAGAACATGATTTTTTTCCCATTTTATTAGTACCATGACATTAAAAATCATATATATTAAAGCAACAGTGGTGGTGTCTATCCGTCCGTCCTTCTATCTTGCAGGGCAAGGCGGGCAGGGCAGGGGCAGGGCAGGAGTGGTGGTGTCTGTCCGCCTGTCTGTCTGTCTTGTAGGGCAGGGTAGGGCAGGGCGAGAAATCCGCGATCAAGATTTGGGAATTTCGATCTCCTCCTCCTCCTCCTCGCTGTTGCTGCTGCGCAGATTCTTGACGAGATCTCTCCGGAGGAGACTGTTGAGCTAGTCTCTTACCGAGATGAATACTTGCTCCAGTTCTATAAACCATTGAAAAGTAGAGCCAATATTGCCCACATCAATATCACAATCACCCAACCATGACATGAGGAAGGAGATGCATGGACATTCTTGGGCAAGGAGAGCTTTGACGTTGCTTCTTTATTTTCTTCCAATGTCATATCCAGGTACACTGTCACAAATACTCTGCATCAAAACTTCACAGTGGCCTTCGGCCAAGGGCACTCACTAGTAACATTATAATTGTGTGTGTCATATTTTATGACTAATTATAGTTACGCTAGTTGTATTAGTCAACATACACAAATCCATGTGGGCACCTACATTTACCATGTGTGTGACATATTGTTCGATTTCACTATAAGGCTAGATTTTCTTAATCATAACAGACATTGTTACTTTTGATCTTAATCATGATGGAAACATTTAATCATTTCACACTACCAGTGTATTCTAGATATTGACTATATAGTCATTTTAGACATGATGTTAGTAGCATAAGAACCATGTTTTTGTAGTAGGAACATAATTAACACTATGTGATACTCACCTTGGAGTGGTTGGTGATGTATATGGTAATTCTTTTGTGTTGATGAAGAAAATACATGATGAAATCCAATATGCTGATATAAGGTTGGTTCAAGTTGTGAAGACAATCAAAGGGTCACCAATGTTTTTGGCAGTATTAATTTTTAGATTGATGCCAATACTATTTATTTCAATCAAGTTGTGGCAAACAATTACTTCTTGAACTAAATACAACATCAAAATTTCAAATACTCAATTTTAAATTGGACATATATTCAACATATTGTATATTGATTGTGTGTTTTAGGTCATGCCATTTCCTACAACACCATATGACACTTCAAAGTTGTTGAATGCATCATTTGGAAAAAGTTCATTGTAGTATTGTTTATATACTACATTTTTCAATTTTAGTAAGTTGAAATATTGTAATGTTTTTAGTATCTTAGTATATTGATGAAGATACATTCCCAAACATTCAATGTTAATCTTATATATTAAAACAACAGTGTCTATCTATCTGTCTGTTTGTGTGGGCAGTGCTTGGAAGATTCTTCCAGTCACTGCCCGTTCCCTCTGGAGCTTCCCCGAATGTAACTTGCCCAGATGTAATTGATTCCAGAGAAAAAAGAAATCAGGGGCAGTCTGATTTATTGCGGCAAAAGATTTGGTAAACCAGAAAAAAAATATTTAGGCCTTGGACAGCCTAGAATCATTTTTTTTTGTATTGACCAAGACTACCTTTTTTTTTCTTTTAGCTACTGTCCGTCCTGATTAAGGGGATGGATGAAATGTCCGTCCGGCTGGATGACAGGACGGATTTAGGGGAAGTTTTTTTTCTTTTAGCTAATGTCCGTCTCGATTAAGGGGATGGATGAAATGCCTTCACTCTGGGGGGGGGGGTCGACGGGTAAGTTGAGGATGAAAAATTTTTATGCTTTTGTTCCCATCATGTTCTCAATATGTTCTCATATGTTAAAAGTTTCTAAAAAAAACTAAAACATTAACCAAGTTTAAAGAAACCGGAGGACTTCACAGTGGCCGAAGGTCACGGGCACCCACTAGTATATTATAAAACCATGGAATATGTTTATAATTTAATTTGGGCTCCGTGTCGCTTCGCATTACTAATGACAATGATTAAATTATTTTTTAAAGACATAATAATTTTGTTGTAATCAATTTTGTTTTCTCAAAAGATAAAATTTTATAAATTTCACTGTATGCCATTTGTTTCATTGATATTTTTTTAATTCTTGATTTGGTAGGAATATATGGTATGCTAACGAATACATTAATGCAAATCAAGAAAACTTGGAGGTAAGCTTTCTAATTTTTCTTCTTTATTTTAATGTTTTTCTTACTTCATGTTTTGTCAAGCCGTGCTCTTGCAAGAGAAAGGAGATCTTGCTCTATGCTTTTGCAAGAGACCAAACATATTGTTTTAGCCATGGAAGTCAAAAGCATTGTTTGGAGCATTCAGCCATAGCTCGAGCTCCAAAACATTGGAGTTTGAACTATGGCCAAAAGTTTCGGCTTTTAACATTCCATAGTTTGGCATCAAATTATGGAAGGCCAAGAGCAAAAATGCTTTTAGCACTTCAAAGTTTGGCACCAAACTTTGGTCTTCCAAAGTTTGACAATGAGCTATGTAGGATTAATAGTTTTTTGCTCTCAAGCCTCCACAACTCTATGTCAATCTATGGAAATTCTCGGCATTCCAAAGCTCGGCACCAAGCCTTGGAAGCATGAAAACATCCATGTTTTTGGTCTTCCATAGTTCAAAGTTGAGTTATTTGAAGCCGAAAGCTTTTTTTGCTTTTAGCCACACCTTGAGCTCCCAACATTTGGAGCTTGAACTATGGTTAGGAGCAAAAAACCTTTCAATTGTCCAAACTTTGGTGCTAAGCTTTGGAGGACCAAAAACATTTTTGTTTTTAACCCTCCAAGGTTTGGTGTTGATCATTGGAGAATGGAGAGCAAGAAAGCTCTTATCTCTTCCAATGTCTTCCAAATTCGGCTCCTTTTTTCTTGGTACTATTCCTTTCCAATTATGAAGCTCCAATGTAAAATTTATAAAAAATTGGCCAAAAGCCAAAAAAGTTTCTTTTGGATTCCAATGCTCAAATTAAATTATGGAGGCCAAGAGAAACTTTCTTAGTTTTTTGCCCTTTTTTGGCACTCAATGCACAAAACTTTATTTTCTATGCAGTGGACATTTTGTATCAATTTGCTTTGAGTCAATTTTTTTTTATATATATTTTTTAGAACGAAGAATTCATTGATGCATCATAGTTTTTTTTTATAGGAGCTCGTGGAGGCCAATCTTTTTGATAACCAAGAGTAGGAGGTATATTAGTTGCTACTATTACAACTTTGATTTCACATGTTTTAATTTGCATATATTCTTACTTCTACTTGGTTGCTCATTTTGATTTGCATTAAATCTCGAAGTTCATTGAAGAGGAAGAAGGCATGAAAATCTTTGAAGAAGAGGTAATCAATATTAGCGTTGAATTTTTCAATTTCATGTTTCTATGGAGATGCATTGTAGTCACATAGTGGGAATTTGAAACTAATGTGTCTCATTTAAAGGAAGGAATGTCTTAATGCATAAGCTAGAAAGCAAACATTGCACAAGATAATCCCATAGATATGGTAAATAAAACTATTTCAACTATTTCAATACTTGGAAATTGTTTTGATTTCTCCAACACTTGCATTTTGTTTCAATTTTTTGAATATTTGTAACTTATAGATTGTGATTTCAAAATGGGAGTCTTTTTTTTCTCATGTGCTACACATGCAAGGTGAAAAATCTCAAGTTCAAGACACAGAGCTAGATCATTTGATTGGATAATCCAAAAAGTGCAAGTCCACCACAAGTTCAAGGCTATGGAGGTCTTGGATAAACACTTGAGATACACCAAAGGAGAAACTTTGCATGAACATTCCCCTTTGCATGATGATCTTTGTGCCAATGGCTAGATCAACCTTGAAGATTGATGTATTGAAAATGGAATATGTGTTCCAAATGGGGTACTAAGAAGGTGACAAGATTTTTTATGTGTTTATTATAGACTAACAAAGGGACAAAACCATTTTTTACTCTTATGAATAGGGGTGGGATTAGCATTAGAAGGAGGTGAATGAAAAATTTGAGATGTTTCTTAAAGTAGATGCACATTTCTTAAGGTTTTCAAGGCGTATATTGTATGTTTGGGACAAAAATCATTATCTTCAAACATGGATGCCATTCATCATTCAAGTACATCTTGAGGATGCCTCCTAGCACATTTGTGTTGATTCAATATTGTTGGACACAATAAAAATACTAGTGGAGTTATTAACTGCCGTGATTAACCTTAATAAGTTGTAACCATTTTTTCTTCCATGTTATTCCTACTTCTTTTAGCCTAACTTTAATGCAATGCCCATGTACTTTAACATTTCAGTCTTTTGAACTTGATATCATTTTTATTTTTGGATCCAAATAGAGCTTTCCACAACATGTGTCTTGGATGTCGATTTCTAGTTGGGATTCGACATTTCCTCATAATACAATTTCATAACAACATCAGTTATGGAGTAGGTCAAGAAGGACCACATGACAACTTTCACCAAGTTTTTTTTCGTTTGTGATCCAACCTTTGGTCCTAAATTTTTACGTCAAATTCATATTCATTATGATATGAATTCTAACCTTGAAATGTTAATTGAGAAGCTTCAAATTCTTGCATTAGCAACGGTCTCCAATGAATAGAAAATTTCATGGTTCATGTAATGGAATGAGTCAAATGTTTTGAGAGAAGCCAATTTTTTTCCAAAACAAGGTTTTTAAAAATTTACATTTGGTAGGTGCATGGGGAGTACATTAATGGTGACTTTACCAAATATTATGAAGAATGTGGAATCAAAGGACAATTTAGCCAAGCGTAGACACCTTAGCAAAATGGGGTTTCTAAAAGGAAAACCCATACCATAATTGAGAGGGCCAAGATCATACTATTAGAAAGTGGATTACCTATGGGCTTGTGGTCAAAAGTAATAATTTATATTGCAAATTATGTTTTGAATCAATCACCATCATGAGTTAATCAAGGTAGGACAATTTTTTTATATTATCAAATTTAGGAAAGAAGCAAAATCTAGAACATTTGAAATTTTTTGGATATGCTTCTCATGCCTTGATTTTGAAATCAATAGAAAGAAGTTTGATTCAAAGTTGGAGCTATGTTGGATGGTGTGGATATATTCATATGAAAGCCTATGTGTTGTTCAATCCAAAAACTAACAAGGTGATTTTTAATCATGATGTAATATTTGATGAGAGATACATTGGATCAAGAATTCACTACTTGTTTCAACTCCTTACAAGTGTTTTTTCTTCAAAGATGAACATTCCTAGACATGTTTGGAACATCTCTTAAATTGTTTATGTGACCAAGTTCATGATGGTAACTGGAAATGAGTGAAGAAATGAATTCCATTTCACAAAATCTGTCATGTACATTAACCCAATTACCCCCATAAAAAGAGGCCAATACAAATTAAGTGGGTTTACAAAGTGACAAATGACTCTATGGATAAAGCTTCAAAATACGAATCTAAATTTGTAATAAAAAGGTTCGAATATAATGAAAGCTTAAATTTTCATGAAATTTTCTCACCTCTGATTAAATGGAACACAATTATGATATCTCTAATTACCCACTATGGTTGGAAAATGTCACAAATGGACATCAAGACAACTTTCTTGAATGGTGACTTTTAATGAAGTGGTTTACATGAAGTAGCAAGAAGGATTTGAGAAGTTTGGTATTGAACACTTCGTTTGCAAGCTTAACAAAACACTATATGGGCTTTGTCACTTTTGAACTTGGTACTAGAAATTTGATAATCTCTTCAAACATTTAAACATGATTCCAACTTGAATTATTGGCATCAAGATGGGAGAGTCTTCATTGTCATGCTTTACATCGATGATTTGATCATCATTGGAATGATAGATTGTAATGCAACCAAAGTGTTGATGCCAAAGGGTACTAGACTTGAAACATATATGAATGGTATGAAAATTGATCCCACCACCTACATGAGAATGATTTACTTGGTAAACACCAAACTATATATTACTTTTTATGTTTTAGTAGTCAACCATTTTTAAACTGACCTCCAACTATCCCTTGTTAATGTCGTTAAACAAAATTTTAAATATTTTAAAGGTACCATAGATTGTAGAATTTTCTACAAGAGGGGAGGAAACATAAAGCTAGAAGTTTTTGTGGATGTTGATTGTGTAGGTGACACACAACAATGAAGGTCCACAAGTGGTTTTATTCTCAAAATTGGAAACTGATCACCATTATCATGGTGTGAGAAGAAATAATCTATGACTGTTTTTAGTTTTTAGCTGAAATAAAATATTGGGCTTTGATGGAAGGAACTAAAGAGGTCATTTGGTTGAAGAGACTTATAAGCAAGCTTCAAGATGCAAAACCATGATGAACAACAATTTTGTGACAATATTTGTAGTATCAAAATGGCTAGAAATCAACTCTTTCATGCCATAACCAAACATATATAATGTCATTATCACTTTGTATAGGAGAAAATAATCTTAGAAGAAATTGACATCGTACACATTGCAACCAACCAACAACATGTAGACATTTTTATTAAACCAATTGAGGTCATTTCAAAATTGTTAGTCTTACCATGCTCAAAACCAAGGTTTTCAATTTGAGGGAAGGTGTAAGATATATGCAAACCTCAAATAATATACTAGTTGTAAGTTACAATTAGAAAACAATTTGAAGTTAAGTAATTTAACATTGCTTGCATTAATTGAATTGTAATTAGAAACGTGAAACTTACATAAGAAAGACAACAATTTAAGTTAGAAAGCAACAACTCAAGTTCGGGAGCAATAATCAGGAATAATAACATTGACTATCTTGTGCATGGATGTTTAAAAACTTCTTAATTTTATGTAATCAACATTGGGAAATATTTTCCCTTTCATAGGTTCATGAGTAAAATTCTTCACCTTCATCATTGGTAAAAGAGGATGAGTACATTTACACACACTCTTTTCTTTACAAGCACAATTCCAAGTCTCACCCTCCCACTTAAAAAATCTACAAATTCACCTACACCTAAATCCCATCCAATCATTATCTACGATCATCCACAATAAATGTAAACTTGAATCTAAGACTTCCCTTTAACACCTATTCACACGACCATCCCCATCACCCCCACCGCCTCCCTCTCCTTATTCTTCTCCTCCCCTTGCCCAATCCCCTAACAAGTGTCCTACACTACCTTAGATTTACATTGGAGTGACTCACATAGAGCCACCCACATACCCACCCCCTACAAGGGGTAATAGCCTTTTTGTGAAGAGGTTTTGATTTAGGAATTTCTCTCTCCACTTGTTGAGCCTTTACAAGAAGGCTTTATATCATGTGCTTTTTTTCTATAGGGAAAGAGGATGCCAAGAGAGTTTTTCTTACATTCAGGTGCAAGGGTTACCCTCTCAATTCTTGGCTTTACATCATGCACTTTCTTTTATAAGGAAAGAGGATGCCAAGAGGGAATTTTTCTTACATTATAAGTGCAAGGGTCACACACACTCTATCAAAGAAAATGATTTGGCATCATGAAGAAAACATTCAGGGAGCTTTTTGGCAAAATGAAAATCCATATTGCAATAGTCCTTGATTTTGTCATAGTTTGCTATTTGTTACATAATTTGACCTTAAAGAGATTGACATTGATCAGCTATTGGAGATTCTTGAACTTGAAATGAAAACTTTGCCAAGACATGCAAAAAATCAACCATGAAGGAAAACAATGTTAATGCAAGAATCTATTCCGGATAATCACTATGAAGTACTAGGGCACAAAAGGTCAGGTTGTCAGACACATTGTGATTTGAGAAACTATTTGGGATGTCAATGGAACTCAAAAGTTGCAGAATAATCAACAAAGGGCAGGCAAAACTAGGTTGATCAAGGAAGGGAAATAAGAGGCATATAGAAAGAAATGAAGCTTTCTCCTGTATAATGTACAATTGGAATGGTGCTACACACAAATAATCAATGTGTTTTTGAATAGAGAGCCAAACAGCAACCCAATCACAGAATGCTCTCACTCACCTCTCCCCCTTCAAACTCCTTGTTTTCAAGTAGGTCTTTTCATGCAAATCAAAGTCACTACCATCGAGTTTGCAAACAAGAGTCCAAAGCAGCACTTTCAAAATCTAGAAACTATGTGAAAGTGGCTGGGAATAAATCAGGTACCATGGCTACTGTGACCACAAAGAACTCTGTTCCAAGAGGCAAGCCATATGGGTTCAGATTCGCCCTTGTACTATGTGTTTGAACTGCCATTGTTGATCCGTGTTCACTCCCAGTTGGACTTCCATCAGAGGTGCTACTTGAGGACAAACAAGGTGATGGAGCCAGATTTGCAACCTTACAGTCAATATGTACAATTTGGCCTACAATGTAAGGGGTCCCACTAGGCAAACCTTGCTCCTGAAAGAGTGCAATTGATTCCCCAGAAAGATAGTAATGTGGACAGTTGTGGTTCATTGCCTCATAATAGCCATTTGCATTCGGCAAAAACACTGCAAGTCCATGGACATCAAATCTTGTAAAACATATCTTCTCCTGGCTTGCCTGCAAAGGAGTAAACACAAATATCCTTCAAAATCCACATTTCTCCCAACCTTGGCATACTGAACCCTTCACATGAATGACTGGAAAACGAGCCAATAATCCAAATGAGAGCACTTGATCTCAAGTCTAGATAAGTTTACTGTGTTTGCAATGAATTCAATGATTTTGTGCATTGACCCATACAGGGATCTAAAACATCTGCTGACAAATCTTACTGCTGGGATTTTCTCTCTCCTCAGTCAATAACTACTTATGCATAGGTGAAAAGAGCAGGAAATGTGCAACCCATCACCTACCTGCTTGTCAGACTTCCGTTTGGAGTAGAGGGTTTTGAGCATCTCAGTCTGGTTCTCAAATTCTTTGTTCAAGCGGGCTTGATTGGTCTCTGCTACAGTGCATCGTTCCATAAGCTCAGCACGTTGCTGGACCAGATTTCCCACTCTATCTGCCAATATCCGTATTGCTGTCCTGAACTCATTGTCCTCACCAGTGTCGTTCATGCTTACACTGTTCCCACACAAACATCCCATTACATTGGCTATTCCTTCAAACTACCAGATTCCAGTCAGTGGAACTCCCAACTTATTTGTTGATTTTTGTGCGAAAAATTCTTGTCTCATTTTACGCCCATTTTCTTCAGCTTCTTGGGTTGGGGAAATGCTAACCTGGACAAGGACCCAGCAAGTGAGCGAAGGGAGTCTGCAAAGCTGGAGGGGTTGCCAACAGGTGCAGTAATGCAACTACGGAGACGTTCCATGAGGCCCCGCAGGCGCACACTTGATGCACGGAGTGCATTGTACTCAGCAGCTCTCCGGTCAGAGGCACACAGATTAGTTCGCGCTTCTTCTCGGGCATCATGCAAACGATTCTCCAAGTGTGCACAATTCATCTGTATTGAAGGAAAGCATTCAGACCAGGCCAAGACTCCAAGATTATCCAATGTCTTTGCATCCAGAGAAAAAACTAAGACAGTCATCAGCTTGTGATTGATGCTTTGGGTACATAATGGGATACAGAAATAGACCTGGCATTCACTCAACATATCAGCATTTCCATTGAGCTCAGCATGAAGTTGATCAATTTCCACCAATGCAGCCTTGAGCCTCTCATCCGTGGCAGCTAGCAAGCTGACCTTCTCCTCAAGTGATATTTGCAAGGCTGAAAGCTCATCTTTCCTCTCCCTGAGGAAGGCTTCTGTTTGTTCCACATCCTTATCTGCCACATAGCCTTGGGGCCTGACTGTGATGTGAACTGCATCAACCCTGACCACATCTGCCCCTTGCTCTTCCCTTGGCATTTGCACAATCCTTGCTTCTTCTAAGTAATCACGCAAACAAAAGCAACACAAGCTTTACATCAACAGCCAGAAATGACCAAAGATGACTGCAAGGATTTTCACTTCAGGGATTTTCATCAAGGAAAGGGACAATTGCACAGCATCAAATAAATTGCTCTCTTGGGCCCCAAATGTTACGATACATGTGCAAGAACTCTGAACCTCAACCACTCTGACAAAAAAATAGACACCCACATACTCAACAAGTAGGCATTGGAGATACAAAAACTATGAAGGCTCACAGGACAACACACAAATCAAAGCCTTGGTACCTTTTGTGGAATCTTCAAAACCTTCATCTCCATCTTCACCTCTACCTTCAGCTTCTTCCTTTCTGGATTCCACCATCCCTGTATCTGTAACGGACACTGCACCTGGACTCAAAATCAAACATCAATGTCAGGTGAGCTGAACATTGAGTAGATAGTCAAAGTAATTAGGACTTCCGGCAACAATATGACCAAGGTTTAAGACTTGCTATGCACATGCATATCTAGTAGATTGCAGAGGAAATGCCATGAAAAACTTGGGGAGGTAACTGTTCCATCAATTCCAGCAAAACCCAAATGGACACAAGAATGAGTGTAGTCATAACCTTGTGAGTGTGCCACTCACAGAGTATCAGACCATCACCATCATCAGCTCCCACTGATGGGTGTAGATACATAAATGATCTGCTCAAGACTTTGGGCAGAGAATTATGCAAAATGTATGTGTCCTGCGTTTCTGTTGCATCCAGGACTGACAGAAAGTCTCAATCACAATGTCAGTTAGTTTTCAATAGACAGAAGAAGATGGTACCGATGTGTTTTGTACCTGAAATGTCACTCATAGTTTCATCCCCTGCTTCCTTTCCAGCTCCTCTTTGGGTGCTGATAAAATCTGTCTGCCCCACTACACTGGTACTGGAGCTAGCTTGTGCATTACTAGTGACACCTTCATCCATGGGCTCTGAAAGCCCCAAACCGGATTGCATTCTCACTGTACTTGTCCCTGTAAGCCCTGAAGTTTCTGACGAGTCTGCCTGCTTCTCTTGTGCATTACCCCCTGTTTGCTCATGGTTCTGATCATGGTCATTCTGATGATCCTCCACAGATGCAAATTTTTGCAGCTGCATGTGCTGCTCTGCAAGGCGCTGCTCAAGCTCCCTGATGCGCTTTTCATACGATCCACACTGTGCCTGTCATGTCACAGAGACCACAAGATGGAGAATCGCATAAGATGGTGCCCTGTGGGGAAGTAGTACCAGTTGTGCAATGGCTACATGTTAGGACATTGCTGTGATGCTCATGCAGAGTAACAATGCTCATGAACAATCAGGAGTTGATCACATACCTGCCGCATAGCAAGCATACTGTGTAAATGTTTGGCGTATTCATCTTTCAAATGCAAAGCTTCAGCTGTTCTCTGGGCTGCAGTGTGCACTTCTCCAAGCCTTTCTGCCTCTCCCCCCCCTCTCTCTGGATCCTGGTTGTCACCCTCCCCCTCTTCCAGTTCAAAGTCTGGATCCAAATTGCACAGCATTGCAACTGCTGAAGCAAGTTCCGATTTGAGCCATGCATTCTCCACCTCTAGTTTACTTGTCCCTGCAATTTCATCATCCACGATCTCTTCACTTGCTTCCAGGTCTTCACCATCACCAGCATCTCTTGAGACATCAGATCCCCCTGGACACACAAGAACTCTCAACTTCAAAACACTACCCAACACAATATCCTCTCAAAATCTTTTATGCATCAAAAGTTCACAAAAGCCACTGTCCTCTGGAGTCATTTACACAGTGGCCAGCAGTCACATCATACAGATTAGGACAGGTTTCTGCCCAGCACAGGTTTACCTAGTGCAAAACCCAAACTTAGAAGGTTTATACAGACCAGTGTGCTTGTGAATTGTGATCAGCACAAAAAAGCTCTAAAACCTCACCTCCTGATTGAAACCCGCTGTCAGAAAGAGAGTGTGACATGCCTTTCATGTTGAAGTCTGGGCCTGATGCCTTGGGCAAACGCCCTACTAAGGACTCTGGTGCATATCGCTCCAAATCACTGATATCAATGTCCAGCAAGTTGGTATCGAAGGGTGCAATATTGACAACACACTGACTTGGAACCTCAAACAAGCCCATGGCCTGCAACACCTCCCGGGGGATATACATGCTCTGGAATCGCAAAAATTCCTCACGACGCCCCACCTCCACCTCCCTCTTTCTCGCAAGCTTCTCTGCCAACTGGCCAGCCTGTCATAACATTCCATAGCTCAGAATCAAGACCGATTGATGACAGAAGAATTTTTTTTGCATTGAAATGACCGCATACCTCCTTCCCCCTTTTGGACAGACGACCACAACCCAACTTGGGTATCGCTTTATTCTTCCCCCTGATGATTCAACACAGCTGTGGGTGGCATCTAACATGAGGGTATGAAACCCCACCAACATGGATTCCAGTGGACACAACACCTTTTTAAAGATCACCTTCATATAGAGCACAATGAAAAGCCTAGCTATCACCTGTCCCATGTAGAGCTTCATGTGTGCTCTCCGGCGTACAACTTCAGCAAGACAAGCCTTGTAAGAAGGCCCAACACGGCGGACTTTCTTCAGCTCCTGAAATATTTCATCTTGGCGAGCCATGGCTTCTTTGAACACTGCCAACTGGTTTCGCATATCTCGGATATTTGACTGCAAAGCAGCAACATTTTGGAGGCGTGTGTGTATGCACAAGTTCATTGCATTTTTGCTCTTCTTGCAGTACTCCAAAAGACTCTGAAGCTCAAAATCACAGGCTTCTATTCGGGGAAGATGACTTTTGTCATGAACATCATACATGGGCCCGAGAGCTGAGACAGCATCATGTGGACGCAATGATGTTGAGAATTGACTACTCACGCAATCATCCACCAATTTCTTCACAGTATTTACATCTTTGCTGAAGCAAAGATGAATGCATGTTCACAAAAACATACAACATTAGGTTTACAACATTGAAGACGGTATAGAAGAAGACCAACTTCCTATCTGCCAATACAAGGCAAAATTATTGTGTCAACTGACTCCACCAAGGCTATTGTTTCTTTCTAAAGATGAACCCCATCTAACTGTGATACTCTAGAGGAGAAGAAACAGACCTGAGTGACTGGATGATGCTTGCTTGCTCCTCAGTGAACCTCACATGATCCTCAATGGTATCCTCAAGGTCTTGCAGATTGACAACTGGCAGCAAGGAGAACAAACTCTGTACATTGTGCTGGAGATCCACATACACAATCTTCAGCTCAGTCACTTTTGCACCAAATTGCTTGTGAGAGAAAGCACAGTCTTCTGCCCACTTGCGTAGACTGGCCTGCTTCACACAGTCCAGGAGTGATTTTCGAGTTTCAGATTGGAGGCTTGGGTGCAGTTTGCATGCTTTCAAGCGCTCCAAGTATCGCTCAAAATTCACTAGCAAGTCTGAGTGCTGCTTATGTTGACGGCCAAAGTGCTTTAAAAAATCGCTGAATGCATGGTCGATGATTTTGTAGTAGAAATTAATGTTACCACAGGCGGTTTCCAATGCCATTTCCTGCACCTGTTGCTCCCGCAGCAGTCGCCTGCAAGTGTCTAACCGCATTTGGCTTGCAGTGAAAATGGCATGCCCCTTCTGGAAATGGTACTTGAACTGGCGTTTGTATGACGGTAGAGCTTTGAGGGCTGGATCACTTGCTTCATCCAGTGGGTGACCTCCATGCACACTAGAAGGCGCAGCCGGAAGTACAGCCACCACAATCTCTGGATCTTCTAGGGGTGGTGGAGGGCAGTCAGCTACAAGCCGAGACCGGTTGAAGAGGAACACATGGCGCCCCTCTGAGGGCAGCTTGTAGCTGCCTAGAGATCTTTGACTCTCCAGTCTTGCATCACCGCATATAAGCATTTGGTCATGGACTGGAATTCCAGTAAGAGAGACCAAACAGTTCTGTACAACTTCTACAATTGTCATAGACTGACACTCCAATTCAAAGGACTGCCCATTCTCTGCCACATGGATCAACATGTTTGCTAATTGTGAAGCTCACCCTGAATAAGGAAACTGTGTGCATGCACAAATTCTCAGACCTGATTTTCACAAAGCTCTTACAAGAAATCCAAAGTTGTAAAGGAACCCGAACTCCAATCAACCCTTTCTGAGAACTGGAGTGCGATCACTCAGTTATCATTTCCACAATCTGAGTCAGTATGAAGTCTTCATCTTCTTTTGTTTCCTCTGTGCAGCCAACATAGAGTGCCAGGTGCAGAGGCCTTTATAACTTTCACCAGGACACCCCAGCCAAACTTGCCAACCATACATACCTCTTCAAGCACAAATCCTTTGTTCCACTTGTCCAACAGTACACTTCTTCACACTAGAATCCTTTTAGTTTCACATGCCCAACCATACACTTCTTCAAGCACAACGCCTTTGTTTCACATGCCAAACCATGCACTTCTTCAAGCACAAATCCTTTGTTCCACTTGTCCAACAGTACACTTCTTCACACTGGAATCCTTTTGGTTTCACATGCCCAACCATACATACCTCTTCAAGCATGAATCCTTGAACCTTTACAATCTGTAGTCATAGGTTGCAAAACCCCAGTCTCAAACCCTCATGTTTATTTTTGGCCAGCAACTTGTGCAAAACCCTTGCAACCGAGCAATGCTATATTCTTTTGATTTTCTTCTCAAATGAAGATTGTGGGAGTAAACCCTCAGTTGTAATGTCCCTTCAAATCTGGTGGACACAAGGAATTTCTCCTTCTCCTTCTCCTCCTCC
Source organism: Sphagnum tenellum (assembly GCA_963921925.1). Taxonomy (NCBI): domain Eukaryota; kingdom Viridiplantae; phylum Streptophyta; class Sphagnopsida; order Sphagnales; family Sphagnaceae; genus Sphagnum; species Sphagnum tenellum. The sequence continues at coordinate 873,705 of OY998154.1, forward strand.
TCCTCCCCACAGTGCATCTGTTGGAAGGAAAATTGGTCACGACATGCAGGAAGTGCCAGGGAAGTTTTTAAAAACCTGATATCACTGGCTCTGCTCTGAAGAACACAGAATCAAAACCCTTGAGGTTTGGTCTGTTAGGAATAAGAAAATCCTTTCTTGAGAATCAAAGGATGCAAATTGCTGTAAGCATTTAAACTAGGAGAATGAAATGGTGCAAAGGTTTCAGAGAAAAACAAAGAATGATCAAAAACTTTTATCAGTATCAAAAAGACACACGGGGGCCAAGGGCATGGGCAGTGGGTATTTCCCCTTGAAACCCACAATTGTGACCAAAAGGGTTCTCAGAACTCAAAAAGCCACCGTTTGTGTGGCATGCAAAAACACAAAACCCAAATTTCGAAAACCTGTAAACACACGCACACGCCACTAACACACCAGAAGGACAGAGAGAGAAGGCAGACAACACTAAGCCCTGATGCACACAAACCAATTTTTTTCTAAAAACCATGAAAACAGCCAATTTCTTCTAATTTCAAGAAGGGAATCGAACAACGTTCCTGCGGCAGTACAGCAATTCTGCCTGTCAAGACCCGCAATTCGCAAAAAACACTACGACAGAGAGAGAGAGAGAGAGAGAGAGAGAGAGAACCCTACGAGCCAAAGAAGAACCCAAAACCTCGATTTTGAAAGACCCCAAAACAATTCCCCCAAGAGCAAAAACAAACAACAACAACAACAACACGCCCTACGTTACAGAAAACCTCCGAAAAAAAAGCTCATAAAAAAATCCTCAAAGCATAGAACAAAAGGGTGAAAGGAATCGGCAGCAAGAAAATAACAACAACAGCAGCAACAAGAAGCAAACAAGCAAACAAGCAAATCGTCTCCTGTAACGGGTTGACTTAAATCAAACCCAGCAAGCTTGTTAATCCACCATTTTGGGAACCGAGAGATGCTCCCGGCGGAAAAAATTGTGGAGCGAAATTGGGTCGAAGAAAGGAAAAACAGAAACCCAGCAATAAGACGGCGATGGTGCCGGAAAGGAAGAACAAAGCCAATTGCGGCTTTCAGAGACAATTAAAAGTGGGAAGGAACCTCGGGAGGGGTGACCGAGAGGCTGGCTACTAATTAAACAAGCTTAAGCCTTTCTTAATCACAATTACTAAGCTACGAACACACTAATCAGACTCTAATCACACACTAATCCCAAACCTCAGGCACTAATTTTTGACCTCCGATCGCATACTATACTGGTAAATACATACAACGCTAATCAGTCAGTCGGTATGGTGAACGGTCACCAGTCACTGTGAGTCAGAAGTGCAAACTATGGTTAAGTTATTTTCGGGTAGATGCGTTCGTTCACCAGTCAGTCACTTGTGCTTGAAACGTAGAAACTACCTATGGTTAAGTTTTTCTTTTTTTTGGAAGGTGGGGGAGGGGGGGGGGAGATAGATTTTTGGGCTGAAGGATTTTCGAACAACTCTTCAAAATTTAAGATATCTATTTATTTATCATTATTATTTCAAGACATTGATTTTGTTTAGTTTTTTAAAAATTCATATTTTTTATTTGATGATTTAATTGAAAATTTATAAACCTATGAAAAAAAAAAATTGCATGATTTTTATTACTAATTCTTTGCATGTTTAAATTTGTGATGTATATTCATTTTATTAAAAAAATTGATAGAATGAGTGTAGCACAATTGTCATTTTATAAGGATTTTATAAAGATACATATATATATATATATTTATTTATTTATTTATTTATTAAGAAAGATAATTTGTTTGTCATGGTGTTGAGATCTTTCAAACTTTAATGTCCCATATTGTGCATGTGGTATCTTTGGAAAGCCCTTGATGACCAAGGGTGTACCAAGGGTGGTTTCATAAGGTTTAAACCTACGGTGCAAGAGTCTTGCGAGCAATTTTGTCAAAAAAATATTCAAAAAAAAATCTAAACTAATTTTTTTGAGTAGATTGAAGCACACTCTTAGTACTATTAAAAAGCCTTTTATGAGAGGGATGATTCTTGGGCGTGATTTAATAAAATTTTGACCTATATGATGTGCGATATATTGAAATTAAAAAAAACATTTGGAAGGAGACATTAGTTGAGCCATGAGTTCACACTTGGGGCCAAATTCCATAGGCCATACAACATACATGATTTGTTAGGTAATTAAACAATTCACAATAAAGTTGTTCATAAAATGAATAGCATTGCAACTTGAACATTAACATGCAACCTATGAAATAGGTAGATGATCAAATGATTTAGAGCTTGGTGGTGTGGTGTGCTTAAGTAGTGTGAAGTTACTTAACATTTTATTTTCCTCATCTCAATTGTAGAAATTTTAGGATTTTTTTTTTGCCAAAGTGAAAAAATGAAAAAATAAAAATAAAATAAAATTGAGAACATGCCAAAATGGTAAAAATAATTTGAAATCAATTAATAAATAATTTACAAAGATTAAGATTAGATAAGTCGGCAATTGCCCTTGGGCCAATTTGTCTTTCCAAATATTCCAACACATGATTACAATCTTGGCATTTGAAGTTTAAACTTTCAAACCAATGGTGGCCAAGTTGGTCAAAAGAATAGGTTTGTTTGTAACATGTTCTTTTTTACAAGAACACGTTCCTTTCTCTAATAAAAAAAAAGAAAAAGTTGGAGCTTGCATGCAACGTTTATTTACCAATTATTTGATTTCACAAAGGCGGTGAATTTTTGCTGAAAAAAAACACATTTCACACCTGAAAAAATATGGTTTTCTAGTTTCATTTTAGAAACTCAAAAAATAGTGAAAATTCATTAAAAAAAATTCACTAGTTGCATGCCCACTTTAAAAGATGAGGTATACATTTCGAAAAATAAAAATATTCTCAAAAAAATTTGAAAATGTAAATTTAGAAATTCAGCATTTCTAAAAAAATATAATTTGTGTGAAAGTCACTAAGATTTTTCAATATAAATTTGTGGCACTCAAATGAAATCACAACCATGGAATATGAAATTGAGATATTTGGATGTTTACACAAGCAAGTTTATGTGTTTTTACACAATTGTATAAATTTCATTTGGGCCTTGAAACGGTGAAATTTTACTCGACTTGTATATAATTGAGGTTTACCATACATTGCAAAAGTTTGAATTAAGATGACTAACCATAGAATATATTTGTTGTTTGTATTTTCTTTGTTTTTATTCATTACATGAACTCCATTGAAAATGGTCTTAACCTTTTTTATTTTTCACATTTTGGTGAAATTATCTATTAAAAACAAGTTGGTTAGTACTTATTTCTTAATTAGGCCAAACCCAATAAAATGGCTTATTCCCAAACCACCAAAAGGGAATACCATATTTGAGATATTAAACAAAATTGCTGACAAATTTTAGACTATGAATCTTTGAGGAAAACAATTTAGGAAAAATATATGGGTGATGAAAAGCTCATATATTTAGGTTGAAAGGCTTGCAACATGTTTTCAAAAAGAATTAAACAAACATATACAAAAGGGGAAACCATGGAGTTCTCAAACTAATGGTAGCCAAATTGACCTAAATTTATTTAGGAAAGGAGTAAAGGAAAAAAAAAACATTAGCAAGTGATTGAAACAACGCTCAAATAAGTAGCTTATATATTAATTAATTAAATTAATTTTATTTTTTTAAAAAACACACACACACACACACACCCTTTTTAAATAATGCACAATAAATTAATTAAAATAGGGGGAAAAAAACCAATGCTATTTTGCGACAGTCGGGCAGTCCACAGGTACTGACCGCCTCTGTCGTTGCCCAATGGGTGGCTGTGGTCGCTACACGCGTATTCTACCGCCTCCCTTTCCCCACCGTCTGTTTTCGCAGATTAATTCTCCCGTTAAAAACTTGTATCCCTAATGGCCGTTCGATCTTTCTTTCCGGATTGGGGACGGCGAAACTAGACAGTCGGTCGGTGATTTCCGGGTCAAGTGGACACAAATCTCACACGTGGCAAAAAAAACGGTGCCGGAAAGAACACCAGCTTGCGGTCGAGTTAAAAGTGACGGCACTAAATTTACGCACTTAAGTTACTATTCACTTTTACCTTTACTGCGTTCTTTTCTTGGATTTCAGGACAAGGTGACGTAATCCTGTTTTTTTTACTTTACTTTAATTTACTTTACTTTACTTTTTTGAGTAATTTTTTTGGACAGTAAAAGTTAGTAGTCAGCAAATATCATCCAACTGCATTTATTTGTTCATTACATTTTTCTCATCCAACATATGTTAACGGTCATGCCCTTAGAGGTCACACACCTCATACTTAGGGATCACAACGCCTCATCCTTAAGGGTCACACCTCTTATTAAGGCCCCCTTCTAAGGGCATGACTCAAAAGGTACCAAGTTACAAGTTACAACCTCTGATAAAATGTACAATAAAAACATGCATTGAAAAATGAGAGAATGTGAAAAAAGAATCATATAATGAAATTATTTGAAACATGGCTAAATTGACAATTTACCAATTAAACATGACCAATTAGGTTTCAAGCTTTTTAGCTAGCAATTCTTTTGGAGAGATTTCTAACCCCCTTAAGACTATTGCCCAAGATTCCGTTAAGGTGGTTAGAAATCTTCCCTAACCTAAACCCTAACTTAAGATGCAAAAAAAATCTTTGTGCCAATCCTCTGAAGTGAACCATTAAACTTGCTTTAGGAAAGACCAACATAGCACTTATAAATTGACATTTAAAGTCATAATTTCAATTGGACAATACAAGTCATTCATCATTGTATTTTATGGACCTATTCTCACGTGATTGTTACATTGAAAAAAACCAAGTGCTTTCAAAATCAAAAATAGATTTGGACCCTTTAAAGTATGTCCGAAACTAATGTTGTTTTAAAGCATTTTGAACATCCTTGGTGCAAGGAATTTTTAGTTTTTGCCCAAGAAACCAAGTGCATAAGAACTTTTTTAAACCAAGTAGCACCAAATAAAGGAGAATTTGGATTAGAATAGTGAACCATACTCATTCATATTGTCAAATGAATGAATGGACCATTTCAAACCATTGTTACTTTGTGAGAGAGCTTGTAGTAGTGTTGTCCTTTGACATCACCCATCCCAATACCATTTTTCCTATGCAAATAATTTTCGTGTTCCAAATAACGGTTTTAGTAAACTGGGGGAAATTAATGAGAATTACCAAGATAAGGATTAAAAGATTACTCATGTATTAGACAAGAAACAATGCTTACATGTAAGTTTAGATTTGTCATTTGCCATGCAATATTTTTCAACCTTGATAAAAATTTTGGCTATCATTTGAATGTCTATAATTATAATTGATTAATAAAGTGTTGTTTAAACAAATTTCCAACCTTGTGTACAATGATGTAATTCCAAAAGGGCACAACAACTAGATATCCATTTATTTATTTCAAGGAAGAAAAATGTGACAAGGTTTTGGTTTGTGTGTGTTTTTTTGGATATGCGTGTTGCTTTGTTGGCCTTGCTTACCAATGCAAGGATATGATGTTTAGGTTCATTATAGTGTATAGTAGATTAAAAGATTTTGGCCCCTAGGTAATACATAATAGGTCTATTTTTCATGAGGATTTTTGAAAGATGATATTTTGGCTTGTGTGGAACTTGAGATTGGTTATAGAGTTATAATATCTTGAAATATTTAGATTTCTTTGAGAGGAATTTTTTGAAGATTGTATTTTAGGATATCAAAATATTTTAGAAATTTTGATTTTTACCTTAAGATACTTTTTTTTGTAAATGGCAAGGCCACGGTGTGAGACACCACTTGTTAGTTCTGGTAACCATGATCTTTAACTACTCAAACTTTTGAATTCAAAAGGTCATGGAAAAGGAAAATCCAAGAGTCTAAAAATCTCCTTGTTGCCAAAAACGAAGTTAATTTAGGGAGGGAATGGGTAAAAAGTATCAAGTGTTTTGCTTCTTCACAAGCATGTGCCCAACATCAAAGTGTAAAAGCCTTCCGATGTTGTTTTATATTTAATTGTTTTAAATTTATTATTATTATTTTTTTAAAGGCTTTTGAAACTTTCCCACCCACCTACCCACCTCGCCATCTATTTATCTATGTACCTGGCTTTCGACCTTCCTACCTGCCAAACCCCACCTACATGGTTACACCTATTTACCTAGTTCCCACTCCAATAGTCCCCCATGGTCAACAACGATGAGGAAAAAATAAAGTGAAAGCATTGCATGGAGCTTGGTCTTGTTTACTCAAACAAATAAATAAGAGCGCAATTAAAATATTTGACATCCATATATTGGAAGTTTTGCTTAGATACTATTTTCCACTATGGGGTATTGCAAACCAAAGTGGATAATCAAAGCAATACAAAACTCCAATTCAATTTAGATGCATTTAATGCATGTTGTACTCATGTTCATAAAGTAAAATATTCAATGAATTTGTAGTACCACTTTCCAAATATCTCAAAAAATAATTTGTGTTCCATATCATATTTTTTCAAACTTGGAGAGATATTGGGTAATCTTAACAAAATCTAAAAGGAACAAAAGACCTTCATTTGGGTACTCCAAAAACACCATGGGTTGAATTATTTTGGTCTAGGTTATAAGAGGGGTATTATTCATGTTTTGAAGGATTCAACGAACATGCAATACCCCTATCAAAATATCTTGAAAATACATTGGGCTTCATAACATATATTTTGAAACTTGGAGGGGTATTGCATAGCCTTACCAAAACTTACCAAAAAAAAAAAAACCTTTCTCAAGGTATTTAGTAATCACAATGGGTTAAATTATTTTGGTCTAAACTATCAAAAAGGTATTGCTCATGCCTAGGAATATTCAATGCACTTGCAATACCCCTTGTAGGGTATCTCAAAAATCCTTTGGGCTTTATAACATATCTTTTCAAACTTGCAACAATAATACATGGTCATACCAAAACTTAGAAGGAAAGTAATATTTGCATCATATTGCGATAATATCCTAAACCATGAAACAAAATAATATTTTTAAAATATTTATTCCATGCTCAATGTATGATGCTTTACATATTGATTCAAGTAAATGAAGGTATTGTAACGTTCATCATATTGATGGTAAAAAGGGTTATTGAGCAAAGTTAGATAATTTTAATGCAATACTCCCATCATATTGTGATAATTCATTAACCATGAAACATAAGAATATTTTTTAAATATTTGATCCCCCCTTAATGTATCATGAAATTCATGTTTTCAAAGTTATTTATTCATCTTACGATATGATTTAACATATATAAAATGAATGTAATGCAAAGTTGGTCACATTGATGGGACATGGGTTTAGGGGTTAATGTAAAATTTACTACTTAATGTTAGAATTCTAAATTTGTAAAAATAAAAAAATTAAATGTTCATTTTAAACATTTTTTCAACGATGTTTTTTCTTCTTAAAGTTGTAAAATCATTTTTTAAAATTAAAATTAAAAAATCTCGAATTTAATAAGATTTTAATGCATTTAATAAAAATACTAAAACACATGATTTTTTTACTTTTTTAATGGTTCACATAATAATAATAAATGATCTATCCCATATATCAATCCTGTGTATGATTGAAATTTTATTAAATTTTTTTTGACAATAATTATAAATTGCTCGCCTAAAATTATTATATAATAGACCTTTAATATTTAATATTTTATAAATATGTAACACAAGTCCTTATGTAATTTTATTTTTTATGATTGACTTTTTAATATTTTCTTAAATACTGGTCTAAATGTATTGTTGTTTATAACATATTGAGTAATAAATTATGTAATATTATGGAATTATATTTTTGATTCATTTTAATACAGATAATATCTTCATATTTATTTAAAATACAACAAGAATTGATTATATATATATATATTTATAAAAACCCATGGTTATGTATAGTGCGATTTTTTTCATGAACTTTAATTTTAATGAAAATTTAAACATTCCAAAAAATAAGTTATTATCATTGTATATTTTATTAATGCATGTAAATGAATATTATTTCTATGTAAATTGGAATTTAGTTTATAACATATATGATGCCATATGTGATCAACAATTTTGTGACACTTTGAACAAAGTTTTGAAGGATAATTACAATACCTTCATCTCATTGTGATAATTTCATTACCTATCACACAAATTAATTGTTTTTTACATATTTAATCCATGTTCAACATATCATGCAATGTATGTATAATATCAAATAAATGAGGGTATTGCAAATTAGTCACATTGATGGCAAAAGGTTATTTGAACAAAGTTATGAAATATAAATGCAATACCCACATTGTAATGTGATAATTATTATGAAACATAATAATATTTCTTAAATATTTGATTGATTGGAAATATATAATGAAATACATATTTTGAAATTGATACATTCACCTTACAATATAACTTCCTATATATAAATGAAAGGAGTTCAAAATTGGTCGCATTGAATGTAGAAGGGTTTAAGGACAAATACATCAAATTGGGCACAAATTGGTCACAAATATTTTTTTACCCATCATGGGTTTGGAATTAAATTTGCACAAAACTGAAATTTGGTCACAATCCCAAAATAAATATATATGTAAATATATCAATAGTGCTTTTGATAGATATCTTGCTACTTACAACTTTTACACATGTGAATATATACTATAATCCTCAAGAGAAGTTTTCACAACAACAACATTTTGATGAACTTTGGAAGTTCAACTTTCTACTTCTATGTTGAGACCTATGTTTATAACTTCATGAGAAATGAACTAGTAGTTTAGTTAATGGTATGTATGGCTTTCAATAATTCTACAAAACCCCCAAAGTCTCATTTCAAGTCTTAGTTTTAAACATGGAGAAAGTTCTTCCTCCAACATATGGTTTATTGGAGTGCTCACACGTTCTAATTTCCATCATGAGAAAATTTGGGCTTGTTAGTTGTGTAAACATTTGTGTAATGCATATGGGTGCTTGCAAGGATTATATGATAATGTAATGTTGTCACCAAATTATGCATGTTCATGATTACTACATGTCAAATAATGCTAATATTGATAAATATTTTAATCACATGTCTTCCCTTTTGTATTATGACATTTTCTCATATCTATATTTTCATCTTTTTTTAATAAAAAAACACATGTAAAGTTTATTTGAATAAATGAATGGTTGCTTATGATTAAAAATAAAAAATGGTGCATAAATTATCAAATTTAAAAATTTAAAATATTTCAATTTATTCTTGAAATATAAATTACTAATATTAAGTTATCTTAATCCCTGTAAATTAATTATATGCAAATTTTAGTTTTAAATGTATTAATTAATGATATACTTAGTTATTTGATGTGTGAAATGATTTTTTTGCATTTCTAGAGATATAATAGTTGCATAATTATTGTTAACTTGGTAGAAATTTTAATTAAACATATATATAGTTGATTTAAACATTTTCAAACTGATAAACAATAAAAATTGTTTAATGGACCAATGCAAAATGAAAGTATTGCAAAATTAAACACATTGTGCATGAACAAAGTTTAGAAATGTAATTGTAGTACACTCACTATGTTATGCTAATGTCATTAATCATGAAATAAATGATTTTTTTAATATGCTTGCTCTATGTTCAATATATCAATATATCATGCCATGTCCATATTATATCAAGTAAATAAAGGTATTGCAAAATTGGTCAGATTGATAGTTTTGAACAAAGTTTTGAAATGTAGTTGCAATACCTTCATCATATTGTGATGATTCCACTAACCATGAAACATAAAAATAATATAAAGTTTTAAAATTTTAAATTATTATTTTATAAATTCAACTAAAATCTGATATTTGTACACCATTTCTATTTTTCCTAAGTAACCATCCATTTATTCAAATGATCTTTACATAATATTTTATTTCAGTAAGATTCTAATTAATTAGATTTTGAATATACTTTAATACAAAAGGGTATACACATTAAATTGTTAACAAAATATTGATCATATATGGCATTATTTGATATGTTATAAACTAAATTTCAATTTACACTGAAGTGATATTCAAGTACATGCATTAATGAAATGTACAATGTTAATAACTTATCTTTTGGAATTTTGGAATTTTCTTTAAAAATAAAAAAATAAAAATAAATTGCATTATACATACCAATGGGTTTATTCATATTAAATTTGCATTTAATATAATTTCTATTCAAGTATTATGGTACTTTCAATAATTTTTTTAAATATATATAGATTTTTTTAATAAAAAAATTACTGAATATAAACAAAATTATATTTAAAGATCAATATTTAAACCAGTATTATACATCATAAAAAGTTGTGTTACAACTTTATAAAATGTAATATATTAACAATCTATTATATAATTAATTTAGGTGTGAAATTAGTTATTATATGTAAAAAAGGCTATAAAATAAAATTTCAATCATACATAATATTAATATATGGGAGAGGTATTAATTTTTGTTCATATGTGAGCGGATAAATAAAGGCGACACCATGTGTTATTATTTTTTTTGTAAAAAACCATTATAATCTTATTAAACAATAAACTTTTTGTTTCATGAAATGAGTTTGCAACTTGAAAAGGGGAAAAACATAAATATGTACATCGTTGGAGAAATGTTCAAAATGAACTTGTAATTTTACGATTTCAAAAAAATCTGAATTCTAACACAATATCACAATATAATCACATAATAATTTGAAAGTGTTGTTATTTATTTTAACACATGTGTGAACATAAGCCAATATTGTTTTCTTCAATTTGACATTTAATCCATCAAACATTGTGTTGAATTGTAAAATTATATATATTTAGTTGTAACATAATTTGATATGAGTTGTTGAAATAGATTTATTCAAATAATGTCCACACTTCAACTAAACTTCATGTATTTTATAAGTCATAAGGTCAATTTTATATCCTATACATATTTTTTACAATTTATTCACATATCTTACATTTGGGAGAGAAAACTTCAATGTTTCAATAGATGATAAGAGATTATATAACATTTGATTCATTGTTATTTTCATTTACTATCTTTGCACATGTTCATTATAAGCATAGTTGTATTCCAATGACATTGCATACAACCCATAGGAAATTCATTGTGAATAAACACAATTTAAATGAAACTATCACCCATCGTAGATGATTCCATATTTTTGCATGTGGTGTACCACAAATACAAATTTTTTGGACTAAATTTGAACATGCACATTCTTAGATGATACATACATTAATGATTGAAAACACTGTATCAAGATGTATGTAATATCAATTTGCAAAGTAATAAAATGTTTCATTATTTATTTGTGAAATTCAAAATACCTTGTAATAACAATTCCACAAAAAATTGGATTTCATTATTCTACTTCAATCACAATTGGCCATTAATTGCATACAATTATGACAATATGATGATGAAATATTACATGTGTGAAATGTTGTGGTATCTCATTATATAGTTGACTGTTTCCATTGAATTCATAGATTCTTGCACACATTTTATAACTTCCAATTCCCCTTTCATTTTACTTCCACCTCCTTATGCAACCTTGTTGTATTGATAATTTTCATTGTTTATATAATATTCTTCACAATTTCATAAAAAAATAATTTTGGTTGTTTGATCATCTTTTGTTTATAGTTCTTTGTATAAGGTTTTACAACCATTAGTTGCTTGTTTTCAGTTATGTTCATCAATTGTCAATGATCACAATATGTTTTCCTTAACATTGCAATATTAACCATAAATTATTTTGCAAAATATTTGTTTTCTTCACATTTTTATTTTTTTCTCATCATATTTGTCCAAAATCAAGTTTCAACTAATTTTCATGTGAAATAATTCATATAGTTTCTAATGGAATTGATATTTTATTAGAATCATCAATTTAAATGAAATGTAAATTTCAATGATTAAAAAAAAAGATGGTGTTTGAATTTGAGTTTTATTTCTTACAAGAAAAATAAACAAATCTTCCTTTGCATGAGAAAAAAAAGAAAATGAAGAAATTTCAATTTAATTTTTTCCACAAAAAGGTACATATGTGTGTGCATTTCCATATACATGCATTTCCAAACACAAATAGACAAACAATAATTTTTTATTATATAAATTTAGATGAAATTAGTTTTAAATCATACAAAAAAACAATTAAAAACATCATACCAATTATATTTTTATAAAATATATAAACCAAGATCACACCAAGATGGTGATAACTTTAAACATTTGAAATAGATCAATTGAAAACTTTAATCATATATTCAGTTGCACCCCTTTGGGGGGCCTTGTGATGCACCCTTTTGAAACACCCCTTTCTAATTAAGGTGTTGGCTTCCATATCCTATTAAAATTATGGATTTCATCCATAGATTTTTATTTATTTATATTTATTTTGTGTGTGTGTGTGTGCAAATGAAGGGTTTTAAGTAGCGTTTTTCTTTTCAATTTTGATATGTTGAACATTTGAAAATTAAAAAAATGCATTAAATTAGAAAACTAAAATTCACCCAAATTTTCCTAATTTTGGGGGGTTTTAAACAACAAACTTTTCTTTGAACAAAACACTAGTTTCAAGAATTTTTTTCAATAAAAATGTTGCATTTTTCTTTTCTTCAAAAACTTTGAATAACTGAACCCAATTACAAGGAATTAAAAAACTATCGTCAACTTATGAAAGTTTCATTATATGTAAATTAAAAAGCTTATCACAAATACCATTTGGCAAGCCATAAAAGAACCATGCTTAAAAAATGATAATGTCATTTAACATTTATAAAAAATGTTCAAATTGAATTCTCATAATTTTGGATGCCATTTTGAATTGGTACCACAAAAACAATCCATTTTCAAGCCTTTTCATGAATTTGTATTGGCATCGATTTAATTGTCCCAAGCAACTAGGTTCATGGTAAAGTTTTGAGTGGTTATGGGTGTAATTTAAGCATTTAATCATGTTAAATGTCATTCACAATAATTGACTTAAGAAAATTGAATCATTGGGTATGGAATATGGATCAATCATCAAGAATAAATATGGATATAAAATGAAGAATTGACGACCACATTGATTTTGTGAAGGAAATCACAAGTGTTGATACATGAAAGGAAACAATAACCTTCAACTTGGAAATTCATGCTTAATTTGGGAATTTTACATCTGAAGGTGATCCTTTTTTGGTTGAAAATAAACATCAAAATGTTGATATAATTATGTTTGATGCGTGAATATTGATTGTATTTTGATTTATATTATGATTACATCATCAAATAAATTTCAAGAAATATGATATGTGAAAAAAATTGTTGAATTTTTTTGGCTACAAGTGTGATGAAAGGCCTCATACATAAAAGCAAAAATTAGTAGAATTTTTTTTGTTTTGCAACTCTAATTTTTTTTACTAGAAATTCGTTACATATCATTTTAATAACCAAATATTCCATTAGTTGTCTAAGACCCAATAGAGTACGCAACAAATTTTTTTAAAAACACAATAATTTGCAAACAAAATCTTTCACCCAAATCCCCAAAAAAAAAACCTATAACAAAGAAATCAATTTACGAGAAAAGTGAAAAAATAAAAATAAACAAACAAGTTAAAATAAACACACCTTAAATACTTTTGAACTTTAAAAAATGCATTGTCATGACATGAAGCACCTATGCTCCACGAATTCACCATAGCTATTCAGATAATAATAAAATTCTATTGTGATCATATAATGAGACTTAGACATTTGATGTACTAGAGGATGCATAGTTACCCTATGGATTCCTCAACAAGGAAAGCTCTTAATACCTTTTCCCTATTCATTTTCATCCTTTTTGAAATTTTCGATACTAACACAAACCCCATGTTGTAAGCACTTGCCATCAAAACTTGACAATCATTCTATGGTTGGGCAACTTAATGTATTTTCATCTTTTAAAAATACTATTTCCAACCAAAACAATGTTACCTAGTTGCCCAAATCCTTCAAAAAAAAAATTATAATTTAAAATTCAAAAAATTCAAAAGATTCTAACCATGGACAAATAGTCATGCACTACTTTCCCTTTTAGTACAATTAGGGTGCATTCACACCTAATGTTAAGTTAGTGTTTAAGTGAAACTCTAGGTGGCATCTTAGGTGGCACCCAATGTTAAATGGGTGATTGTTTAATATTAAGTGAATGTGAACTTAACATAAATTTTTTGAGGTAAATAGGTTTTAGGTCCTAAATGACTAACTTGGTGTTAGGGGACTTAAAATACTAGAGTCCTTAACACCAAGTGTGAATGCACCTTTACTAGTGACATTTAGAAAGCATCAATGGTGAAGGACCCAATAGGTCCTCCCATGAATCCAAAGGTGGATTACACTTTGGAATATGTGTGCACATTATCTGGCATAATCTTCTAATGATGATTATGCACTCATTATAATGGCCAAATTGTGTTAATAATTAGAAGTAAGAGAGAATTAGGGTTTCACATCAGGGTTTGATGCTAGGGTTTCACATTAGGGCTCGATTTTAGGGTTTCAGACTAGGGGTTCTGTTCGGTCATCATACTAGCAGGCTTTGTAGCGAGATCCATTCCAACATAGCGAGACCGGTTTGTTTGTACGCTCTTTGAGGATCCAGTGAGAATTCCGCAGAGTTCTCGCTGGTTCTTGCTCCATCATCTCGTCAAATCTTTCAAAGGAATTTTTAGGCTTTAGATTTGTATTGAATTTCCCTGGTTTTCGATCGTCTGCCTATGTGAGAAAGTGGGATCCATGGAAATGTTGTAATGTTTTGATGGAGCTTTGTAGCTGCAGCAAAACGGGGGAAAGCTTTGGAGCAAAGGTTGGGGGTGGCTGTAGCAGATGCAATTTCTTTTGTGAGTGATGGATGTTTTGAAGAAGGAGCTGTAGAGGAAGCGGAAGACGTTTGAGCAGGAATTTGGTGGGAGGAAGTTTGTGAGAAGGTCGGAGATAGAGCAGCGGGCATTGGAGAGGAAGAGGGAGGAGGAAAAGAGTGAACTGGAAGAGAATTCCGCCAGGAAAAGAGTGGCGGGAAGAGTCGGCGATGATTATGATGTTCTTGCAAACTCCTCAGATGCATCTTCATTGCCAGGAGCGGCGTCAAAAGCAAAAGCGTCGTCATTGAAAGCCAGGGAGAATGTAAGCGATGAGGAAAAGATTGACGAGATGGTGTTGCCTAAGGCGGAGGTTATACGGCGGAACTGCGCAAACGGGAGAAGCACGGCCGATTAGAACCTCAGAAAGAGAAGAACAAGGAGAAAGATGCAGCGGCTGCGGAGGGCGGAGACAAGGATGGCGGTGGGGGTGGAGAACAGAATGTCAATGGTGATGGGGGTGTCTCATCCAGTGTCGACAACGACAAGGACATGAAGGTAGTAATCAGACTTTTCTTTGTGTTGTTTTTTCCTAGGGTTTCTAGGGTTTTCTAAGGTTTTCAGATGGTGTTCTGACCATACATAAACGGTGGCATTTTTTGTTGTGTGTTGTCTGTTTTTGAGCAGAGGTTAAAGAGCAAAATTTGAGGAGCTTTGTGATGAGGAGAAGATAGTAGTTTTCTTCAAGTGGTTGCTGCAGGAGCTGTAGGACCAACGAGAAGGAGAGAAGCGAACTGGTTGTGGAAAGCCCAGTGTGGCCACCCTTAAGCAGTGTGCAAGATATCTGAAACCTCTTTTTAAGATGTGTCGAAAGAAGGTACACACATGCAAACTTTCACTCTGTAGTGTCATAAGGGGTTGTTTATGGTCTCTTCTGAATAAGATATTAGTGTTGGCATCTCATAGTCCAGGTGGTTTACAAGAGTATTGACTCTTCTTGTTTAGCATGTCTTCTCAGAGTGGGCAGTGGCTCCACCCAGGTGAACTGTGAGTGGACATGAAGCAACATCTGAAGGGGGCCTTAAGAAGGAGGATTTGTAGCACATATGTTGAAACCTTTTTGGTTGGATGATGCAGATGCTTCCAGATGATTTTCGGGTGGCACTAATGATAGCGGTGTATGGAGTGAGATTACATGACAGCTATGGACCAATACATCAAACTAGCTATTGGTAATACACCTTGGCCAATTGGTGTGACCATGGTGGGTATCCACAAGCATTCTGCTCATGAGAAGATTTATACCAACAGTGTTGCACATATCATGAATGATGAAACAACAAGGAAGTACCTACAGTTGATCAAGAGATTAATGACACTTTGTCAACGGTGGTATCCCTCCTTGCCATCAAAGTCTGTCGAGTTTAATAGCCTTGCTAATATGAGTGACCTTCATTCCCTACTGCTTGAGGAATCTGTCAAGACTGGTAGCCATGCTACTGAAGAGTGGTTGCTTCTGATGGCTGCTAAGGAGGACAATGAAAATCCTTAGCTTGTACTTTTAATTGTGGTAATTTTATGGCATCTGGAGCATGCCAGAAGTTTTGTGGGAGAACTGTACGTCCTCCACCATCACTTGTATAGTCAGAAGTTCTCTCTGGTAGGGTTCCTGATTCAAACAGTTGTATGAAGGCAACAACTGAATCTCACTTGATTAGTCAATCTGTGAATGTGGCAATCATTTAAAGCAGGTCACTATTTAGAGTTTCTCTTTTTGTCTTCTTAGCATTTGTTCACCATTCCCATGTTGGATGATAGGGTCATCTCTCAATTCCTTGTCAGGTTGACTAACATCATAAGTGTTGAGAAATTCTCACTACTTACACAGACATTTGTTGAGCATTCCAACGTGGTACACTACAGAAGTCAGGTTTTTGGGTAATTTAATTACCAAGTACAGAGCTTGACTGATGTGAGTCCTGATGTATGATTAGAATAATTTCATCTGGTGAAATCCTTGGACTCCTAAAGTTTCTCTGCTCAGAGAAGGCCAATAATGTGATTCCAAGTCATCCTTAGCATGCATGGATTTAGGTTTTTTTTGGAGTTGGGCTTTGGTTTTAGCAGGAGTCTGTTCTCACCCGTGGTGTTAACAGTTGAGCAAGAGCTTCAGGAAATCAAGAATTTTGGGATCTGCAGGACTTGACTACACTGGAAAGAAGTTCACTTCTCCATAACATCAGCTGTTACCTGCATATTGGTAGTCTCCCCTTTCTCAAATGTAAGGATGTTATTGGTAGTCTCTTTCTCACATTTATGATATGTAGTACGCCAGGTTTGCAAAAGAAATAGAAGGCCCCTGAAATTAAAGACTTTCTCCCATTCAGTTTGTGAAGTAATATGAGGAACTCCCTGGATCGTTGAGTGCATGGCACAGAGCATGGGAAAAACCCTGGCAAGAAACAATCACTTGACTATATATAGCAGAACAGGGTATTTGGTTTTTGATAACTGGAGGTTCTTTGATTCTGAGGGTTCAAATTCCCCAAACCAGCAATTATTTGTTCAATATTTTCCAAATACCTGGAACTGGCGGGTACAAAAAAGAATCCAAATACATGATCAACACTGGTGTGAAGCTCACCTTGATTGAGCCTGTAACAATGCACGGGATACAATTTCCTCCAAGATGGCCAGCAAAAAGAAATGATCAAAAAGAAATCTCTTCTACCCCACCAAAAATGACCCAAAAGGTGGTCCACGAGGAAACTAAAGCAAAACAATTTTTTGTGGGTCATGATGCATGAGACAAAAAGAGCTTAAGCTAACTTTTTGAATTCTGAACACTGTCACTTGTGTCTGGGGCACTCAAGTAAGGAGGAAGAAGGATTGTGGTTGTTTCAGGGAGCCACCAGATTCACGTTGTATCTGGACATGAGATCATGTGGAAAAATCTCTTGGTTTTGGAAAGAAAGGCCTAATGTTGTACAAAAATCACTCAAATCCCCTCACCCAAAAGACACAAAGGGAGGCATGATTTTGTCCAGGGGCACATGGTCTTTACTAACTCTCCCATTTTGCCTCCTGACAATTTGGGACCTGTTTCTGACATAAAAGCAAAGACACAATGCTGCTTGTTGGTTGCAAGCCGAACCAAATCTGTTTAACTACATTGTCCAGACACAAATCTTTGCAGCACCATATCTTGAGACTTGCAGGCACCGTTCATGTGGTTATTTGTTGTTTCTCTGCTGTCATATATGATTGTTGTCACTTTGAAATTTCCGTGACTAGTAGGCTACGGGTACCAAAAACACTCATGAGCAAAAGCCTTTCGTCACAGAGCCTTTTCAGAGACTGCTGCACAAGAGGTGCTAAGGGCAGGCCCAAGATTAATTTGGCTTCTTATGATTTCCACATGTTGACTTTGCCTCCATCTCACAATTGAGAAAATGGCAAGAACATCCAGGTACACTCTCTCTCTTGAAAAACAAGAAAAAGCTTTTCATCAGCACAGTTATATACATCCTAGTAGGACTACCATTTGGAATTGTTGACAACATTTCTGAAGTGTTATATAGACTATGACAATTTAGAATGCAATTTTAATAATAGCCCAAATTTTATTAAGCATTATGTAAACTATCAATCTAAAATGTAGTTTTGTACAATAACTTAAAACTTTCATAACTCAAAGTCATACTAAGCCCATTCAAAGTGAATTAGACATATGTATAGATCCATATTTGTTCTTACCCACACCTAACACTCACCAATGTAGATGGTGTCGAATGTTTTGATTCAATTGCTCACTTAAGTCTTACATTATTAATGATAGGCTAGGTTAGCTTAATTAGTTTTTTTTTGATAAATTTTGAAACCAATTCAACTATGAACTAAGTTTGAAATTTTTGGTGTTTGGGATATATTCTTATGGTATGAAACTCCAAAATACACAAGTCTGTTATGTAAGTTTTTCTTGATATTTGAAAACTTTTGATGATTGCATATCGTTATGTGAGTTGTGTTTCAATTTGTTGGAAGTAAGCAAATATGATGCATCATTTTGTTATTTATTTGATATGAATGTGGACGATGATAGTTGTGAGCACTACTATGGTAACACCAGACAATAGTATCTTGTACAACTTGTAACCAAGTGCAAGGTAGAATACCTAAGGTGCAAGGAAACTTTTCCAATGTCGGTTTAATGTTGAGGTTCAAACCGGTTCTAAACCTAGTTTTCAACATAATAAAATAAAATGAAAGAATTGAACCTCTGGGCTTACCATGTAATTATTATGAGTCCTCAAATTTTCCTAGAATGTAAGAAGCCTGAAAATAAGGCTAGAAGGTTTTTCTAGAAGATACTAAGAGTGACAAGCCTTGGTTGAACTTGCAACACCTACACCCATACCATGGT
Organism: Sphagnum tenellum; assembly: GCA_963921925.1. Taxonomy (NCBI): domain Eukaryota; kingdom Viridiplantae; phylum Streptophyta; class Sphagnopsida; order Sphagnales; family Sphagnaceae; genus Sphagnum; species Sphagnum tenellum. Next base: position 893,021 of record OY998154.1, read on the forward strand.
CAAAACTAGTGTTGGGTGGTTCTTTACTTTTATGAAAACCTCTAGTTTGGGTTTTTAAAAATAAAATAAAATAATCCTACTAGTTTTGGTTTCAGATCTATACATAATTGGAACCAAGAATCTGTTTAGGGGTCGGGTTCTTCCAAAAAATAATAATTTACAATTGCAATTCCAAAAATCAGACCCAGTTCTTTTGGTCCAGTTCCCTAACTTGAACTGGAAACAATGGTTATCTTTGGGTTCACCTTTAGTTAAGCCCCCATTTGGAGTCACTTTTCTTCAAAAACATTTTATTCCTAAAGACTTGGTTTGTGATTTTGTATCTTACACTAAATAGAACTAGGAACTTAGTTCTAAGTCTAGTTCTTTCATTTTAAAAAATCAAAACATGGTTTGGGTTCTAGGTTCAGCCCTTTAGAAACATAAAATCTAGTCTTGGTTCCAAGTTCAATTCCACTTCTGAAAATCAGACTTGGTTCCACCATAGTTCTCTTACTAACTCAAACCAGAACCAACAGTTCTAACCCAACCAAACCCCGATGCGCATCCAACATGGGTGAAAACTAAAACCCACCAATTTTTTAAGAAATTTCCTTCTTAGAAGATCCTTCTAACATCAACTATTTACTAATAGTCTACTGTGGTGGTATAGCAAGTGCAGGCGGTCTCTATTTTAAGATGTGCTGTTGCAATAGGTGAGTGTTCTTCTAGGCTAGGCGTCTTTTCAGGAGGTCATCCCTTTCCTTATTTGATATTAGTGGGTGCCCGTGACCTTCGGCCACTGTGAAGTCCCCTGGTTTTTTAAAACTTGGTTCATGTTTTAGTTTTTTTTAGAAACTTTTAACTTTTTTATTTTTTTATTTTTATGTGTTTTTTATTTTTATTATTATTTTTTATAATAAAATAAAGTGTTTCTTTTTCACTTATTTATATATATTTATTTGGGTGCAAGTTTGAAGTTTGGAGAAAGAAGACACACCTCATTCTTTTTCAAGTAGGGTTTTTCTTCAATATTTATAAGTTTTATTTTTTCTTATTTTTTGCTCTTTATTTGGTTTCTTCATTTTTGGAACATTTTTTATTTTAAAATTATTTTACTGTATTTCCCTTTCCTTGTTTCATTTGTTTCCATTCCTTTTTTATAGTTTTTTCATTTTTACTTTTTTTTTGGTTTATGTTTGTTTCATGTTTTTATTTTTTCTATTCTTAATTTGTCTCTCTTCATTTATTTTTATTTTTATGTGTTTATGTATTTATTTATTTATTTTCCATTTTCTTTTTCAAAAAGATTCTATTTTTAAAAATATGTTTTATAATGAAATTTTTTTTTTAAAAAAATGTATTTTTGTTTGATTAGATGCAGGTCCCTCAATTTTCCCCAAAGATTTTTTTAATAGAAATGGCACTTCGCGCGGCCTCTTGCAGCGGCTGCCCTGGCCGCCCTACCCTACCCTACCCTACCCTACCCTTCCCTACCCTGCCCTTGCCCTGTTTGTCACTATAGATAGACAGACACCACAGGGACCGGGCAGTGCCTAGAAGGCCACTGCCCAATTTTTGTCCACACATACAGACAAACACCATGTTTGCTTTTTATATATAAGATGCTTCTTGCGAGAGGAGGGGGGTTCAGGAACTTGATGTTCTCCTTGTGGTGTGCCCTCTTAGGTGGTTCTTTCCTTTCCTTTGTGTGTGGGTCCTTCTGTTTTGTTCCTTGTATTCCCCCTTTTTTTTGGTGCTTTGGTTTATTTATGATTGGCAGGGTAATTTCATAGTTCTAGAAGCTTAATGGAACTACTAGAATACACAGTGTCTAGTGGAGCCCAAGTAAGAGGAAGAAATTACAGCTTTTTTTTTGTTCCTTGGGCAAGCAGGTTCAACTTGCAATAATCCCAATGGATTGATCAGGAGTGAAGTTGCTGGTGTGAAGAAGAAGGGCATCATCATCAGCCTACTAGAGGAGAAGGAATTGGCTCACTATATAGAAAGGAAATAATAATAAGTACATGTATGTATTCATTCTGCTAATAAATTCCTAATTCTGTATCACACTCATAGTGATCATCATCATCATCGTCTATATCTGTACATGTTCCACAGTATAACATACCTACCACTCATGCTCTACACTAATTAATCAATGTTCTGCACACATGTTTCATGGTCAGCTCATGTTCTGTACTGATTAATTAATTAATGTTCTGTACACATGTTCATGGTCAGCTGAAAAACTGAGTTGGGGGGGGGGGGGGGGAAAAGAGAAAAGAGTTGGAAAAAAAAACTAAGAGCAAGTTTGTTGAAATCCTAGAGAATTAGACTCAGTTCAAAACACAAAGACAAATTTGAGACGTAATGACAAAACACGAAGCATTAGTTAGTGACTATTATTGTTCAAATTCTGAAATATTCAGATTAGGATTGTCAGATCCTTCTGTTTTTTTTTGACAAAAGTAATTATTTTGACAAGATTTGCCAAATATGAGTTGCAGGTACACAGTAATAAGTAGAGTGGTCAATGTTCTACTTGGTACTGCATTGCATTGCATTGTATTGCATTGCATGCATAGTTGTTGCAACATCAAGAAAAATGGCAAGTACCTAGTCAATTGTAAGTTTTGCACAGCAAGAGAAGAGAAAAAATACAATGTAAGAGTAGGTACCCAAGTAAGTAGTACACACAGCTCTGACATTGTTGTTGTTGCAGCTTCCATGCATGCTGTGGGATATCAATCAATGTTTTCTTCAGGAATTTGTTTTTGTTTTGCAGCTCCAACCAAAGTGGTGATTCGTCTGTAGCAAGAGGTGGACAAAATGGCAATCATCCCAACCAAGATTTAGCCAAAATCTGGGCCATGAATTTACTTATAAATATGAAGTATATTCAAAAACTCTATAATCATTCTTTCATATTTTTGGCTACAGACTGAATAACAATTAAAATAGAAATCTGGCAAATTTCAAAACTCTATAATCATTCTTTCATATTTTTGGCTACAGACTGAATAAAAATTAAAATAGAAATCTGGCAAATTCTAATTTCTTTTCCTCACTTCTGGTTGATCATTTTTTTCAGAAGGAAACTTGCCCACTTGATGACCACAAAAAAGGCAACAAAAGGTTTTTTTAAATTCAATTAAGTTTATATTTGTATTTTAAATCCAGAAAATTCACCATATTTGGAAGCAGAAACCTCTTGATTTGCCGTATTTAGATAATGCCTTCTAGCTTGTTGCCATTAAAGTAAAGGGAATTCCTATAAATTTTGAATTCCCTCTCTAAGTTGTAGCCAAATTTCACTAGGTCCTCTTGTACATGATCCCTGGCTCACCTACCTCACAAAGTGCCCAAAAAAAAGGGGGGAAAAAAAAACCTATTTCTGGCTATTGCAAACTTCCAAAGTCTCTTTACTTTACAGTTTAAAAAAACAATTGTAAATTTTTATTTTTGGAGGAGTTTCGCCAGAAAAAAAAAGGGGGATGTTGTTGCTGTGGGAGATATTGCCAGAGACTTTCCCAGCAACTTTTTGGTTCTGAATTATGTATGAATTGCCATAATTGACTTTTACTACCTACTACCTTGGCAGCTTCGACACTAATTATATTATTTTCAGGAAATTTCAGATCTTAAAAAAATAAAATCAAAATAATTTATTAAAAAAATTGTGAAGGAAAATATCGAATCTTATCTTTTGCATGCCACTTTAGATACCATTTTATTTTATTTTATTTTATTTTTTTGTTGAGGGATGAATAATCATGGATGATGTCCCTTTTTCTTCACACCACCGACCCATGTTGTTTTTGGAGTGAATTTTTACATTTTTTAAACCTGAAATATATTATTTTGATTCCCAGTGTTAATATATAGGAATTTTTGTTTGTAGCCAAAGTGGTGATCATCCGAATGTAAGAAGATTTAGCCAAATCTGGCTATAAATCAGAAATAAAGTACAAATCTTGTATCATCTTGCCTTTTTGTATCACAAGGTTTCAAAAGGCAAGTGATACAAAGGGGTTAAGGTATTAAAATTTTTTTTTCTCTCACAAGTTTTTATTACTATTATGGGGTTTCAATGGGTATAAGGAATGGATAATTCAATTAAATTGAAATAATTACAACTTGTAAGTGGAGCTTTAAGGAAAGGGGATGAAGGGTTAACGATTTTATTTTATTTTTTCAAAAGGGTTTTTTTTGGGTGAGGAGAGGGGATAAGGTAATTTCAAAAGAGGTTTTTTTTAGGGATTGGGAGAGATGATTTTTTTTTCTTATGGGGACTAACCCAAAAGTTTGTTTCTTGGGTGACATGAGAAGGAGAAGTTTGGTTGTTTCCCAAAGTAGGAAGGTGGGATTTTTTTTAATTTTTCAAGGAATTAATTTTTTGGTGGTATGGGCTGGGGTGGTTGGAGAAAGGGGGTGGGCGTTTCTTTTTTTTACTTTTTTTCTTTTGTGATATGGTGACTTTATGAAGATTGTTTATCAAAAAAATATTTTATAATTTTTTTTTTTTGGGAATGGAATTTTTTCAACACAAAAAATTAATTTGTAGATTAAATAGAAAATCAATATTTTGTTTATAATTGAGCACTTATTATGTCAAACCAAAAAAAAAAGGGGAAAAATCAACTTTGATTTTTTGTGTGTTTAAATATTTTATGTACATGATAAAAAAAAGTTGATGTTTAACAAATAATAATAATACATTTGATTGAAAATGAAAATAATAATTAAATAGTGGAGAAAAATTAAGCTTTGTGTATTATTATATTTGAAATCTAGGTTCAAATATTTAAGTTGGGTGTAAACATGAGGTGCATAATTAAAATTCATAAGATGCCAAGGCTATTGATGTCTTGTTCATTATTAAACCATAATTTAGCCGCCAAACCATGGATATTCCTTTATTGTTAAGTTGAAATCAACCATAGTCAAAATTATTTAAAATCAATATAGAGTAGAAAAAGGTTTAGGGTTAGGTTTAGAGTTAGGTTTAGGGTTTAAGTTAGGTCTTTTGTCTAATATAAATATAACATTGTATGTTTGTTGTCTTTCTTTTATCACAACAAGAATAATGTGTTTAATATGTTTACATATGTTAGCATAATAAATATCCATTTTCATGTTTGTTTTGTACATCTCGTGTTCTATTTTTTAGATCTTGTGTTCTTATTTTTAAATCACATAATCTTGTCTCGTTCCTTGTTTGGAAGTTAAATTTAGACCTTTCTTTTAGCCTTTGTTCTCGTGATTGTTTATCTCTTTAACATTGAGGGTGGAAAATTTTAACATTGAGTCAAAGTCCAAAAAGGGCTTTGAGAAAATTGACATGCATGTTATCATTACAATTAAGTCAACCACCATTGTGTCATCAATTCTTACATTCCAACCTGATTTAATTCCCATGTTTTTTTGCATGGATTCCATTAGAGAATTCAAAAGTTCTATTTATAATTGAAGGTTTATTACCATTGTTGTCATCGTCATTGGTGTAATGGGAATAGGGGATAACAAAGGTGAAAAAAAATGGTTCTCTGCAAATGGAGAAGATGAATTCAATCAAAATGTTCTTGTTCTTGGTAATAATTTCATAACATGATATCAAGTTCTTGAGGTGTACAATGGAAACCAATGTTCTATGGTTTTAGTCAACAATCTAACAACAACATCAAAAGGAGATCGATATTTGAAAACCCAACATTACACAATTTTAACAAAGGTTATTGATGAAACTATTCAAGCTCACCTTCTACAATTCCCCAACAAATTATCAAGTGTTCAATTTGCATTCAAAGAGGTAAATTCTTTTCCTTTCTTTTGCATCACTTAATGTTTTTTTCAATGTTTACACATAAAACATCAAATAGAACTTAAATTTCATCTAATCATCAACTATATTAAAAAATAATATAAAATATAAAATAATTTAGTGAAAAAAAAATTTCAAATTGTTTTTTTTTTTTTTTTTGGTTGAAAAAAATTAGGTGTTCATCTAATTGTATGACGTGGTTTATCAAGTGGTCCTTGGTAGTCCAAAATGGAAACCACCTAATGGCCGCCATGTGGTTAACATGCGGAAAAAAAAAACCTAGTGGCCACCAAGTGGTCCTTCACAGTTCAAGGTCAAAATGATTTGGTGGTCACCAAGTGGTCCTTTGTAGTCCAATGTCGAAACAACTTAGTGACCACCAGATCTCCAAGCAAAAATAAATAAAAATTTGTGGCCATTAGGTGGTTTCAAAATGACCTAATAATCACCAAGTCTCCTAAAATGTCTTGGTGGCCATGAAGTGGTCATGAAATGACTTAGTAGTTGTTAGGTCTCTAAGCGAAAAAAAAAAACCTAATGGTCACAAAGCGGTTTTGAAATGACATGGTGGCCATTAAATCTCCAAGTGAAAAAAAAGACCTAGTGGCCACCAAGTCTCCAAGCGAAAAAAAAAAACCTAATGGTCACAAAGCGGTTTTGAAATGACATGGTGGCCATTAAATCTCCAAGTGAAAAAAAAGACCTAGTGGCCACCAAGTCTCCAAGCGAAAAAAAAACGACCTAGTGGTTGCCAAGTCTTTAAGTGAAAAAGAAAAAAGAAAAAAGAACAACCTAGTGATTGCCAAGTCTCCAAGCGGAAAAGAAAAGAAAAACCAACTTAGTGGATGCTACATTTCCAAGCAAAAAAACAAAAAAAGAACTTGACCTTAGATTACGAGGGACCTAGTGGCCACTAAGTTTTTTTTTCCCCTTAGGCGGTAAGGGGAACTGAGTGGCCACCCAAATGTAATGCCAAAAACAAAACAAAAAAAAACACATAACCAACTATTTGATTCTTCCTTCCTTGAAGAGGGGAGAACTTGGCAACCACATAAATTATCTTTATTAGAATAGCTTATAGAAAATAAAATTATATCGAAATGATTATTTTATTATAATTATCTAAATAATAATAATCCATGTTCCATTACATATTATACATAAAGTACAATGTTACTACTAAAAGTGAAAAAAATAATAAACCAATAAATTTTTTACAAAAAATTATTAAAATTTTATATTATTAGGATGTAAAAAATAAAAATTAATTACAAAGAAAGGGTGAAAGTTGAAAAAAAATGAAAAACCTTGTTCATTTTTTCTCTTGTCATCATCATGCAAAAAATGTAGAAGTAAAAAATGTGGTGTAATGTTAGTATGTATGTGGTAAAAAAGTTGAGTATAACACAAAAATCTTACACAATTTTTTAAATTTGTAAATAGAAATAAATGTTTCAAATAAAAAACAAAACTATAGACACAAACCCAAAGAAACACACATACATATATAGAAACTAACAACAAGATAAACAAACACACACAAATCAGATGAATGAACATGAAATAATTAAACATTCAAACAAACTAAACACACATGCATACAAACAACACAAACAAACAAATCAAAATATAGAAGAAAAAAAGGTGACAACTTATCAGAAGAAGAAACTTGAAATTTGAAGGTAGGCAATGTTACAAGGACCTAGACTAACATAAAAGGGAAAGTCAGTAACATCAAACAAGTAACAAGTTCAAAATAAGTCATGGGCAACAAAGAAGTGGGAGCAAAGCATGAGCAAGAAAAAAACGTATCCATTAAGGAAGGTCATTTATTTGTTTTATTTGTCGTGTTGAGTTCTCCCAAACCACTATGCTTATTGCCACCCTTTTAATATTATAGGGAAAACATTCCTTGAATAGGGGTGCATTAAATTGATTTCATAGTGTTTCAACCTATAGTGAAAAAATTTATTGAATGTAACAAGTTTTTCACTACAAAAATCATATAAATCAAAACACAAATTTATGTGAAAATTGGGGTGCATTCTTGATATTGTTGGAGAGCCCTCAATGAGTAGGATTTAATGAAGGTGATTTGGAAATCTTTATATTTAAAGTGTAGGACATATTGAATTTTAAATAAATTTTGTCATTGGAAATTCAAATAAATTACAAAACATGGTTCTACAAGGATAAATTAGTTGGGCAACGAATTCACACTTGATCGAACATCACAAGCTACACTAATAGGTACAAAAAGAGCTTGAAACATGCAAGCAACAAAGTAATGGAAACTTGAAATAGGAAGACAACAAAAAAAAGGAACACAACATTGATTGAAATAAATAGGCAATGCATCAATAAGAGCATAAAATTGAAGAAAGAAAACAACAACATAATGGGAACACATATTTAAAACAAGTAACGAAGTAGTGGGAATGCAAGTTTGAAAGGGAGGAAAAGGAAAAGTGAAATGAATAAAAGGGGAAAAAAGAGTGGAAACAAGGAGGGGAGGAGCAAAAGGGAGTGAAAGGGGGGAAATTTTGATATAAGGAAAAATAAAAATGGAAGAGTGAAAACAAAAAAACATGTGTAAAAAACTTGGAAAAACCAATCACAAAAAAAAAAAGTTCACCAAAACAAGAACTTAGAGACAAGTTTTAAAGCTTCAAACTTCAATCAAATCTCTAAGCAAAACAAAAAAAATGACCATGAATGTTTTAGGAAAATAAGAACAAAGCTATATGTGGGCCCCTTTATTCTTTAGGAGGTACCATCTATGCAAGAACTATTACAAGTTCTTTGAATGTTGCCAAGAAACAAGAACCTTAATTTTGGTAGCCCTAGTCACTTTAGATTTTTTTTTAAAAACCCAAGACTAATAATTTTCCTAACATTATAGACTTTATACATCCTAGCTATCTAAGCCTTCGCCCAAATTTTTAACATTTTGAAAGGTATCTAAAGGATTTGATTTTTAATGGTTAGTTTTCATTGGTTGGTTTTCAACAACTAATTACAATACAAGTAAAAATCAACATTCGGAATATTGATAAAGGTGTCATTAAATATGACACCTTGAGGATTTCAATGTCTAATTTGTGGATGTCATTGAATTCATATTTAGTGTTCCTTATGATACTTTGCAATCATTAGTTAATTCTAATAACAATGATAATTGGAGTTGATGTAGGTGAATCAAGTAAAGCCCATATGTATGGTCATCAAGTACTTGATGATAATGATGATGTGTTTTTCGGAATTGTTTCTTTTTCAACACCATAATCACATCTTATGGAAGTGATAAACATATTTTTAATACATCATACAAGAATTTGCATTTGTTTTCTCTTCAATTGAATGTCATGAATTCAATTTAATTGAATTTGAATTTGAATTGAATTCTTGTTAAAGTTGCATGCAATGACATTCAATAATTTCATTCAAATGGAACTTAATTTCCACAAATTCAACCTAACTTTTTCATCTTTCCATTATCATTAATACAATGCAAAACAATGCAAAACCAAAATGAAATATGAAATTCTAAATATTTCTTAATTCATCATTTTTGTAATAATTTCATCCATTTGATGGATATATATAATAGTCAAATTTGGTGGTTTTTTTTTTTTTTGTAGATTTGGTTGGACTTATTTACCAAAGTGTTACATTCAACAATTGAAGTTATTAGATATTCCAACTTATGGTTTAAACCAATGTTTGCCAATTCTTAGTTTTTTAAAAAAACCCAATTGGGTAAGTTCTTCAATTTCGATTTTTTACTAACACATAGGGTACTAGATACTTGACTTTTGGAAAAGAAATGGACTTGATTAGTATCAATTTGGGTATTTAAATAATATACTTGATTATCAATTTCTTTGGGTATTATTTTGGCAATGCTTGTAGCCTATCTATTATGCACATAAGGGGCAAGTTTTTGAATGTTTGCATGAAAATTGCATAATACCCACCCATTATGCAAAGAATGTCAAAATTTTAAAATACCTATCTAGAAATCAATTATATTGATATCAAGGTAGGTTCCAAGGTTTAGGTAAATTTTTGTGGGTTTAATTTTTGAATTAAATTGGTGATAAACAACATATAGGCTTTAAATATAACATGCTAGCCTAAAATGCAAGTTTTCACACTCAAATATAGGTAGTATATTAATGTTTTTCCAAAATGGTACTAAATCAACATGGTCTTAACATGTATTTTCAAAGTTGATATCAAGGAAGTAGGATATTTAACCACTTTTAATTTCAATTCATGTAAGGTAAACTAGGTTTCAACCATGCCTTATACCTAGGTCAAAAACCAATATTTGACCAACATTAGTTTAAACAATTTTATTGTTTTTAGTTGTTGGGTAACGATGAAACTAACCATGCAGTTTCAATTGTTTTATAATGCATGGGGGATCTCCCAAGGAAGTCACAAATCCCCTTTTTTTCAAACAACGTGCAAAATAGGGTGCAACTAATCCATTAACAAAAAAAAATTATAATATGTTTCAATGTAAATAGGGTGCCTAAAATTCAATATGAGAATTTAAAAAATGATTAAAATATGTTATTCTATTTTATTTCAATACATATCATACTAAAAAATCCACCAAGTTATCTCAAACATGTTTTAGAATATATGCAAACAATGACACCTTGTGGGGGATTCACCTTGGGTCATTTCCTTTGCATATTTGCATTTGTTGTTTTTAGGATGTTGTGTTCTTTGTGTTGACCAATTCATAACATATTGTTTTCATGTTCTCCTATGGACATTTCTACTTGTTTGAGAAATAAAATATATAAGACATGAATTTAGAGAATGCACAAAGTTATTGGCTATTTGAACATGAAAGACTCTATAAGATATTCCAACAAATGATGAGAGAGGGTAATTAGAATATAAAGAATGTAAGGGCAAAAGATTTATAAGTTGGTGTGAGACATGTTACTAATGAAACCCTGACAAACATTATAAAAAGAAAGCACCCAAAGAAAGGAAAAGAAAAAGAAACAAGTGGCAAGGACCAAAGTCAAGGCAAGCAAATAACCCAAACAAGGTGGGTCACAAGGAGGAAAGGGTTCAATATAATGTGGTGTGCTTGCATATAGATTAAAACAACAAATACACTTGACTTTTAGTGCAAAATAAATTAAAATCCATGTTCACAAAACATATAATGAAACATCTTTTGGTTGGCCTTCAAGGAAAATAGAAAGAACATCACAAAATGCAAATAAATCTAAATACATGTTTTAATCAATGTCCAATTTCATTGTGGTGAGAGTTCATTATCCATATATGTTACATGCCCCATTTTTGTGAACAATATTTATCACAAAATTTAGTGTCCATCTGTTAATTAACATATTTTGGTGGATTAACATGTATGTTTATTTCAGTTTATTTAAAGGTATCTATACATGTAGGCAATTTCTAAGGTTGTTATATACTTGAGCCAATAAGTACAAGTTTTAAAAGAAGTTTGCAAGGTTTTTTTTTTTTTTTGGTGGAATTGTTAATTGTTAATTTTAACTAAATATAAAATTAGACATTTTTGTTGATAACCTAAAATAATTTTATACTTTATAAGGCCAAATGATGTGTTATGCTTGCAATTTTGTTCTTCATTTCGTGTTTGTGGTAGAGATTAATTTGATGGGAAATAAGCATGACTCCCTAAAATCAAAATTAAAAATGACAAAGGCGAAAGTTACAAAACAAAATCCAAGTTAAAGGAGCAAATAACAACAATTCACCAAGAACACAAAAGATCTAACACAAACTTTAACTCCACACACTTAAAGTAAGGACATTGACCTTGCAATCTACAACACGAATGCAAAAGAACCAACATAAATTCTAGTGTCACACACTTAAAATAAAGGTTAACAACTTTGCAGTTCATCTCATAATTCATTTTTTGGAATGTACTCCTATGTGCTTCAAACACAATTAATGAAATTTGTAATGAATCTCCAAGGTGTTTCTTCAAAAGTCCAAACTAACATTTAATTATTATCTCATGGTGAAGGTAGAAATATTGAATCAATGTTCATTGTTCATGAATGAACATAAACATTTGTTGTTGTATGCTTGTGACCATTTTTCATGAGCTTATTGCACACGATGAAAACATTTGTTAATGAATTATGAATTATAGGAAATCTATACAATTCATACTTGCATAGTCAATGCTATAAATTACAAAAACTATATAGATTACAATTTGAAATTGGACACATTATGTTTATAAATTCCTAGCCTTCTTTATCAATTAAAAGTTTTCAAATTTGATCAAATCATAATGCATGCCTAATTTTTTTAATGGGGTTTGACCTCCAAAGTTTGTGAGTGTGACACAAAAACTCTCTTATTGGAACAAACCATTGTAAATTGAAAATCTCTTAAAGATATGAAAAACTATGAACATGCTACTTGTCGTTTCAATGGGTCAAGCACATGAATTATTGTTTTATCCAATTTGCATGCAAGTAAACTTCATGACTTGAAAAGGAGTAGTTATACAAGTTCATTTCAACAAGTGCAATACTTTTGGCCCCAAGGGAAAGGTTGTCCTCTATTCTTATGGTCATGTGTGGTTCTCAATAGTTCATCATTATGTATCCCATATCTCAAAATTATTTATTTTCATGTCCATATAAGTGTGTAGGGGAAAAGGGTTAGGTAGTTAGGGTTGAAAGAAATAGGTTCTTAAATTATTTTAGTAAATAACATGGACATGAAAAGGCACATGTTAATATCCCTTTTCATATTCATGTAGCTGTATGTGCATTGTGTAAGGCAATAGAATGAGGTAGTTAAACTGGGAAGAGGTAGGTTCAGATGACATAGACAGAGATGTCAATTCTTTTATTGTGCAGATTGCATTAGAATTAAAACCTATGTTGTACTACTATATGTAGTACTACATAATATGTGCACAAGTATATGCATCCTTATCAAGGACCTACCCACCTAATATCAAAAAACACCTAACTTTTGAATATGTTGGTTTCAATAACCCTAAAAGTGATAGCCCAACTTTCACTTGACCAATTTAGTGTTCATTTAAAACATTTTCTTTTCACTAGTACTCCCTCCAATCATTGCCATTGGCTCCTTTCATATGCCATTAATATTTGTTGCTTCTCCAATGTTGAATGTAATAGATATAATTTTGTGGGTGGAGTCGAATGTTGCCAAATCAATTAAGGCCTTCAATGTCATGATTGTGATGTGTCAATTTCATCAATTCTTGGTGCTAAAAATTAAAGTTGTGGCAAATGTATGTAGTTTGTGTCATTTGTGATTCCCATTGATCCAAATTGTTTTGCATACTGCTATTTCTTTCTATAGTGGTTAAGATTTAAATGTGAGATTGCAATTTATTGAAATATTATCAAACTTGGATACACATTCCACTTGTATCAACCAAACACTTACTCATATATCCATGTACCATATGAAAAAAAATCTCAATTCATTTTATTTATATATAGGATCTTATGATTGAAAACATGAATTCAAATACTTGTCTTGTCTTATAGATTCTTGTTAGCTTTTCTTTTCATTCTTCCTACCAAATTGACCTTCTTGCCTAAAGTGTGTCCAATTCAAATTGTTTTCAAGCATTCAAAGGAATGGTACATTTGCTCACGTACCCCTTTTGCACCTTCCCCAAATTCTTTTAAGACGATATTGATTTCTAAAGTCTTTCATATTGTTTCATGTGGTTTTTAAAATATTTTTGTTGAGGATTTTGAAGTTAATCAAAATCTTGAACTTTCTTCTAAGGTGTTTGAATTGATATTCAATCAAATGCTCACTTGTCAATAAAGTGTTGCTATAGAATATGGTTTTTAAACACATATATGTAATTTTCCAATTGAAAAGACTTTATGAGTGGGTTACCATAATTGTATTAGTTTTCTTATCACATCATGCAAGGACACATTCATTTTCATGTTGCACAATATGCCATGGGGATGTCTCATCTTATGACTATGGAAAAACTTGTAAACATGGTTTGTCCAATTGTATAAAGGAAATGTTTTACCATCTCACTAATTGTATCTTGGGTTCTCAATCTCATATATCACATTTCCCCTCACTAATTTAGGGTTGCAACCTACCACTAAAAATCAATGCAACTTGGTTGTCCATGGCATGCAATGTGTACTCAAAGTTCATCATGACCAAGTAGTTTTGTAAATCAATGTGAGAAGTGCCATTCAATTTGCTATTGAGAAACATGTCATTTCAAAAACTAGGTGTTACAAAAGGTGAAATAACACAATTCATTTTCTTTATTTGCATCTTTTAGTCTCTTCCATATGATAAATTCATTATTTGAATTTGAAGGGGATGTCATTGTCATTCCACATACCATGGACAATTACAAAGGTATATGCCCCTTAGGATGGCCATTATTATGAGGTCATTGTGTGGCCTTTCACATTGTAATGGGTTGTGTCCCTTCTTACATGTCTCATTTGTGATTCATGACACCCACATTTTAGGTCTTCTTTTATTGGTTTCATTGACTTATAATTATTTGGTTTTCAAATTATGAATTACATGTCATTTTTATCCAACCTTTGGAAATGTGTTACATTTCCTCCACATGGTTTTCTTATTATTTTAGCTTGCATTGTTTAATATTCCTTTAGATGGTATGAATTTAGGATGTGCATGTTTGAAGGTATCACACCTTAAAATTTTGAAAAAAAATCACAAAATTTCAACATATCATGTTAAAATATAACCTAGGCAAAAGAATAGAAAAAAAAAATCATTTTATTTTACAAAGGGGGAAAATGGAATATATTTGTCAAAACAAATGTAAGCGCACTCGTGTATTCAAAAACACAAATATACTCCAAATTTTTTAAATTTCTTTTTTCATTTTTATGAAAGTTGAATATTTATTGAACCGTGTCATTACACATAATTTGAACCATATTCAAATACCATGTGACCAATTTGAAGTTTTCATCTAAAAAAAGGGGTTTTCAACAAAAATGTGATAAATGTGTGGTAAATTGAAACTTTGACAAGTAATTGTGCATTTAGATGGAAAATGATAAGCATAATTAAATGGGCCATATTTTTAATTTCATTAATATTGATTATTTTAATGACTAATGAAGCTTTAAAGTTAGTGTAGTCAAAACAAGATAGTGGCCCTATTATAGCAATTTATATTATAAATATACCCATGAAGTTTTCAATATAGATATTAAAATTTATTAAAAATAATATTACATAAAATTATTTTTGTAGAAATAATAATTATACGGCCCAAAATCAAATTTGATACCCAAAATTATTTTTACCATACTTTTGGAACAATTATACTATATGTATTATAATATTAAACCCAAAAGTGCCCAAAGGGGGGTCATCATAGTGTGCTTCCACCCCAAGTTAACATTAGGTGACATTGTAGTTTAAGGTCCTTAATGCATTAACATTATTCTTTTCCATATGTCATTGGCTTTGTTTTAACTACGGCCACTATCAAAAGTGTTTTGAAGGCATGTTAAGATGTTCATAATTCCTAACCTAAAGGTTTTCATTTGGGCAAAACCTTTCCCTACTAGGAGCATCAACACTAATCTTTGTTTTTCATAATAATCAAAAGCACCTTATTCCTTTTTGTCGCCTTTAGCTTGGCTTATTTTCCCCATAAAAATTTGGACAATTCATTAGTAAAGGGCTGAATTGATATCAAGAAACAATTTTAGAATGTTTATTCCATCACAAATTTTCTAACATTCCTTTTCATGGGTTATGCAACTTTCATTGAACTTACATAATTTCATTATGGGGCCAAACACCAGAACTTGGTTAAAAGCTTCATTCCTAACTTATAGGTTTCTATTTGAGCTACCCCCTTCCTTATCAAAGGTGTTGACACCAACATTATCCTCTTTTAACAACAATAAAAAACACCATGCTCATTTTTTTCACCTTTGGATTAGTCTTGTTTTCCCCCATTTGGACAATTCATTGGTAAAAAGGTCAAATTGATTTTAGGAAACGATTTTAGAATGTTTACACCATCACACAATTTAAAACATTTAAAACATTTTTTTTCATGGGTTATGCAACAAACTTTCATTGAGCTCACATCCTTTCATTCTTAGACCCAAACGTGAGAACTTGGTTAATAACATGATTTATCTTCCCCATGTTTTGCTTGCCATGACCAATTTATTTTGTTACGTTGCCACCAAGTTATGACTTTCTTGTTGATAACAATTAGCTTTCATAGTTGCATTTGTAATCATCCCATTGAGCCCTCGAACATCTACCTTATGTGTTATGCACATGGAAGTTTAAAACATATTAGGAAACATGATGCAATAAACAACATTCCTCCATCCATTGTTTGTGAAATCAACTTTCTTAAATGTTATCCTTTCTTCCACACTTGATCAATCCCCTTGCATGTCAATGCAATCCTTTCCAAAATACAAGGTTGCAACTTGTTTTGAATACCCATGGTACAACCAATTTTAGGTTCAAATCTTAGTTGAGGACTTTTGAAATGAAGTAAATATTGTCTTTAAAAATGTCTATTTTTGTAAAAGATGCCCTTAATTGTACAAAAACAAATGTGTTAATGTTGAAAAGCTTTTGGGCACTAGAATATTACTAACCAGATTTTTAAAAACACACTATTGTAAACATGGATTGATTTTTTTTTTCAAATGTTTGAAATTTTCATTATATTTTGCTTTCAAGAATCTTTGGTGCATGTACATGTTGTAAATAAAACAGATTTGTAACTTACAATATAAAAAAGTGAGGCATGACATAGTGCATGTATTTTGGTATGGTTTGTCCATTTTTCAAATACACCACACACCATGCAAAATTTGAAAATGAACATTTATTCACCAATGACAATCACACAACTAGTGAGGTATTGGGGTTTAGGGTTCAATGCATCAATTAGGCATTTGCCAAAAAAATGGAGCTAGGCTTTTGATGCATGCTAATGTCTAGATCTTAAAGGTAGTGTTGAATTGGTTAAGAAATAATTGAAAGTTCTCAATTATGTCAATTACCATTCCACTCGTGGTCGAAACCAAACCAAAGCCATGCATGATAAAATAATGTGAATGAATTTGTTAAAGACATGGTTGTTTATGTAATGATAAAAGTGGAATTGAGTGGTTAGACACATTGTAAGGTTTTTTCACGAAGGTTTACAACTTTGAACGTGTTTCATCACCTTCTTTGGAAGGTCGATTCGTGTTTCTTTGTTGATATGCACAATAGGAATGATACACACAAAAATTGGTAAAGATTTTGTGTTGAACTAATGTATGAAAAATTCATGAATTATTATTATTTATATATTATAAAGTTATTCATAAAAGAAAGGGGACTTGATTCCAAGAGCCGTACTTTTCATAAAGGGGGGCAAGTTCAAAGTGAAATAAAAATCTAGCATAAAAAAAAATACACTGGCGTTAAATAAGGTTTCAAACTCCTCTTTCCCAATGTTAATTGTAATATGAGTGTTAATATTTATTTTAAAAATTCATTTTTTTTGGAATTGTGTGCAATAAATGTTTATATTTAGCATTTAAAATTCATTTTTGGTGAAATTTGTTGACTTTGTGAATAATCATAATTTTGAGGTGAAAAGACAACCCCAAAGGTAGGGTTATGTAAAGACAACTTCAATATACGAAAATTATTTCATAATGATAAATTGAAGAACAATGTAAAGAGATATAATAATGTAATTCATATCGATGTTGGTCAACAATGATAAGGGTTTGCATCACACATATTTATACCTAGATGGCAAAAAGCCTTTCATTGTAAAGTAAATAAGGACAAACGAAAAATATATTCATGGATGTTCATTGATTCATGAAGATTGAAAATAGGCAAGTCAATTTATGAGTAATTTCATGAAGATTTAAAACCTTTAAAAACCAAACACAAATATGAATTATGCAGTTGATAGATGTTATTTTTGACAAAAAATTCATGGCATTTATGAACACAATATCGCTTTTCATTTTTTGTATTAAGGTTTAATTAATTTTGTGAATTGGATGTATCCAACATGAAAATTCTTTCCAAAGAAACTTGAACTGGTAATATTTAAGGAAGGAATTCAAAGTGATAATTGGAACCTTGAATAAAAAATTATATAAATGAGATTGGTTCTTCAAATTAACTTTATAACTTGTTTCCATAAACTTAATAACGTTTTCCTACCAATGATGCTCTTGTGATATAATAAGAACTTAATTCAATAGGGAAACTTCTATTAATGCTACTTCTTTTATTTAGAATAAAAAGATTATGTAACAAAGGATGATACATTGTGTTACTAGTTACCACCTATAAATAATATGAATCGACTTGACTTAACCCTTGATATTTGGTCTATAGTTTACTATTAAAAACAACATTTGTAATTGTTAAACCTTTTGTCAATGTTTCTATGTTTTCCTTTTTATTTTTATTTATATATATATATATTCACTCTCTTGCAAATTTTGGCCATTCTTCCATGAAATATCCTCTCCATAAGTTGAAATCAAAATTTTCAGGTCAAGAGGCTACCAAAATAAGTTTACCACTAGGTAATAAGGTTCCTCAAAATATTAGTGCAACCACTAGGTACCTACCACTAGGTGATGTCATTTACTAGGTGTCTTTGAACTTTTTCTTCACGAAAGGACCATTTTGTTATTACAATTTGTCATATCTAAACATTATGTAATTTGAGGCTTCAATCTCTCCCCTAAAACCAAAACTAAATTCAACCCATTTTAACCCATTCAACATAGTCAGAAATTAGGGTTGTTATTTTTCTAACATAAAAAGTTAGAACTTTGGGTATGGATAGATTTTGTTACTAAACAAACCATAAAGCTAATTTGCAGGACAATAATAAAAACTAATTATGGGCAGCCGGAGATCAAGCAAGAGAGAATTCAATTAGTGTCACCTCTTTAATACCATAGTACTAGGGCCAAATCCAACAAATGTTTGTTCAAATAGTTAATTAATTAATCAATCAATCAATTAATCTTGAAGATTCCATGCCACAGATGGAATATTCTTGAAACATTCCCCCAAAAATTCCTTGATTTTCCTTGACAAATTTTTGAAATAAGTAGTTTTGAAAATTTCAACATTCTACAAATAATATACAAAAATTAATTGCCAGTATGACTACTAAACCCTTAAACCCTAAAAACTGTAGATTGTACTCTAAACCTTGTAAGGACAATACAATCTTTGCAACAAGGGGCTGATCAGAGAATATTTATTTAGTCCAGTGATCTTTGTAGAATCTTTGCATGGGTTGACAATCTTGATCGAATTGGGGTAGAGAAAGTTGGCAACAACTCATGCAAAAAGCAAACCACTTTGTTGAGGGACATTTTGAGTTGAAAGCTAGTGAACTTTCTTATTAATTTTGTGACTTCACCATGGAATTGTGAGAGTGAATTCAAAAGAAGGAAAACCAGCTTAGAGGCCACCCACCAACTTTGTGCAAAACCCAGTTTTCATTGTTTATGCGGAGTCACTCTTCTCTACAAAAGTTCCACAGTTCTTGACTGGAAGCGTGTCAAAAGTCTCACTAAATGGGGGTCCTATTAAACCCAAAACATAAACCATAATAAGCTGGTGCTCTCTACCAATTCATCTACAAAAGTTAGCAGACCGGAAACTAAGGGCATACATGAAGGAGTTAGCATATTGGAACTCCACGATACTGCCTTGTGCAAGAGGGCGACCACCATTCACAAGACAGTCATTATAAGCAAGGCGAGTGAAGGTATTTGGGTTGGGAGGTGGCGATGATGCAAACCAGCCACAGTAGACATGGATGTTTGTAGGCGCACAATCTGATATGCATGTGTTCACTATCTGAACACTGTACTGAGGAATGCCTGCTGCAGAGCCGAGTTGGCTCTGCGTTATGCTAATGTCTTTGTTTGTGCACCCATCTGCAATACCCACAATCCACATAACTCAATATTGCAATCCTGACATTGAATCCTTAGAAACTATGCTATACCTTGCCTCCCCTCCCAGCTCCTCCTTAAACTCTAAACCCACTTGTATCACAAAATTCAGAATACATGTGGGGAATATTCAGAGTAATAAATCCAGAAAATAGAAAAATCTCTCTCTCTCTCTCTCTCACACACACACACACACACACACACACACACAAGTAAGTCAATGGGCAACATATTTACAGCTTTATTACTAAATCAAAGTTAGGGGAATTCTGAATCTTGTGGTCAAAACTGGGGTGGTGGGTGCAAGGGGTTTGTAATGGAGGAGTCTAACAAAAGCTCGCAGACTTGAATCGCATGGGGTACATGAACGAGTTTGCATACTCGAAGCGGATGATTTCACCTTGACTAAGGGGTCGACCTCCATTAACTAGGCAGTCATTGAAGGCAATGCGGCTAAAGATGTTGGGATTGACCAACAGGGCTGAAGCAAACCAGCCACAGTAAACATGAATGTCTGATGGGGCACATTCAGACATGCATGTGTTCACTATTTGCACAATGTACTGTGGGATGCCTGAGAAGCCAACTTGACCCTGAAATATGCTAACATCTTTGTTTGTGCACACTTGATCTGCAACAAATACCCCCACAAAACCCAAATCATTATTGCTCAATTTATTTATTATGCATCCCTTAGTTATGATGATTTTTCTTTTCTTATATCTAACATTTGTGTTTGAACCTTCTTCGGCAGCAGCTCTTTTACAACTTTACAAGCCCAAAAGTTCGGGCTAAGGGTGTGGTGGTGGTGGTCTGCATGCTTGACAGGAGCGAAGAGCTAGCTAGTAGCCCAGGGTATGTTATGTTCTATGGAGAACAATAGGACCAAGGGAAAGGGAGTGGACAAACTTACTAGGGGCTAACATCCGGCGATTCCTGAATTTTCTCCTTGTGGCCTTTTTGTGTTGTGCCAGAGGTGTCTCATTTAGACATGGTGGCAATTCAATGGATGATGACTTTGGACTGCCCTTCAACTCTGTTAAAAACACAACAATAACAGTTTGTAAAAAAAACACATGAAATTTGATGAAATATATCTTCTAAAACCCCCTTCTTCAAGCAAAAGAAAACACCGATTGTACAATGATACAAAGGATAATAACAATCCAGAAAGGAAAACAAGAATACTTTGATATTGATATAAATTAATAGGATCTTCAGTAATCTCAGTTAAACATAATTTATTTGACCAATTTAAGCAACAAGGACTCCATGAAATAATCACCCCATTAAACCCAATTTACCCAAGAAAAACTGCATCAAAGGTAGGAATTGCCACCCATTGATTCATATCAGCAAATCCAGTCCCAAAAAAGCTACAAATAACTCCTAAAATCATTTTACTTAACCGAAAATTACTAGAAAGAACAGAAACCTACCATAAAACAGAAGCTACTAATAAAAAATTCAAAAATCACTTACTGGGAATTACTGGAAAGAACAGGGACGAGCCTATAGTGAAGAAAGTTGGTTAATTAATCAATTAATTAACTACTTCATAACAGGAAAAGAGGTTTTGGGGTCTTTCAAAAACCAGACAAAAACACAAAAATCAGGGGGAAAAAAACCCCTGAAAAAAGAAAAAGAAAAGCTAAAGTCTCACATGAAAATCACACAAGTGGGGTTGATCATCATCTCTCCATCCAAAACAAAAAAAAGCATGAAGTAAAAAGTGGCAGTGAAATCACTACAACACTTCAAAGTTCACACTAACTAGACTAATGATTGTTTCACAAAGCTGTGATACAACAACAACCAGCAGACTTTGTTTTTGTACAGATGATACTTGCACAATCATGAAACAACCATGATTTTAACTGCGCCGCATTGAGTGCCCACTACATAAAAATAAATAAATTTTTGTCTCTGCGCATATATTTTATTTTATTTTCCAGTATATTTTCATACATATTTCTCATTTTCACATGTTTCTGGACCATAAAATTTGCAAAACTACTACAAAATTCTTGTTATATTTTCATGTTCCCTACCCATAAAATTTGCCAAAATAATACATGATATATATATACACACACAATTTTTTCACCTTTTGGGAGTAAGTTCCAACAATTGAAATTACGGAACAGAGATTTCAAAGAATCACCCCAACTTGACCCCCAGTTAAATCTAACTCGACCTCATTTATTAGTTATTACTCCCCACATCTTGCTACTGCTTCACGGGGTGAATTATGCAAAAATATTACACTGTAAATGGGTTTTACATATATTTACCTTTTTACTATCAGGGAGTTCCAAAACTGAATTACAAAGAGAGATTTCAAAGAAACACCCCAAACTGACCCCCAGTTAACTAAACTGATCCCCAGTAAGTCAAACTCGGCCCCAGTTAGTACTCACCTGCGCTTGCTGCTGCTGCTGCTGCTGCTTCTTCTTGCTCTTGTTCTGCCGTTGCTGCTGCTTTGCGCTGCTGCAGCTCCGCCGCTGTTGCTGCTGCTGCTGCTGCTGGTGTTTCTCGCTGTAGCTCAGCTCCATCGGCTACTGCTGAGATACTCCATGTTGCTGCTGTTGTTGTGCACCTATCTCCAGTTTCTTTGGATGATGAGTGAAAACCATGATCCCCAGCTCCACCTTCCATTAAACCTGCAGGCACCCACAAAAGCCCAATGCCGGGTTGGTTCAAAACTTGCAGCAATCTAGCTAGCTAGCTAGCTAACTAGCTCTCTTCAAAGACTCAACCCAAACAAAAATACAAACAAACAAACAAACTCATCCATGTCAAATAAAAAATCTGATGACATTGTCATGACGATGACGATGATGCTGCTGCTGAAATTCTTATTACTCATCATGCAGCTTTGCATCAATTGCTTCCAGATTGTATTAGGGGAATCGGGTCGAGAGAAGGCGTGCAGGAGACCTCGATCATACATTTGTAAGGAAGGAAGCAAATCAACATGAGCAGAGTCCATCGTAACAAAAGTTTTTTGGAGTTGAGTGCTTCTTACACTGCATCATGCAAAGAAGAGAGCCTGAGAGAGAAGAGGTTCAGGTGGGCGGCTATGGAACAGTGTTCAAAACTTGGTGAAGATTTGGAAGAGAATTAAGAACTCTTGTGTGTGAGAATTCATGGACTGCAAGGATCTGGGATACCTGTTTGAGAGGAGAGACAGGCAGAGGTGGTGAAGATTTGGAGTGTGTTGCAGGTGAGCAAGATCATGCACATGAGTAGAAAGGAGCCTTGAAGCCGCTGCTGGTGCCGCAACATTTGTGAGAAGGAGGAGTAGACTGCAGCAGCGGAACTCATCAGCATTGTAGACTGTGAAGAAATTGAATGTAGCTGCTTCATGCCTTTGCAGAGAGATGAACCCAGCTGCTGTCCAGCTTGATACCTCAGTCTTTTTCCTGCAGGGTCCTGGCTTCTTCTTTTTTCACCCAGCTCCTCTGCCACAACCAGCCTGGCTGCAGCTCTCGCGCATGACAAAAGAAGGAAGCCCAACAGCCGTATGAGGTTCGAAACAAAGACCGCGAACAGGAACAACGCATGAATCGCACAACTGCGATGCGATGTGAAGTGATGATGATGATGATGGGTAGAAATCTAGAAGAATCCAGCGCCGGATGTCTTTAACGTCTGCAGACCGGAAGAAGAGAGTGGAACAAAACGCTGCAACCCACCGCGTGATCACAAAACAGTTCTCAGATACCAACCAGTTGATCTGGCGCAACAACACCCGTATCCGAATTCCCAGCAAAAAGAAAAAGGAAAAAAGAGACGTCACAGAGCTCGGCAATCCCAAATCCAAAGAAACAAATCCCAGAGACCCAAAGCCTCCACACCCGAACCTAGACTTATACAGCCCTTGCAGCAGCTCTATGATTACAAGTTCTAAAACACAAAGACACAGACGAGAGAGATGCAATGCAGAAGATCGAGTGAAGAAGAAGAAGCTCAAGATTCAACAGATTTCTCTCAGCACAACCCAAAGCCAAACCACAAATTGGAAATCAACAACAACAACAAACAAAACGGTCCAGACTCCGTTCCTTTGTCAGAAATGAAACTCGGACACAGAGAGAGAGAGAGAGTGTGTGTGTGTGTTTTTGTGAGGATGGGTTTAAAGCTGTTCTTGAGAATAATTCGGGGGTGTTTGGGGGTTGGGGGGGGGGTGGGGGGGATATTAAAGAAGGATTGAATGCAGGAAGAAGGGGGGAAGAAGAGACACAAGAAGAAGAAAAAGAGGAAGAGAGAAAGTCTAATGATGTTGTGTTATGTAACAGTAGAGAGATGAAGCTGCTGCTGCTGCCAGTGCTGCTAGTGGCTCTGGTCCTTCATCTTCTTCTGCTGAAGCTTTGTTTATTTGCGTCACAGAAGAGGAGGAGCTCATGGTGCAATGGGACAAGCCTGAGCCCCACTCCCCTGTTTTGACGTTAGGGTTTTTCCTGCCCATGCACCCCCCCGCCCTTTTCAGCTTCTACCCTTTTTCTGTTCATCCATGTCCCTACTACTCTTACCCTTTTTCTGTTCATCCATGTACCCACCCCTCCTACACTTTTCTGTTCATCCATGTACCTACAACTGTTACCCTTTCTCTCTGTTCATCCATGTACCTACTATTCAGTACCACCAAGGTCCTTGTCTCTCCTTCCAGAGCTCTTTCTTCTTTTCTGTCCATGTACCTACCACCCTTCGCTCCTACCAGAGTTCTCCTTCTTTTTACATCCATGTTTCATTCTTCTTCTTCTTCTTCTTTTATCCATGTACACAGTACTGCCCTTGTCTTCCTTCCAGAGCTCTTCTTCTTTTATCCATGTTTCCCACCCTTCTCTTTTCCAGAGCTTTTCTTCTTTTATCCATTTTTTTTACCACACTACTCTTCTTCTTCAGGGCTTGTCATCTTTTATCAACCCTTCTGGATGGATGGATGGATGGATGGATGTGAGGTGAGATGAAGCAACTTTAAAGATCAAGTCTATTGGGGTGGGGGTTGACGATCAGATCATCACATCCATCAAAATGTGAATGCCATTGATTTAATAACATGATGATGTAAACATGTGGATGAAAAGATTGAAGGGAAGGGGGTGAAAGGACATGGATTTGTTCATGCAAAACATGAAATCTTGTGTATTACGCCATGGAAGCAAAGGCATGTTGAATCGCATCATGAGATGGAATTTGTTCCTCACCATGGGAGCAACGAAAAAAACCCTAAAACCCTAATGATAAGCATGTTTGTTCCTTGCATTTTTAAGCAAGATTATATATGTATGTATGTATGTATGTACATATATAATCACACAATAACAATCAGGGTAACAAGATTTTGGACTTAGGTATCATACTTTCATGATATATATATATATATATATATATATAGACAAGAGATGTCAAGTTAGAATTCCACAACATTTCCACATGAAAGTATGATACCTAAGTCCAAAATCTTGTTACCCTGATTGTTATTGTGTGATTATATATGTACATACATACATACATACATAAATACACCATGTATGGTATAATGAGTCATTATACACCCTTTCTCTGTCATACCTTCTTCTCCTAAACCACCTGCCCATTGGGTGTTCCACTAGGCTTCTTCCTACTACACTGCCCCTGCATAAATTTCTTTTTGGTCAGTTTTATAATTTACCTTTTTACCTTAGGCCATTTGGTCGTCACCCATTATTCCCCCACCACCCTCCTTTTTAAAGGGTTACTTATTTATTTATTTATTATAAATTATAAATTATATATATATATATATATATAAGTATAAATTTTTATATAAATTCTTTTTACCACTTTTACTACAAGGTCATAATTATCCTTTTTACCTGCCACTGAGTTGCTACTAGAGTTTGTGGACTTGGTATGTATGACATCTTTGATTGGGTTGGGTTTCAATTCAAGTAGCCAAATATGAAGCAATGCTTTTCATTTTCTTTTCTTTTCTTTTCTTTTCTTTTGAATTTAAAAATTTTTAAATCCAAATACAAATAAAAATTGGGTGGTTTTTGCAACCCAAAAAAAATGGGGATATTTTGGAATTTTCTAGCCTAAATAAATAAATATATATATATATATATTATAATTCTCTCTAGTGGGGTCCAGAAGCTTGAAGAAGGGAATGATGATGTAGTGTGGTGGGGTGGGGTGCCTTCAAATAATTCCAGCACTCAGTTTACTCATTTACCTTCGTCCTTCAGTCATCACATCTTCAAGGACAGTCAAATCATTAAGGTAAAAAGTAAAAAACAGAAGAGGGGGAGAATGAGTGAGAGAGGGAGAAAGACTGGACCAATGTGAGCTAGTTGGTTATTACCCGGGGGGGATCAATATAACTGCCGGGTAAAGTTCTGAGGTTTGGCCAGGGGAATCACACAGGTTATCAATATATTAAAAAAACATGCTGAGGAGGTTATCAGAAAATTTTCGAATAATAATAAACGTCAGTTATGCATAAGGGTAGGCGGTTATCAAATAACCAGCTAATACCCATTGTCATCGGTTCACCCTGTCAGCTCTTCACTGGCTATATGGTTTTCTTTTTTGTGAATAAACTTTAAAATGTTAGTTTTTTTTTATGTTAACAAAATTAAATTGTTGTAGTATTTAAAGATTGATAGTTTTTTTTTAAAAATTAAAATTTTCCCATTAAAAAAAATTAAATTGTAAATAGTATTTAAAGATTGATAACCTACTTGGATGATAATTGGGTCATCCAAGTTGGTTATTAGGTTACTAATTATTGGATAAATTATTAGCTAGGTATTGGGTTTAGCAATTTGAGGTAATCACCAATTGGTTAGAAGCTTAACTATTATTATTCATGTCAAACCTAACTACTTATCTTTTTTCTTTTCCCTTAATAATTTACCTCCTTCATCCTTATAATTATCTCACTCCTTTTCCTTAGCCATTAAACCCAATAACTAACTGGGTAGGTTATCAATACCTGGGTTGATAACCGAGTCAAAAACACCCCCGCCAACACTGATACCCACCCTCTCTCGGTGGGGAGGGTATTAGCCCAGGCCAAAAATGGTGATGAACATTATTATTATTTAGGAATAGAATTTTCATGCAACAAATGAGACGACTTGACTCCATTGAGAGTAGGCTATAATAGCCTAACTCAAGTTGGACTATAGTTAGTTTAGTGGGTAGAGGTCTGAATGTGAATAAGAGAGGTACCTACCTACCTACCTACCTAGTGTGGTGGATACAATAATATGGTATGTAACATTGGCTTATTATCATGGGAAGTTTATCATACATAATAGAGTTGGGACAATTGTACAAAAGTAGTTAAATGGTGTAAGTAAAATGGAGAAGTTAGTACACAAGAGGGTTTGCCTATGATTGGAGGCCAATTGTGTAATCAAAACACAAACATGTGAAGAATTTGCCCTAGGACAAACAAACAAACAAATAAATCATCAAAGTGTGTGGCCACTTCCACAACATGTTTATAACATTAAAAAATCTATATAGATCACCAAAGTAGTGAGGATGATTGATGGATGGATGCATGGATGGATGGATGAAGCTATGATGAGACTTGCTATTTTTTTAAAAATATTGTCAAGGGTGAGTGTGGATGGAATGGACGATTTGTTTCTTAGGCTTTTTTTGTTTTGTTTTGTTTTGTTTTGTTTTTTTCCAAAACTTTTTAGTAGCCTATCGAAAATTTGGAATTTTTTCCAAAATTATTAGCAAATTTATTCAAATCCATATGTTATGTATATGGGTTTAGGGTTTAAGGTTTGCTGAATGTTGGATCGCCCACATGTTATGTTACATAGGTTTAGGATTTAAGGTTTGCCAAGTTTAGGGTTTAAGGTTTGCCTAATGTTGGACCACCCACATGTTATGTTACATGGGTTTAGGATTTAAGGTTTGCCGAGTTTAGGGTTTAAGGTTTGCCTAATGTTGGACCACCCACATGTTATGTTACATGGGTTTAGGATTTAAGGTTTGCCGAGTTTAGGGTTTAAGGTTTGCCTAATGTTGGACCACCCACATGTTATGTTACATGGGTTTAGGATTTAAGGTTTGCCGAGTTTAGGGTTTAAAGGTTTGCCAGGTTTAGGGTTTTAGGTTTGCCGAATGTTGGATTGCTTTGTGGTTGTTGCTGCTTATGAACCCCAAAAACACACACACACCCACACACTACAACAGACAGGCATCATCTTTAGGTTTAGGGTTTGGTGGACAAGTGCTATTTTCATTTGTTCTTATGATGGCCTCCAGTTATTAGAGGGAGTGATGATTCAGGGGACTCTGCACAATTAACACTCAAAAGGACATGGATGGATGGCCTCATGATCCCACCATGGTCTACCTAGCAATTTATTTGTTAGCTTGACCTGGATACCCAAGTACAGCCTTAATTATTTTTTAAAGGTGTAAATAAAATACTTTCAGCTGATGAAGAGGATGTTGCAAGTAGGGTTTTTTTTTTTTTTTTTAAATTTAAATATTATTATTTAAAGTTATATATAAAAATCTGATGATTTCTTCCATTAAAGTAACAAAACTAGTCGAATTTATACTAGGAAAACTACAATTGCAATAAAATCCCAATTCTTTTTTGTCCAAGAAATGACAAGATTTGTGGAAACAAAATCATGGGTCTGAAGTTGAATGACAATTCTTTATTAAAATAGAATATGTTGTAACAATAATTTTATCCAGAGATCACCTCCATTCATGCACCCATCCGAATGATCACACATCCTCATTCTCTCAAATCGTAAGTGATGATATGAAGGTAACACATACCTATGGTTATTATTTATGTATGTATCACAATGAAAAATCACCAAATCTCATCATTCAAATCATGGTCGTTACGTCACATCATACAATATATCATCCATGTTTATTAAGTTATCATGCCAAATGCATGTTGAAATGCCCTTGGGATTTTAGGGTTTACAATACATGATAATTTTGATGAAAGTTAAAGGTTGACCATTATTGAACATCATGATCAAATGACCATCAATGAACTAATGAATGTTTGTTGCAATTCACAATGTCTTGATATCCAGATATGCTCAAGGACAACCTTTTCCTTTTTAGCCTCTACAAGTTGCAAGTTATTGTTTTCATTTCTCAAACATTGGACATGACTTACAAAATCAAAATTGTTTGATACAAGAGTTGCATGCAATATGACCCATCATCAATGCATCACAAACCTTTGGGTTCAACCCTTCAATTGAATTTCAAATTCTACAAAAAGACCATGGTCTTCATGTCTAACATTTTGAAATATCTAATTAACCAATTGTTATATAAGGAATGCAATATACATTTTTTCTTCATTGTTTCCAACCATGTTTTAGTGACAATTACATAGGTCTTTCAAAATTAATCAATGGCAAATCCATCATTCACTTACTTGATAATCATATTAATTGAAAATGGTTCATTATTGGCATGAAAAGGAACAAAAAAGGGTTGAAAAATAAGTGTTAAAGGGATAGTGGGTCTAGTATTTGGTACAATAAATGATGCCACACCCAAAACTTGTTGAATGGTACATTATAATTATTTAATATTCAACCATCAAATTCAAACATCAAGCTTATTCCTTAGTTTTTTGCAACTCAATAAAGGAATGAGACCTTCAAATAAGAATTACAACATGACACATTTCACATACACTGGTGAATCACCTTGATTACACAAATAAATAAAAAGGGGTGAAGGGTGAAGTGAAGGCAAAACATAATTTTGACCTAATGTTTAGTCCAAGATTCATTGTAGATTCACATGAATTTACCCGTAACCTATATCCCTATGAAAGACAACTCGTTTAAATTATAATATATTATGAATGTTTCTTTTGGGGACTACATTGAAAATAAATATTCCTCAAAAATTTCCCAAACTCATAATCTAATGAATCATAATTGATTGTGTCATGTCAAACCATTTTCTTGGATCTTTCTTCTTTAAAAGTTTTATAACACCATGTTCATTAGCTCTATAATCAAACAAAATTTGCCTTTCAAAATAACAATTTTAGTAGTTCGGAGTTTTTTTGTGATTATACTTTTCAATTTGCCATAACTATGTCAAACATATCATTTTTGGATTTTAAATGCATTCCTTTCAACAACACAAGCATCATGCAATTCAAACATGTTTTGACCCCTGAAACACCATTCAACACCCAAGACTTTTCAAAAGTATTAATTCCCAAAGTGGGAATGCAACTTGACATCATGGTGGTGGTTAGAAAATCACGTATGAACTTTAACTAAAAAAATTGTGAAAAGCATTGGTGCAACAAAATTAATATTAAACAACATTTGGAAGGAGATGAGGTAGGTCAAAAACATGTTCAAATCCTTAGCCCATTCCCCCAAACCATGTTAAAGGTGTAAACATAAGACATTAGGACACACAACTTACTATTCAAGAAAATCAAGGATGAGCAAAATGTTTTTTACTAGTGTGACCATCCCCTCAGAAATTGGGTAATCACCCCTCCAATGCCCATAAGGATAAAACAATGAACAAAATATGAATTTTTTTTGGTTAATTACTTAAATTATACCTAAATGGATGCACACCATGCTTGCTTTGGATCACATATAGGAGGAGAGAAAGGCAACTAAAAGACCTCAATTTGATGATATTTTAACAATTTCTTCAATTGTGAACTCTTGAAGTTTATTGTTAAACTTTCATAATTTCAACAAGTTGAATTTGTTTTCAATCCTTTGTTTTTTCTCAAAACACTTGTAAGCTTGTGGAAACATCCTAGTGTCACTTGTATTCCAAACTAACATGCATAATCATTGCATTGCAAAGATCATACAAAAGCACAAGAAAGACTTCTTGTCTATGATTCTTTGGTGTTTTGTTTTGAAACATTGTTGTTCATGTTTTGCCATGATGTAAGCAATGGATAACAAAAGTTCAACATTGTCCATGATCTACTTGTTAACCTTGATTCTCTTGTGGTGCATATTACAAGTACATATACTAATTTAATGACCTTTTGCCCATGATAAGGAATCCCCCATTTGATTAAGTTTTCCTAAAGATGATTATGGAGGATTGCAAGGTTAAAGTGAAAATATCTTTGGTGAACTTTGAAGGCACATTGACAAAAGGTCTTCATGGAGTTGTTACACACTCCTTTCTTTTTCTTGAGGCATCATTACTTATCAAACATACTTGTAAACTTAACAACAGCATGATTCATTACTCTCCCAAGTTCTCATGTATATATGCATAATTGACATTTTAAAGGCTTATTTTGACGAGGAATTTAATTTATTCTTTGACATCACAAGACCTATTGAAGCCTTGACCAGCTGTTTCCCCTTTATGCCAATGAAGTTCACAAGAATTGAACTATGTTAAAAGCAATGTTGTAACTTATTGTAGAACATGGCAAAATTAACTATTGGCCATCATGTGTTGTAACACATAGCTTCACACTTGTGACTTCAATTTTGTAGTTGAGCATTTCTATACCTACAAACATATTGAATATGGAAATTCCCAAAAGGCATACCAAAATTGACAAAGATGAAGTATTTAATAATTACAATAGAAAGCTAATGAGAAGTTTTAACACATTGGCAAGGATGATGAAATGGAGAAACAATTTATTTTGTGTGAAACAACTTCAAGGATAAATAAACGAAAACTTGCATGTTCAAAAATCTTGGCAAAAATTAATGTGAAAGGAAGATGTAAAATCAGGAGGGTGGGAGTATGGAGGGGGCAAGATCTAGAACTGAGGAAGATCTAAAATTGCTCTAGAATTGGTGGGGGTTTAGGGAAGTTCTAGGGCCAAGGAAATTCAAGGCATCAAGATATTCCGGGCTCTCAAAAGATGGCCAAACTTAAGGAACGTTTAGAATTGGGGGTGAGGCAAGTTTGGGGACAAAATTTGTCATTTTTTCGACCACGGTTATCCCAAAAAATAAATCAATGACCCAGTTTTGGTATATAACCAAGGTTCTCAAAAAAACACATTCAAATAACCGACCAGAAAACCATGAGTTCTTTATTGGTTCTTTCATGAGAACCACAGGTTCTTTAACATTTTCAAATAACTGGGACCAACGGTTCTTTGATTTGCGATTTTTTTTTTTTTTCAAAAACCCAGAACCAGAGGTCAGAACAATTTTTTTAATAAACCCTGCCCATCACTTGTTTACGCCTCGGATGTTCACTTTGACTCTTGATTTACCAAATTCTCAACATTCTGTGAATGAAAAACCAACATTGGCCATGCATGCAAGTGACAACATGACAATCAGTCCAGAGGGAAAACAGTGTCTTAAAACTTAATTCAGAAGATGCATGTGAAAAGTATGGAATCCATGATCAATTTGCATTTTAGAAGTGTACCCAAGTGTTGTTGTGTCTTTCTTAAAATCAAAGAAAGTCTACAAGGTTGAAATGGGTATGGCTTCTTTCACACAAGGGTACAGTTGTGAGCAAAACCCAAATGTTTGGTTTAGGGTTTAGGGTTTAATCATGAAGGATTCCTTCCTTTGGCAGAGCACTTCAATGTAACAAAACATATCTGTTCAGCTCCTAATTTCACACAATGGGGTACTAATCTGTCAGGGATGATGGATCTGATAACAGGACCAATATTTTACTTCCACCATTTGAATTCCTGAAACTTTTGACCTTTTCACTATGAACCCAACCAAGAAAGAGAGATCCACAATGAGCCACTTCATGAGGTACTCTAAGCAGCAAAATAGGAGTGCTTGTTGTGGGTGGGTGATGCCCCATCTATGGAGCATGCAAAGCTTAAGCAAAAAGAAACCAATTATAAGTCAAGAATTTGCAAATTACACAACATTGAGGTCAAAGCTGATTGCCAGTCTAAACATGAGGATTGTATTTGGAACTCCAATGGTGAAACGGTGACTGACCCGCATGATTAACATCATGAGATGTGACCAGGATTAACCACATCTATGTCTGCCTCCTGCAATTGAGCTCAGTGCATCTATATATGAGCAATAGCAAGATGTTACTTCTAGACTGTGGTTACAGTATTTTGTTTCAGTTGCAACACTTCAATTTACTTCTAGAATACTCGGGTTTCTCATCTCAGCCAAGAGAACAACACAAATGAAATTGGTGGGTCTAAATTTCAAAAGTCTCAAAACATTCAATTGATGATTGTTGAGGTCATTAAAAATGAGGAATTTATATTAGAAGGTCCAAACCCACACAACCCACTTTGCAGAAGTTGTTCCTACTATGTACATGGCACGGTCATGATGTAGTGAAAACAAGCACAGAATGTACAAAACTTTTGCAACCCGCTGTGAAGCATCATCAATCAACCATTATATTGAAATCTAGTATATTTCAACTTGGGTGGACCATTCTTGATGAGTTTTGCAAATTGGCTTTCGAAACACTGATCAACTGTGGCCCGGAGTCAATTGCAAAGTCTTGCAATCTGAGTAAATGGGTTATGAGAAAACCCATCACCTCAACAACTTAGAGATCACAAAGATCACCTTGCCACATAAATATATAGTGAACAGTCATATTTCACATCCGGGGCTAATGTTTTGATAAACTAATGATTCTTTTGGCCATTTTCTAATGAGTTTGTTCTATTGAACATAGCTGTGATAATAAAGCTCATCCCAGCTTGAGGTCACAAGTCACAACTTCTGCATCTTGTCTTTTTTTTTTGGCCCCCTCTTCTGATGTTCATTAAAAAAGCAATTATGCATTTTGCTATAAATTGTGTTATTACAATTGTGCACTAGTTATCAAAATGATGTTTACCTTTGGGTTCGCATCCAAAAGTTGAAGCATGTTTTTCATCATGCAAAATTGTGACTTTTATTTCATTCTAATGATGATATATCATAGCTGGTATAGGGATTTTTTGCCATAATTTGTCATATGGTCTCCAACTTGACAATTCCACTCTCAAATCCTCTTATATTTGTCTTTTCATATCATCGCATTTCAATTGTCATATGAGAAAATTGAATGTTTTTGTCCTCACAAGTAACATCAACACATTTTGAACTTGAAAAGACACATCATAAAAGGTTAATCCTTTTTTCGGTTGATATGGATTTGTGAATTTTTTTTTGTAATTAATACACATGTGAAGATTGAATTTCATGTACTATAATTAATGAAAATGTCCATTTGATTTCATGGAAAAATTGTGTGATGATGTAATTTTGTTTTAGTATTGCAAGATTCAAGGAACAAATGGAAATATATTAATATTTCAACTTGGAGCCCAAGTTTCAATAGTGCTTTTGTACCAAGCCGAATTCTACATCTTCCATTTTCTAAAAGTGTCTAAACTCTTGATAGATAAGTTTGGAATTAGAATATATGCATGAATTAGTTTCAAACTAGTGGGGTACCTGTGACCTTCGGACACTATGAAGTCCCCCGTTTTCTTTAAACCCGGTTCATGTTTTAGTTTTTTTTAGAAACTTTTATCTTTTTTATTTTTTATTTTAATGTGTTTTTTGTTATTATTATTATTTTGTTTCATATTTTTTGTCATCTATTTTTTAATTTTCTTTTAAGATTATTTTACTATATTTCCCTTTTTTGTTTCATGTTTAAATATTTTTATTTTATTTTTATTTTATTTCTTTTTCATTTTTCCACACATCTGGGCGCCGCCTGGCCCGCGCCAGATTTTTTTTTACCGTTCGACTCTTTGACCGTAGACACCTCAGTAGTAATTTGAAGCCTGGGTGTTGAGACTTGGGATCTGGATTGGTCGGGACTTAGGACTCGGTAAGTAAAGAAATAAAAGTGTGTGATTGAGGTCCTAAATAGTTTTTGGGCCCTCGAGTTCAAGGGGACAGTTTTAAAAGTGATCTGGGTTTTAGGACCTCGACAGACAGACGCCCAAACAAGTGAATTAATATATAAGATTTTACATATAGTTTAATTACTCAAATTGTTGTTTAACATATAATATGTTTGTTCATGACTAATTCAATCTTTAATCAAGTTGATGAATTGTAATGGCAGTTGTTCATTCACATGCATTGGTGCCAAATGTTCAAAACAATATCAAATTTTTATGCTTAATGAAGTTTTGTGAACTATTGTTAATAACAATTAAAATGTTGTTCCAAATTTTGAAAAAATTCTTATACACTAGTGTGATATTTCAATTATAATATAAATCATTTGATTCCAATTCTACCTTTCTGCATACCCTTTGAACTTAATATTATGTGTGTAATATAGGAACAACAAAAATGATTAACCTCACCATCATGTATAAAGTTGAAATTAATGAACTATCAAATATGGTTACAATTAGTAACAATACCAAGATGATTAAGAATCACATTCATTGCACACAAATTTAAACTAGAAAAGTATTTTAATGCAAAAGAATTTATATGTACAAATCTCGTACATTGATTCAAATGATAATGGTAACTTACCAACATGGGTCATACACTTGTAAAACTTACCCATTCAAGTTCCACAAAAGTTGTAATGGAGAAGAAGGCATTTCACATTTCATGTTAAATAGAAATATGTGACTTGAAAAGAATATTCAATAACACAAAAATCATGGAATATTGAATTTGTACAAGAATTACAAAACTAAACCTTCCAAAACCATAAGGAACTTGTAAAGAACATGTACACAAACCATCAACTGTTTGCCCATTGTTGAGTATTCATTTAGTAGTTGGGATATACTTTAGTCATCAATCATGCATTTTGGTCACTAGTTTTAAAAATTAGTCACCTATTTGGCATTCAATCATTAGCTAAAATGTCTAGTCACCAACTCAATGTTCAATACTAGAATCTATAATTCAATCATTATTTTGTTCAATACCTAACAACATTGTTTGGTTTTTTATTAGTTTAGGCCATCATGAGACCCATCACTTCTTCCAATAATATTGGATCATGGTGCATAATGGACAATGAATGTATTGATATTGTAGAGATGAAAAATTTGGGAAACAAATTGAATGTCGATTGTGAAATTTTAAGTGCACAAGTTTCCTCAAGGTCCATGATTCAAAAAACCAAATTGTAAATGTATATTTAAGACATTATGTTCAAATTGGGAGTACTAAATCTCAACTCACTTATTTTTAAGAACATTTGATACCCTCTTTGAAACCATTTTGACACTTTTGTTAGGTGGAGGTGGTTAAAAATTACTTGATATTTTGTGCATGTGAAAGTTTTGTGCACTTTGTGAGGTTCTCCAAAATAACTTTCCACTTATTGGTACTAGTGGGTGCTCGTGACCTTCGGCCACTATGAAGTCCCCTGGTTTCTTTAAACTTGGTTCATGTTTTAGTTTTTTTTAAGAAACTTTTAACTTTTTTTTAAAAAAAAAATTATGTGTTTTCTATTTTTATTATTATTTTGTATAATAAAAATAAAGTGTTTCTTTTTCACTTATATATATATATTTATTTGAATGCAAGTTTGAAGTTTGGAGAAAGAAGACACACCTCATTTTTTTTCAAGTAGGGTTTTTCTTCAATATTTATAAGTTTTATTTTTTCTTATTTTTTACTCTTTATTTGGTTTCTTCATTTTTGGAAAAAAAATTCTTTTAAAATTATTTTATTGTATTTCCCTTTCCTTGTTTCATTTGTTTCCATTCCTTTTTTTATAGTTTTTGCGTTTTTACTTTTTTTTTGTTTATGTTTGTTTCATGTTTTTATTTTTTCTATTCTTATTTTGTCTATCTTCATTTTTTTCTATTTTAAATGTATGTATTTATTTATTTCTTTTGTTTTGATTTTCTGTCTCAAAAAGATTATAGTTTTTAAATATCTTTTATAATGAAAATATATATATTTTTTAAATTGTATTTTTGTTTGATTAGATGCAGGTCCCCCGGTTTTCCCCAAGGATTTCTTTAATAGAAATGGCACCTCGCCCGACCCCCCGCAGCGGCTGCCCTGGCTGCCCTGCCCTGCCCTGCCCTGTTTGTCACCACAGACAGACAGAACCATCTGATTGGTCCAAATGGGGCCACAATCAACGGGCTGTTGTTGCGGGCTGCCAGCAAGTCCAGTGGGCGGGTGTTTGTCCTGGCCGCCCTGCCCTACCCTGTTTGTCACCACAGACAGACAGACACCACCATGTTTGCTTTAATATATAAGATAATTAGAACCTTAACATAATAGAATATGTGTGTGTGTGTGTGTGTGTGTGTGTGTGTGTGTGTGAAATTCTCAAGTTTTTATTAGGAAAATTGATGAACATGACATATTGCCAAAACTTTAAAAAATTGGTGAAATTTTGCCCCAAAACTACAAAATATGTCAAATTGGGACAAAATTTTGGAAAAATGATATTTTGGTTTAGATATGGTTTGCATTTTTTTTTTCTTTTTAAAAAAAAGGAATTTGTAACAAATTTGTCCTTTCTAATTTTGAGGTTTCTTTTTGTAGAAAAAAAATGAAAATTTAAAAAATCACTAATTGTCAATATTAAACTTTTAGTTTCAAAGTATACAATTATGGTTTAATTGGGAATTTATACAAAATATATTTTACCACAATTGTTATGGACTTTTTAAAAATAGATATCAAATGTTCCAAATTCTTTTGAAAGTGTGAAGGAATTGGTATGGCACCCTCAACATTAATGAGTTTAATGTTTTAAAAGAATTTATGATGTTCATGAATTGTGTTTTGCTTTGTTTAAAGTAGATTCGGATCCCTAAAACCGAAGGTCACTTTTCTCCACCTTTTGAGTATTTTTACAAGTTCAAATTCAATTTGAGGGTAATCATTTTGGGATATGAAAGGAAAAACATAGGAGATTATGATTTCAAAAAAAATATTTTGATAAGTCTTTTTTTTAAAATGAAGCTCCTCATTTTGAAAATTTTGCAAAACCTAAT
Organism: Sphagnum tenellum; assembly: GCA_963921925.1. NCBI lineage: Eukaryota > Viridiplantae > Streptophyta > Sphagnopsida > Sphagnales > Sphagnaceae > Sphagnum > Sphagnum tenellum. The sequence goes on from OY998154.1 coordinate 930,783, forward strand.
TTTTGTCTACTTTTTGCAAAAAATTCAAAGTATATTGATTATTTATTTTATGATGCTTTAACCCAATTATAATATTGACCTTTAATTGCATGTTGGGCAATTGGGCCTTTTGTTGGCTGGATTTTGGCATCCAATCTTTTGTTCAATCAAGGCCATTCCTCTTCATGTAAAATAAAAGTTTCAACCTTCTTTCAAATCATTGAAAACAAAGATCTTTACTTGTCCCATGTATGTTGGTCTCCTTTGAAGAACTCATTGGCTAAAACAAGGAATGCCTTCAAAATCTATGATATGAATCCATACCAAAACCAAAATTTCCAACATCTTTTTTGAAGAACCATTTGCCTTGCATTGTAATTACAATATTTCTTACATTAGTCTAAGCTTGAACCTAGTTTTAAAGCTAATCATTCATATGTTTCATTTGCTTTTTTTCATTTTTACCCTTGCTATTACATTTGGTTTGACAACCCCCATTTGTTGATTACATGTTTAGCTTAGTGCATTTGCAACCATCTTATTCACCCCATGGGTACCTTCTCATATGTGCTCATATGACATTTTTATCTCTATAACTTTAAAATTGGATTTTTCATGTAACAAACAAACATATGCATATTTTTTAATTGTCAATTTATTAAAATTTTCTCATCATCAAATGACATCACAATGCTTGAGGACAAGTTCAAACATTATGAAATTCTTCCTTTTTTATGGTGTTATTTACAATTTTAATCCTTTCCCTTGTGAATTTTGACTTATGGTGTCACAATTTAAAAGCCAATTGAAGTTAAAGAGAGAAATTTATGAAACCATCAATTTTTAAGATAATTGATTCAATCTGGCAATTTTTTGCTCAAACAAATCAATAACTTGAATATACAATCAACTGAATCTTGGACATCAACAACCCACAAGGGCTCCTTGATCTCAATTATCAACACCACCTTCTTTACACTAAGATTTATGAGGTAACCCAATCCCAAATGGAACATTCCAATTGGCTTAGGCCAAAAGTTCAAAGTTGGGACTTTACATTATGATTCAAGCCCAAGAAGCCAAAAATGATATGCCCAATTACATGGCATTATTTTGAGTTCATCTTCTTAAGTTGGATCATGAAAATAAATATTTCATAAAATTGATGATTAAAGTTTTTGGACTTAGCCCAAGAAAGTCTAGTCACACTTGCAATTGATTAAAACATTAACTAAAAATTTGAACACCCAAACTCCAATCCCAATTGGTTTTTTTATCATGGCCATTGGTACATAACATCAAAATGTTTATCTAACACTACTAGGTACCCCATGTTTTGCACATGGTGTCACAAAAAGACATGATAACATTTAGCATTGAGTAATCATCAATGTTTGTTCACACCAAAACTTAAAGTTTGGACTACTATTTTCAATCTATTTCTTATTCATGACATTGGAATGCACAACCAAAATTCTATGTGTGCATTGCTTAGTGTAATGCGATTGTGAAGAATCATCTTTTCATTTGCATTTTATTTTGTATTATACATTTGTGTATATTGCTTTTATCACATTGCATTGTTAAAATTCCTCATACAATCCCTCTTTTTTTTTCCTTCCAAACTTCAATGTAGAGTTCTTACTCGTCAATATGTTGTTTCTTACTATAACAACATTACATGCCCTTAAGATTTATGCAATTGTGCTCACTTTCATGAATGTTGATCTCAACCTAAAAACATAAGTAAATTATGTGTTACACATAAGGTTTTCTTTAATCAACTCTTGAAAGTGACTTCAACATTAATTTGTTTCGTTTCTTTAAAAAGAGATTCATTTAGAAGTTTCACCATTGGATCTAAATTAAAAGCCCATTGTGATCTTGCCTTTATAAATGTAGAATCTAAAAAAATTCTTGGTCATGGCAAAATGTCTTGTGTTGATTGATGATCATGAGCTATAAACATTGCATGCACATTGTAACTTGATGCATAAGATTTGTAGAAGTGAACACTAGTTTATGAAAAAAGATGACCTAATTGTGCCAAAGCTATGTGAGGTGAACAAGGAAGTGTAACTAAGGTGGCAACTTTTATAACACTAAAACTAGGGGTGATTTACCACCATGTTCAAAAAGAAAAGGTAGAAATAAAGCTTGATTAGGTGGTAAATATCATACACACTAACATTACCATTATTATGAATCATTGTTTTCACGCTAGTTTTTTAAATATTGAATAAAATCATTTTTTCAATCATAATTTTGGATTTAGTTAGAATGAATCATTCATTTATGCAAAAACCTGATTGATACATGATTATTAAGATGATTATAATGATAATTGACATCGTAAAACTTTTTTTAATTTCTAAAACTACTTTGTTTAAAATTAATTAATATTTCAATATTAATCACCACATGTGGTAACCAACAATTTGACCATGTGCCTTATTTACCTATCTACCCAATCACCATACTTAGCTACATAGTAGCCCTACCTACCTATCACTCATCATTGTTTTTTCTTGGGGGACATGTTCGACATGTTTGACCTAAAAATTATGATTTCAACACATACTAAGGATTTTTATGGAAAGAAATGGCCCTAAATTCTCAAAACGTTAAAAATTTAGAACAAGGTGTAATAGGTAGCCAAAACATAAGAATACTTTTTAAATCTTTTGGTTTCATATATGTTTTATAGAGAATTTGGCTAAATCTTCTTATGGATGGTCATTAATACATCCAAAATGTTGAAAATTAAATCCCTACTACTCATGAATGTTTATTATTATTATTTGTAATATCATCATGACTATTTTTAATCATGTAAGTCACAATCATAAGATATCCAAAATGAATTTTGAACCTTTAAATCCTTGGCCATAATCCAAGGGCTTAACCATATTCTAAGGATATTTGCAAATTAGAACCATTACTAAGAATTGCAATTAAGTTCACCATATGTTTCATTAGATTTTCAACAAATTCAAACAAATTAACTATAGTAAATCTACCCAATTCTTTAATGATTGATGAACAATCGTTACAAACAATGCAATCTAACCTTTTTTTTGGGCAAATCTAATCACATTATATCCAATGATCACATTCATGTGTAGGCCTCCTTAAGTTCGGAAATCGCACGAATGTACGATTCCGATGTTTTTTCGGGCACCTGTTACCCCTAAAGGCGTGCGATTCGTGCACTAGTATATTAACTATGGGTTAAGGTTCTCCCCAATCTTATTATTAACCACTGCTATTGGAGATAATAAGAGGCCGTCAGTCTTCTTCTACAACTAATAACAACTAATAACCAGCAGCAAAAGAGGAAGAAGACAAGACAACGAGGTGCTAATTCCCTTCTTAGAGTGCCATCTCGTTGAAGGTTTGTCGCAACTTCTCGAGCTGCCTTGAGTGCAATATGCCTTCCAAAGAGAAGCTTGTGAGTGCAGAACGATGAGCATCCTTCTCGTAGTTGATGGTCGAGAAATCAGCCTCCACAATCACTGTTACAGGCATAACGCTGGCCAAACCGGCTGCAAAGCGAAGCATGTAGGGGAAACGATTACCGAGTGGCTGCCATGTTTTCCCAAAATCAAAGTCTTCGCTTCCTTTCGTCAGGGCTGCCTTGAGGTTTGAGTCTCGGGATATCAATCGCACAAGCTGCTCAAATTCGTTGCTGATGACTTCCTCGACAACAGTTCCCGGAAAAGAATGCCTCAGCCTCTCCTCGTGTTCAAACAGTAACTCCGTAAACTCGATAGTTGAAAGTTCCATGATCACAAGTGGCAGTACTGGAGGAGCAGCATCAGTTTTCTCTCGGTTTCTTGCATCACGCTCAGCAACTATAACGGCGACTGAGTACATAGCTTGAACATAGACTCGAGAAACATCCCTAGTGACCTCTTCCAAATTATCAACTGGGAGTCGATTTGCCATGGACATCGATAATAAATTGGTTCCCTTGATATGTCGCTCTGCTTGATCTCGTAGCAACGTAAACGGGCCATACCTAATAATAAGAAGGCTGGAATTATGTTCTTCTTCAACAAGTGCATCGGATGCTGGTTCAGAAGAGGTGCTAGTTTCATGGGTAGCACCGATAGTTGTCTTCAATTCAGTCACAAGACTCGATAGGTTGGATGTCTGCTGTCGCAACATAAGATTGGAAGCTTGCAAAGAGGCACTCGTTGACCAAAACAGATCCAGCATCTTGTGAAGCATGAGCAAAGTAAGCCACCATTGTTCAGACGGTGCCCACACTACCTCCTTCTCAACTAGGAACGCCTTGACCTTTTCCCGATGTTTGACGTACTAGGATACCACATGACAGAGAGAAGACCATCGAACCGTGATATAATATGGACTCTTGCTCTTCATTTTGGAGATCAGGTTCTGTTGGCGTTGCAAATACGCGATCATAGTTGTCAACGTGGTCAAGAACGCTTTTGGAAGACGGCCCAAAGCTTTCTTTAGAGCAAAATCCAGTTGGTGAGCGCCGCACCATACTCAAATGAGATCTATCGCCGCAACTGCTTGGATTCGAGAAATAATACCCTTTCGCACTCCTGTCATGGAGGTTGCACCATCTGTAGTTATCCCAACAATCTTCATCTTCCAATCAGGATCCAGTGCTAACAGTGAGTCGGAAAGCAGTTTGAACATCTCCTCTCCGGAGTGTTCAGCAAACATAGGGACGGCGAGCATGTGAAAGTTGTGGATATTTCCGTTCACTGGAATGCGGATCCTGAGAGCAAACATACTAACACCAAAGGAATCTGTCGAAGCATCCAGACCAACTGAGTAAGCCCACGAGGCGCGCATCATCTCACTTAGCATTTCTAGGCTGAGCGCACAAGTGATACGTGCAATGATCGCCACGTCATTCTCCGACGCACACCCAATCTTTGTTGCCTGACCTAACTCCTCTCGGGACACTGAGACCACTTTTGCACACGGCACGAACGAGAGTCCATAACCAAGGAGAAGTTGAACATACCTGCAGCTGGTCAAAATTGTTTATCCTGATATTGTAGGAAGAAACTGGTTCACCGTCGGATTTGTGGACTTCCTCAAAGATGGCTCTCGCCCTCGAAGCGGAAGCAACATCGTCATCATCGACATCGAACATCAATCCCAATACAACAGTTTCGACAATATCTTTTCTAATATTGATGGCCGCACGCTGCTTCCCCGATCGGTCAGCTTCGAAGTAAGCAGGCATGAAGGTTGTCTTGAAAAATTTCTTGAACCGATTGGCAAGAGGCGTCTCCAATACCGAGGAATCCGGGGAGGAGTTTACCTCTTGAATGTAACTTTGCCTGAGCTGGTTGTACTCTTCCCACCGCTTTGCGTGCTGCTGTTGCAGGTGTTTCGTAAAGTTGTCTGTGATAAATTTTGGTCTTGTCCATTGCTTGTGGTTGGCAGTGCGCTTTCGCCACTTCTTCTTATTGCCGCCACCATCAACCACTTCATTGATCGCGTCAACATTGTTGGTGTTAATAGGCGGTCCAATATCATTGTTGTCCAACTTTTCCTCCTTTGTTGTGCCGTCGCATGTGTCAATATTTTCCTCACGCCCAAACGCTATGCAAAAACGACATGAAACGGTTTCCACTCTCAAAGTCGTCGCATTCCGTGCGACAACCTTCAGACTATACTCGTCCGCGTACAAATCCTTCCACTCATAAGAGCGTTTCTTCTTCGTCGGCGCCATCTCAAAAAGCACCGCTAGCGTAGCTGTTGTGATGATGACTACTTCTACTTATTACAGCAACAGCAACGAGATACTAGATAATATTCTAGTCAAGAAGAACGACGACGGAGGGAGACAAATGAACAGTGGATCACTCCAGGACCGAGGCTGAATGACGATGCAAGTATCGAGTTTACAGAGTTACGAAGTATGCAAGTATAATGAATCATGTGTTGTCCATTGTTGTAACCACATATCATTTGTATTTTTTTAAAGTGCATATATGTGTACTTATGCATACATGTACACATACACATGCACACATGCACACATTTGGCCAAGTTCAAACCCACAACCTCATCAAGGAAATTCTCACTTTAACCACCAAGCCACACAAATGTTTTTGAACAAAAATAGAAAAAATTAATTTACATGTTCAATGAGAAACTTGTTGGAAATCCAAACTTTAATATTGATTTTCTTCATCAAAATTTATTCTAACAAAAGAAATAAATTCATGATCTTAAAGTTTATTCAACGATTTACTTTTTAAATTTGTGAATATTTACACTACGGTTTCAAAAAAAATCTATTGAAAGTTCCATATTTTGAACAAATTAAAAAAATTAAAAAAAAATCTATACATATATATGTAAGGTTGAATTAAAATACAATCTTTTAAAGGTGATTCAATTCAATATGAAATCAAAGACCTTCATTGAAGCTTTGACAATGTTATTTTGGTCAAATAACATATTTTCAAATTTTTTGATTGAATATTAAAAAAAACATAATTAAAACTCCAACCACAAACCTAAAAAAAAATAACAATGTCAAAACTTTCATTTATATTTTTAATATTTTATATACATAATAAGTAATCTTGGAAAATTTTATAATATTTTTTATGATATAACATTTATAGTCATCCAATTTAAAATAATATTTATTTAAAAGTTAATTTCTTTTTCATTGGGACTATTTAAACCTTACACTTTATATATATATATATATATATATAATGAATGATTTTAAAATATTTATGAAAACTTCAATTGCTTGTTATATCACTGTGGTGGTTACAAATGTAAATACATTTTCCCAAAAGAATGCTTAAGGTTTATTTATATGCACAAACCTACATAGACCTCCAATTTGTTTTATAATCATTCAAAACTTTACATTGGAAATATGTTTTAAGAAAAGACTTTTGTTCATGAATTTATGTTTTTTAAAAATTCATGGAAAGCCATTGCAAACATTTACAAATCACGAAAAATTAAGTATATATATGGTGGAATGACAATGGGAGTGGGGGATCAATTAAATGAATTAAACTCCCATTTAAAGCCTTTCAGTGAATTCCTGTAGTGAAATAGACCTAACATAAATTGAGTTCACTTTTTAAACCCCATAATGAATTAAGCTAATGAACTACCTTCACATTTCCTATTACTGGGTGGACCACTTTTGATCGAATTTTGAAATTGCTAATAATATTTTTTACAAGGTATTTTTTACATGCCAAATATATAAACTTGTAAAAATACTCATCTTTTCAAAAAACCAATGACATTTGACCATCTAATATAGCCTAGGTTAATTACAATATTTGTGAAAAAATAGTTTCTTAAATCCACAAAATCATTGACATGATAAACTACTTCACCATTGTTGTTGATTTTGGTGTCATTTAAAGTTTATAAAACTTTCCATTGATGTTGAGGTGGTTTAAAGGACTTCATCCTGAATTGCAAATCAATACTCAAATTATTGGAAAGAAAATGATGTTATTTCATTACAAACCATGATTATAATTTGAATCCATTCCCAACTTTTATAAAAATTGTGATACTACAACTTGTTTGCTATTAAAGTCCGGGTCATTTGATATAAGACTTTCAATTTCAAATTATTTCATTTTTATTGCACACTACATTGTAAGAATCATATGACTGAATCTATTTTCATAAAATTAAAACAACATTTGATATGAAACACATTTTGATCCATCAAGGTGTAAAAAAATCACATTGTGATGTCCAAAACAGGACATTACACTTTATAAACACCACCAATCACCATTTTGAATGGTGACAAAGAATGTCATCCCAAAAAATATAAACAAACATCTGTTTTGAATTTCACCCATTACAAGGTTATTACATTATGTGTAATTTCTTAATGAAATTGATTACATGTTTTTAATTTTATTTATTTTCTATATTAAGTTCTGATTTACATTGAAGTTTATAACATTAAATTTAACAAATTAACAAATTAATTTTAAATAATTACTTTCAAAATTAAAATGCAATGTTTAAAGTTTTTATTTGGGTTATAAACTCAAATATAAAATTTTAATTAAAATATATATTTAACGCATATGTTTAGTTTAACTTTAATTTGGAATGTCAAAACATGAAATTGATTTTGATATTTTGACTTGTGCCATAAATTTAAGTTTAACATTTAATTAGAATAATCATTTACTTTTGTTCATAATTAGAGTTGTTTTTCACTTTTGTGATGTAGTCACAATATCATGCCCATAGGCATGGCCTCATACATGACGGCCGGTTACAGGCATGCCAATCATGCCTTTAGGATTGATGTATGCTCTTAAGGTTAATGCATTTATTTGGTTTTTGTACGTTAATAGGTGCTTAGGGTTTTAGCTTGTTGGCGACTATATAAAAGGTCAAACTCTTCCCTTCTCTTGTTAGTTTTTCTAGAATTCCTTTGCTAGGAAGAGTTTCTTCCATAGTTAGAAAGTTTCTTCGATAGTTAGATTGGATTTCTAGATGCTCACGATGGCTATTACATAGCCATCGTTTACATACACTATGTTTTATTTTTTTCTTTGCAATTTAAAATACATGAGAATTTCATCTTAGCCTCCTCATGTGCGTGCATCTCTTTTTGGTTGATTAATTTTTACCTTTGATTGGGTTTAATCTTTTTGTTCAGTAGAATTTACTATGGATTTACACTTTTACAAGACCGTACGTCACAACAACAAGAAATTCTAACCAAATTTGGTTACAAACCAAAAATGATTATACATAACTTTAACAAACCTCCTTTAGTTTAACAACTCACTAAAACTCATTGTCTAACTATGGTTATTTTAATAAAAATTCCTTACAATTTTTGCAACTATGGTACATGTTTTTGAGAAAAATCCTTTGTACCTTATCACATTGGATTTTATTTTTATCATTGCAAGGGTGCAAAATTTATTGTTTATAATGAAATCAATTTTATTATTATTATTTTTAAAAATTGAGATTCACTTTTTTTCATTTCATATTTTTAATTAATATTTATCTTGATAAATTTTAATTGTTTTTTAATAATTTCATTTATTATAATAGTATACTTATGTAATTATGTTATGGAATTAATTAATGTAATCAATTTTATGTAAATATATAATTTTAAAATAAATTAATTTACATATGAAGTATGTAATTATTAAAATGATTCTACAATTTCATAGTTTATTGACATTACATTTGTAATGTATGAAAATATTGAAATATGAAAAGTAGCCTATTATCATTTTTCTTGATTAATTTTTTAAAAATTACATGATAAATTTTACATTTTAACTCACCCCAAAAAAAATATCAAATTACCATTATGAGCACATGTGTCATAATTTGAATGATTGATTTTAGTGACATTAATTAAGTTATACAAATCCAAGTAGGTGTCACATGCATCACGTGTATTATATTTTGTTGAATTTGATCAAATAGCCAATTCGTTTTAGTCATAATACACATACATAATTTTCATGTTAATCAAAATGGACATAGTCACCTATTTCATAATCATAAGTTTGATTGTACAATCACTTTAGTCGTGATGTTACTAACATGAAAACCATATTTTCATAGAAATGTGCATTAACATTAATATTCACATTGGATGCTACATAATATTTATAGTTACATAGCACTTTGTGTGTGAACTTGTAATTTTCAAGCAATTGCTAACATTGAAATACCATCAAGATCATTCTAGATGTGACTAGACCTTTTGTTTATTTTTTGAATTGTAGTGGTTGCATGGAAGCCATCTCTTAACCCCCAAAACACTTAATAAACAAAATAAATTTTTCTTGGAATTTTAGGTGGGTGTGGATGATGAAATTCAAATATTTTCCACATGAAGGCTTGCTTAAATAAGTGCTTAAATTGAGCCTTAAATAGGTGAATCCAATTGCCCATGTTCAAAATGGCACAATGAGGGTGGTGGATTGAAGGTGGATGTAGCAAGGGTTAAATTTAAAAACTCATTCATTAATGTGATTTTCAATATTAGTATTAACTTAATTTCCTTTTGATGTTGTTGCTCATTGTCAAGGTTTTTCATGTTCACATTCACATTATTGTAGTGACATACTCTCAATTCGATTCAAACATACGCGTATTATACATTTTTTTGGGCTTTTAAAAAAATACTTGAAAATACTTGATACAAAGGCCAATTTTCAAGCCTTTGTATTTTTATAATGCTTTTTAAAAAATACTTGAAAATACTTCTTTTTGAGCACCTTCGAAAAATACTCGTATTTCGTGTGTCACTACTATGATTCACATTCCACAAATTGCATGTTTCATTAATGCTTGAGCAATCTCATATTGGTTTAAATTTTATTAAAACTTCAAATTCAAACATAAAATGGGTGCATGAAAGATTAAACTTTCAAAGTTGTGATAGGAAGAAGTAGATGAAATATGATAAAAAGAAAGTGCACAAGGAATATAAATTTTATTTTTTCCTCACAATACATTTTCACATAGGTTCAAGTTGTTCCAAGAAATAACCAAAAGTGTGTTATGTTAGGCCAAAAATGTCTTGGATTCAAACATTAGTGTAAACTAGGATTGGTTAGTGAATTATGAGTGCACTCCGAAACATGCAAAACCTTTGCCATTAGTGTGATAAGGCTAATTAGGTTGATTCAACTTAACTCAAGAAGATGACACACTTTAAATACCCATAACAAGTTGTGTCCAAACATATTTAAAGCATTTCTATGCAATTTGTGTCCATTATCAATACTTGTGTTGTTAAAAACAAAATTTGTTTTGTATGTTGTATTATTTTTATCAAGTTTGAACACCTTCAAGGAAATAAAACCTAGATTTCATTAGTAGTTTAGTTCCAATCATTTATAATAACATGAACATGTAGGGTAACAATACTTATCATTGAAGATTTAGTGTATTAGAGAACTCTAAATCCACACACATTTTTTGGATGCCTATGGGTTCAAAACTGAACTGTAGAGCTCTATAGGGTACACTTGGATTTGTTCAAATTGGTCAAAATTTGAAAAAATATGAAATTTGAAAATAAGGGGGAAATTTTATTGAAATGAATTATACTCATATGCCTTGTGACTATTTAAACATACTATTGCCACCCTACAAGAAAACAATCCAATGTTGTCAACCACATATTGCCTACCCTATGCACAAAATGGTCCGAGTGTAAATTAAAATTGTATTTTTTCTTACATTAATATTCACATCTTAGTGTGTTAGTGTGTGGTCTAGATTTAGTTAAAACAATGGGCTTCAACTTCTATGGTCATGGGGAGGCAAGTGTTTCGAGAAACATAAAAAGATCCCTATATTTTTTCACAATTGTAATAGACCATGTTGCTATAAAATCTACTCTATAATGTATTTCAAGGCTATTTGAATTATATGTTCAATTGCAATCAACATTTTTACGACCCTTCTAGCTTTTTTCCTTATTTGGTCTTTTATTAAAAAAAATTGTTTACTTCCTTTTCCATGGCCTTTTGTTGCAATCTTCTGTGGTACTCAATATATGTGACAATGTGGGATTGTGAATATTCCATTAAGGTTTCCTCACCCTAAATTTCCTTGTAGACAAACTCAGTAATATCAATAGATTGGCAATGCACAATTCTTGAGTTATGCTTGCCTTATTATGTGTTTCTTGTAGTGATTCTAAAAGTTGTTGATCCAAGTGATCAACCAATATTTCATTGACTTCTTCTAATCCTTATGTGGTAGTACGACTCCTTGTTATTTCCATGTCTTTGTTTAGGCAAAGGAAATATTTTCTACAAAACTTGTTCCTATAATATTCATGAACAACATGACAACAAACTTTTCTCTCTCTTTGTCCATACTTGGCTATTCCAACATGTTGTTCCTTTTTTTGTTTAACACAATATTGAATATCATGTTGTTCTTGCTCCTTTTCACCTTAACCTCCAATAGATGTAGGTAGTGTGTTTGAACCCCACAAGAGGTATCCCCTTGTCTTTCCTATGATAAATCATCAAACTAATAATATAATCGGTAAGTTAGGTTAAGAAATTATTGAGTAACATGTTCTTGTGTCATTATGTTAGTATTAACGAGATGGGAAAAAATTGCAAAGTTTTCTCACTCCAAATTTTGATATATTCGTTGTGCAAGTTGTGGGAGTGAATCTCAAGCTATGATAGATTGGAACATGTTGAAATTTGTAATGGCCAACCTTCCTTGCATTATTTATTGCTTAATTGACTACATGTTTAACTATCTAGCAATAAGATGAAAAAATTGTGAATTTTTTCTTATATATTTTGTATTTTTTAAAGATTCTACAGTCATCAAACTCCTCTATTTTCATATTTGTGCTATTCTCTTTTGTTGTTGGTATTAATATTGTTTACATTAAATACTAAAATCTCTAAGAAACTTTGGAGCTCTTCTGTCACACTTGTTAATATGTTAGACCTATTTCTTCCTAGTTGAGAGGACTAAATGACGCAAGATGAACAATTGGATTGAAACATTTTATAATTGAAAATTGTGATGCTATTGTGTTGGTGAGAAATCGGGTAGAAAAAGGGTATTGGGGTTTCTTTTTTAATCCTTGTGATGTTCAAAGATTTCACATTGAAATATCTCAAGCATACAATGTGTCTTTTGACTCTTAGGTTGGATTACTACAAGGTGCACCTTTCATCCCCAAAATCTGATTTTGCAAATTATTAGAGTTAAATAACCCTTTATGATGATGTCATACTCTTTTCAATGTACTACATTACCTCCCATCACCAAACACTTTAAATTACATTATGAATTGAAAATTTTGTATATATATAAGTCCGAGGCAACACACCCTAAATTAAACACTTAAAAAGCCCATGCATGTAGATATTTGTAGATTTGTGTTCTTGTGTGTGCATTAAATTGTGACAACCATGCTCCCATCACCAAACACCACCTTGACACAATGAGATGCAAAGCTTGTAAATTTGCCCTAAATCACACCCTTTATCAAACATGTAAAGTCCCATGCATTAGGGTATTCCTGAATTTATGTGCAATTGTGTGCATTGCAACATGACAACCCTAAACTCATTGGTGAACTTATTGGGTTTAGGGTTTAGAGTTTTAGGGTTTGAAGGGGGGGACATGTTCAGTGATAGGCATAGTTACCCTATTATACTACTTTAAAAATATTTTGCAAAACATTAGTCAAACTGTTGCCACAAATGCCCCAGAACAGAAGCTTGTTAGGGTTCACTTAGGGTTTTTGCAACTCAAAGCCACTTAAGTGACCCCCCACCCCACCATGGCCCATCTTCACTCTATTGGCTTAGGGTTTTTGCAACTCAAGCCACTTAAGTGGACCCACCCTACCATGCATCATGGCCCACCCTCACTTTATTGGCTTTTCTTTTGTCTTTTTTCTTGTTTTTTCAATAGGGTATCTTTGAAACACTTACTAGCCCCTAGCTCTCTCACAAGGCAAAAATAATTAGGCATATGGACTCATTCCAAGAGAAAATAATAATGAAGGCTAAAGTGGGTACCTAGTCTTCACATGCCAAGTCCACTTCACAAGAGCTGGGATGCAGCTCATCCATGTCATCCATGTCATCCATCCATGTAAGACTTATTCTTCACATACTAAGAATTGGGTCCTATTCACATACCATACCGGCCTACCAACCTCTTTTGCGGCCTAATTATTATTGTTATTTTGTTATTATATATTGGAAAAGCCTATTAGGCAAATGGGTGTCTAAGAATTTCTTTGAATTTTAAGCATCTTGGTTATTATCTTTTCTAATTTTGAATTAGGCTAATCAATTAATTGATCACATGGGACTTGGAGGAGTTTGAGGGTGTGCAAGGGGGCTTGCTTGCACACAAGCTCATTCATCCATTGCAAGTGTTGAAGCCCACTCATTCTACTACTCCCATGCCAATTGAAATTTCGGCATGGGATAGGCTAAGATACAAATCTAATTTGTCACCAGGCTTTTTAAATTGCATGGGTGTATTGCATAATTATTTTTTATTTTTGAGCATTCATTTCTTTTATCTCTCTTAATATGTGCATGGGAGACATGAGAAGAAATATGTTTGGAAGACTCTTTTGATAATGAAAATTCCTTTTGCCTCCAAAGGGCGTAGGGTTTATGGAGGGTTTTAGAGTTAAAGTATTAACAATGAATAGTGTTTTAAGATGGAGACTCTCCTCTCTCAGTTTTGCACACATTTTATAAACAAAGGGTGTCAATGGTGTTACAAAAGGTGTAGGTGGTTTATATTTGATTGGCACGGATTCATCATTTAAGAAGATGTCAAAAGCTTCAAAATTTTGAGAAAATAGGCAATCTTAAGGCATATTTTTTGAGAATTAGGCATCGTAGATGAATAATAATTATTATGCACCGTCCCTTTTAAATTTTAGGTTTGACCTAACTTCTTAGGTGGGTATGATAACTAGTTAGCTTAAGTGGGATTGGTGGTGTTGTGCCGGTTGTGACCCCATGATAGCTGATAATCACGGTTTTTAAAAAATAATCCAAGATCCAAATTTAATAAATAAAAAAAGGGATGTTTGATGGTTTTAAAATTGATGTAGGAAGCAAAAAAAAACACTTAAATTTTCAAGAAATTTGTTTTTGGGATCATGTGGACTGTGGTCATAGGCCTCCAAATGGCATGCCCATGGAGGAAGTCAATGTCAATTTAGGGTGTGTTTGAACCGACGATAGTGTTTTGTAAAGACACTAATTTTTCACGTGTAAGGAGGGGTAATAACAATAAAAATGCCTCAAAGTGGGGCCATTCCTTGAGGGGCTTTGATTCCTCACATTTCATGAATGAATGCCCATACCCATACTTGTGGGTCCCTAATAAGGCCGAAAGCACAAGAGGAATCATGAAATGGAACAATTATGGACCACGAGGGAATAATGAATGCGCATAGCATGAGGTCACTAGTCCCCCCCCCACCACTCTAGCTCCCCAAGCACCTTGTGCCTATTAAGGGGCACCTTACCTTACCGGCCTAGGGTCGGGGCATTCCCAAAATGAGAGGCATTTTGGCCACACATTTTGGCAATGTCCCTAACCATGGGCTTTAACCATGTAAAGCACAAGGCAAAGGTTATAATGAACCTAAACATCATAAGGCGGAGGAGGAAGAGGAGGACGATGACGGGGTTCTTAGGTCTTACACCTATTCATAGGCATAAGATGACAACCCCTTTTAAGGAGTAGGCATTATATCCCATTCTTTTTCCAAAAAGATATTCATGGGTGGATACTCTAGGAAAACTTCTTGGAGTGCTTTTTGCCAATTAATAGGTGTAAGGTGGCTATGGAGTCACCTTGACTTGTTGGAGATATTAGTCACATGGAAAATAAGGTGAGCTCCTTTTGCCTACCACCAAAGAAAAAAGAGAAACAACTACGGCTTTTTGCAAGTGGTGTTTATTTGCATGGGATGGTCAGTTTTGATGGGCAAGTGACCAAAAAAAAATTTAATTTTAGTTTATAAGATTGATTTTTGGCACTTGAAGTTAGAGTTTTAAAGGTTCAAGAGATGCGGTTCTCAAATGTTTGGGTGGTTGTTTTCTATCTATGTCCCTTTGTCTATTATTTTTACATCATTATTGTAGCTATTTCATGTGGGGATTATTCAAGAGAGGATCTATAACCCTAAATTTGGGGTAGATTTAATTTTGTCTTTACAAAGGATTCCTTTTCTCCTCCCATAAAATTTGAGCCAAAGCAAAGCAGTGCTATTCCATGCATGTGCAATGCAGGATAAATGAAGTAACATGTATTGTGAACTTGCTGGATGACTTGAATTTATTTATTTTTTTACAAAATGTAATTAAGCAACATTGACCAATTTTCACATTTTCATCGCTCTAATTTGAAAAAATCATCTACAAATTATTGTTATACAATTGTAGGGGAGGTGTAGTTGTTGTGGTTAGGGGAGCACTTATTGAAGTTTTTTTTGATTTAAAAGTGTTATTTCTTGTTTGTTTGTGTTGTTGATTTTCTAGTGTTGATGTTGTTGCTTTTTTCATGTTGGTGCTATTTATTTTTTTGGTGTGGTGCGGTTGTTCGTTTATGTGATCTCATTAAATTTGATTTTAATCAATAAACACATTCATAATCAGGTTGTAAAAATTGAGCATAAAAATTGATTGTTTATTGTATATGTGAGAACTACCCTATTTGAGGTTTGGATGAGTCTAAAAACTTTAAGAATCTTAATATCTTGGTCGATTTTCATTTGATAATGGGCGAGTGTCTGTCCATAATTCTAAGGAATAGTAGTAACTGGTTGGGTATTTGTCACTAATTCTAAGAGCCGTCCAACACTGGTAAAGAAGTGGATTTTTAAAAATAAATTTATCATGAAGGGTAAAAATGGGGGGCCATTCCATTTTTCAAAATGCCCCCAAATAGCAAAGGAAAAACATGTTGGGCAACATGCCCTTGAATTAACTTACACTAAAAAATGATGATACTCAGCAAAAACAATTGGAAAAAAAAAGGGGGTGTGGAACAAAAAATCAGAGCATGTCTTTTAATAAAGACTGAGGCTGCGAGAATTGAGTCCAAGATCAGCTCCACATCACATGAGCCCCATATTGGGGTAAAAGCTGGGCTTTACCCTAAACTTTTGAAGGCACCCAAAGCTAATGTGCCTTTGAAGATTGGGAATTTGTAGGGCACTAAAAAGAAAGGCTTTTCAATAGATATGACATTTAACTTGGCCCATGTGAAAAGCTCATTCATTTTGATTGGGCCATCCAAGGGTTTAGGCAAAGATGGCAAACACTAAAAAATAGCAACGAATTAAATACGAAGCGATTTGCGATTTTACATACACACATTCATTATTCACTTGGGTGCTTCTTTTTGTAAGAGACCTGGGGAATGGGAAAAAGGAGTTTGGAAGTTTGTACCCTTAAAAACTATTATGCACAAGGGAGGAAAAACCAAAAACAAAAGGAAAAAAAATAGAAGAAAAATAAAGGGAAGCTGATCTTCAAAGAAGCACATCTATAAAAAGTAGTGAGAGAAAGTCCACCCACATGCAAGCAAGAGAATGAAGAAAGAGAGAAAGAGAGAAATACCAACAACCCATATTTGGCAATGTATGTATTAATGTATGTGGGTTAGTTCAAGTCTGTGTCCTCAGAGTGATGGGTGTTGTTCGGACACACTCTGCTCTTTGTTGTCAGTGTAAGGAGTGAAATTGTGTAGACTAGCTCTCTCTCTCTCTCTCTCCCTCTCTCTCTCACACATATCAGTTGGTCAACAACTCTGAGCTTAAAGGAGAACCACACTAAACTCCTGGGAAGAACACAATAATCTCTGAGTGAGTAAGTGAGTGAGATTTTTTTCCACACACTTTTTTGTTTTGTTTAGGTTTTTTTTTAAAGCTAGAGGAAGCAGAGCTTTAGGAAGAAAGGATGTGTGGATTTGGGTGCCAACTAGAACTTCTCTGAGCTCAAAGGAAAGCACAGTAAACTCCCCAGAAGAAGAAGAGACTCTGAGAGAGCCAGAGAGATTTTTTTTTCTCTTACTTTTTTTGGGGTGAAGCTACAGGAAGCAGGTTGAGGAAGAAAGGGTGTTGGATGTGGAACTAGGACAACTCTCTGAGCTCAAAGGGAAGAAGAAGAAGAGACTCTGAGAGAGAGAGAGAGAGAGAGATTTGTTTTTACACTTTGTTTTTACCCCCTTCCTTTGGCAAAGCTGCTACAGGAAGCAGAAGCAGCAAGCTTGAGGAAGAAAAGGGTGTTTGGGATTTGGGTGCAAACTAGGACTCAGGATTTTAGAAGAGTTGCAGAACTCTAGTTTTTGTGTTACAACAATGGCGGTAAACCAGTTGGTACTTGCATCAAACTGGAGCCTGACTGGAGGAGGAGCTCTGACTGTTGCTGCAAGTAGTAGTGATGTCCAGGTTTGCTCTACCTTGGCTTCTGCAAAAAGTCTGCGATTTGTGCAGGAGTTGCATGGACAGGGTTTGAAGAATGGAGCAGGAGTTGGGGGAAGTTCTCGTCGTAGTAGTACTAGTGTTGCTGCGAGAACCAGAAGAAGAAGTAGAAGGAGCAAAAGAAGATTCAGCGATGATGATGAGCTTGCACCTCTGAGAATCTCTTGCGTTTCTACTTCCGAGGTTTCCACAGCCTCGGATTCAGGATCCGACTCGAAGTTGCCACTGAAGGCGATTCCTGGGGAGTATGGAGGCACACTGGGTGCAATCAAGGACAGATTGGATTTCTTCTGGTTTCAAGGACTGGGAGAATTCTTCACCAGCCGGATGCAGAAGTACCAGAGCACAGTGTTCCGAGTGAACATGCCGCCAGGGCCACCTGGTTTTCCAGATTCCAGAGTCATCCTGTTGCTGGATGCCAAGAGCTACCCGGTGCTGTTCGACGTGAACAAAGTCTTGAAGAAGGATGTCTTCACGGGGACATACCATCCGAGCTGGGATTATACGGGGGGAGTTCGCGTGCTCGCGTATCTGGATCCTTCCGAAGAAAGACACACCAAGCTCAAAACCTTCGTGTTCGAGATTCTCAAAACCAACGGCCGCAAGTTCTTACCCGAGTTTCACAAGGCCATCTCCGAGAGCTTCCAGGTATGGGAATCGAATCTTGCCAAGGGAGAGAAAGCCAGCTTCACAGATGAGAATCTGCAATTCGCCTTCAACTTTCAGATGCGCGCCATCGTAGGTCGCGATCCTGTAGCTCCAGGACCTGCAAGCTTGGGGAGAAACGGAGGAGCTTATGCACAGAAATGGGTAGCACCACAAATCGCACCCGTCACGGGCTTGGGTCTTCCTCATCTCCTCGAGGAGCTTACCTTCCATTCCTTCCCTCTTCCCTTCAGCTTGGTGAAGAAAGAATACGATGCTCTGTACGCATACCTCAGCACATACGCAACAGAAGTGGTGGAGATCGCGACCAAACTCGGAATCGACAAACATGAGGCCATCAACAACGTGCTCTTCTTCACTTGCTTCAACTCTTTCGGCGGATTCGGGATTCTGCTTCCGCAAATCCTGCGAGCCATAGCTCAAGGGGGTTCATCACTGCAACAAGAGCTTGTTCGTGAGGTGCGTGCTGCGGTGAACGCCAACGGCGGATCCGTGACCATGAAGGGATTGGAGAGCATGGAGTTGGTGAAATCCGTTGTATGGGAGTCTCTGCGCATTAATCCTCCCGTGCCTTACCAGTATGGAATTGCAAAGAGTGATTTCGTGATCGAGTCTCATAAGGCTGCTTTCCAAGTGAAGAAAGGGGAGATGCTTGCTGGGTTTCAACCATTTGCGACACAAGATCCGGTCATCTTCCAGGATCCCCAAACGTTTCTGCCCAAGAGGTTCGTGGGTCCCGAAGCCGAGAAGCTCCTCCCCTATGTCATCTGGTCTAATGGTCCCGAAACTGGTGAACCCACTGTCGGCAACAAGACTTGTCCCGGTAAGGACTTCGTGGTTGCCATGAGCAGAGCTTTTGTTGCAGAGCTCTTTCTCAGGTATGATGAGTTCACTCTCGCTCCTCCTGATGGCGAGGGCATTGCTGCCAAGATTGCTTTCTCCTCCCTCAAGAAAGCTCAGTAAGTAGCTAGTAATGCATCATCATCATCATCATCATCTTCTTCTTCTTCTTCTTCCTCATCATCATCTCATCATGGATCTATGACTATGTTTGTTTGCAGTCGAATGCAACAACTGTGACTACATGACTCCATAGTTGAAATCAAACTTAGTATGGCAAAAACATGGATCTATGAGAATGTTTGTTTGTTTGTAGTTGTATGCAACAACAACTGTGACTACATGACTCCATAATTGAATTACACTTTAGTAGTGGGGAATCTACAATCACACAGCTCTGATGTGAAATCTCTACATAAATTTGTAGAGATTGATCTTCTTTCGTGCTTCTATCTTGAGATGTACACAGAATCCAGTAGCAGTTTTTGAGGCTAGAATTTAGTTTGAGAGTTTTGTAACTGGACTCTAGTAGCTCTTTGTTTGCAAGCTTGATGAATCAAACAATGCTCTTCTCATTGTAGGCAACCAAATGAAATGCAAAGCAAAGAGCTCTGTGTTTGTTGGTGAAAAGCATGAGACAGTTGCAATCTGCAACAACTTTCCTTCTTCTTTTTTCCAAAAAGTTTTGCTACAATGTTCATTTGCACCCTTTTGTGGAAATCTTGTGTAAATAGAGAGGACTTTGAGGAACCTGGAGCAATGCTAGTTGGAATTCTCATCAATCTTTGAAAATTGCGATTGGATTTTGCAAAATTATTTGTGATCTTTGAATCGATAGTGGGATCTTTATGAAAATAGTTCAATCTTTGAATCACTAGTGGGATCTTTATGAAAATAGTTCAATCTTTGAATTGCAAGTGCGGTATTGTATGAAAATAGTTTTTGTCTTTGAATTGCAACTCCGGATCTTATGAAAGTAATTCAGTCTTTGAATTGCAATTGTGATTTTATGAAAGTAGTTCTTCATTCTTTGAATTGTGGGAAGTTGGGAATTTTTTCTGAAAATAGTTCCATCTTTGAACTGCAATTGGACCTTGCTCATGACCACTTACCATCCATCCTTTCCAAGGCATGGTCCAACTCAAAGGATTCAATTTGCTTCAAATGAGTCCAAATTGGTTCCTACCAATTTGGACCCTGGACCCCATCTAAAGTGGGCCTTAAGGTACATTCACATGTAATGTTAAGTGAGTGTTAAGTGAAAATCTAGGTGGCATCTTAGGTGGCACCCAATATTCAATGGGGATTGTTTAACATTAAGTGAATGTTATCTTAACAGAAAATCTTCATGGTAAATAGGTTTATGTCTTAAATGACTAGCTTGCTTGGTGTTACAAGACTTAATACTAGAGCCCTTAACACCAAATGTGAATGCACCTTTAGTATTACATGTTGTATGGGTTAAAAAGGAACCTTAAAAGCTACTTTCCCCAAATGGCATCAATGGTAACTATTTAGTGAACCTATTAGAATGTTGTGAGGTTTCACAAGTTGTCAACCCACTTCCTAGCTCCTTGTGAGTTGGGAATGTGTTTCTCATTGTGGTGTGATCTTTGCAAAACCTTTCCTATGACTTCCACACTTCACATGCTTATTCCAAGACCCAAAATGGAACCCTACTCACCTTGCCTTTTGCCAAGTTTTGAACTTAAAATTTCATCCACATCCTGTCTTTGAGACCTAGGCAAAGGCCATCTTTTCTAGGATGACTCAAGTGAAGGATGTCATTGTTGAATCGTTTGTCATTGACTCTTGAATATTGTTTCCATGTTGAAGGTTGTGGGCCATAATAATATCTTCAATTTTTTTAAGCAAATGAGGCAATTCCACATTTAAGAATTGTTGGTAGGGTCTATCACTAAAGCTTTCATCCTAATTCTAGTCAAAACAAGAGGGCCAACTCTTTGTTTTAATTGCGATTGTTTTAATTTCATACTTTTTTTCATTTATTGCATTAAGTGAATTTCCGATTAAAAGAAGATTTTCATAAAATAAGAATGGAAGTGTTGGGATCATTATAAATTTTTATTGTGAATTAAAGTTTTTGTAGCCATGCAACTTTGGCAAAAAGTTCTTACTTCTCAACTAAGTAATTATGGCAGAATTTATTGCATTCTTATGCCAATTTCTCAATTAGCACTTCCTTGCACTTCCTACGAAAATGTCTTCTATTAGTCTTGATGTGAAAGAACTATCCAAATATCTCAAAAAAGTCGTAGGGTAGTTTAAATGTTACATTATTATCATTATATTCCTAAGTGGGTTATGTGAGTTCATTCATACTTGTTGTCCAATGCAACTAGAAAGATGGCATTTCCAATGTTAACATGGTTTCTTAATGTCCAAAGCTCCATCAAAATTTGGTTGGTCAATATTCCATTGATAGCACAATGAAATTTATATAAACACATTTGTGTAATCAAAGGGGTTTAGGGTTTAGGGTTGTAACAATTGTGAACATCCCTAGCCAAAACCATAAAATGTTAACTTGAGTATCTCCTAGTTCTAAACTTCAAACCAATGCCCAAATATCTAGGATGTAAAAGCACCGTTGTAGAGTGTGGATATCCATCTGTCTCCTATAACATAACTATCATTTTACACATTCAATAACTCCCATCAAGCTTTGGAGAAAAACACTCTTGTTGATCAAAACTCCCTCAATCAAGATATTCACAATCATGTTCTAACTGTAATACACCGACTTAATAAAACCCTCTTAAGCTGGACTTGGTTGATCTTTCAACACCTAATGTCACAAATCAGTTGCCTCAAGGTTTCAAATTGCGTCATAAACAAAAGCCCAACCCAAAGCTACACTATTCTCAACTATTGCATTTTCATGAGGTTTCACACAATATAGAGTACCATTTGGGTCCCTGACAATATTTTCTACCAGGGATGAGAATGTGTTTCAACCAAACTGTAATAGGTATATGTCTATGCATCTGACAAACATGAAATCTGCAGCAATTGCATGTACAGGCATATGCGCAACTGAAATCTCTCCAACATGGTTTTCTTCATCTCAAGGACAATACTGATTTTGCACATGCTTCAGTCATTTGTTCACTGGAGAAAGAATAGGCTCCTCATGCTTTCTTCTTTCTGTCATGTGGGCTTCTAACAGGTATGTCAAGTTGCTGGCAAGCAACCATGGTCTTCACATGTTCCCCTTCATCCCCCTGCACCAAAAACCCATAAATTTCTTTACAGTAGTTTGTCATTTTGAAGAGCATTCCACACTTAACTCCTGAAGAGGCCAGTTCTCCAATCA
Source organism: Sphagnum tenellum (assembly GCA_963921925.1). Lineage (NCBI taxonomy): Eukaryota > Viridiplantae > Streptophyta > Sphagnopsida > Sphagnales > Sphagnaceae > Sphagnum > Sphagnum tenellum. The sequence goes on from OY998154.1 coordinate 953,615, forward strand.
AGGTTTGTCTCCTCTAGTGTTCGACAGTTCCCCATGCAACCCAAATAGGCATCTGAAAGGAAAAAAGTAGCATTACACAGCCCTACTATATAGCTGAAAAATAAAAGAGGGGAAAGGAGATCAGAGATGCAAATCATACACATATAGCGACAAATACATCATAAAGGCTGTCAATTTTAGGCCTTCGAGTTTCAGGCATTTGACTTGTCTGGAACTCATCATACCTGCCATACATATACCATTAGCTCCAGTCAGAAACCCGCTAGCTAATGAGATCATAAATCCTTCAGTAATTTACCAGATAAATTGCAGAAAACAAACACAGACAGTTTTCATATTCATACAGATAGAGGTCTTCATTCTCATAGTAGCGAACAGCCACAGGAGAGGGAGGGAGCTTCTTCAGCAGCTCCTCATTTTCATCCACAAACTCTCCATAGGTATCCACTGTACACACAAATGTCACAGCAGTGAGGAACAAATGAACAAATACTCTTGGATGCGGTGGACATACAAAGGAGACAATAATTTCCATATCCTGTCAGATGGGTGGATATTATACATGACCAATTTGTCAGGATAGATAATTCATCAGTACATTCAATTTCAGGATTAAGGGAGCTTCAAGTTACTGATAACTCACAAAGTTTGGGTTTCCAGTTCTACCCACCAGCATGCATTTCAATAAGCTCGGAAAAGTTGTAAGCCACTTTTGGTGAGATTAAAAACATCAGATTCAGAATCTACCAAAAACAAACCCAATTGAAAAAAAATTGTAAGTCAAAATGATGGAAACATGGATTGGAGAAAACAGAAAAGGAGTTCCTACAACAGAAATGAGTGTAACATAGACTTTCTGTAGGTCCTACATCCAGATGCACTTCATTGAAAATGCCAATTTCATGATATCAAGTTGCAGGTCAAGCAGAACATTCAAGAACCCATGTGCTAGAATATGAGGTTTTGGGTTCTTAAAAGGAGTATGCTACCCAGTAGTAAAAGAAGGCAGCATGTTGTCCAAAGAAACGATCAGCCCACTCCAAATCTCCTCCCAGCGACTCCATGATTTTCAAGTGATGCATCTCATTCCATTCCTGTCCAGCAGGTTAAATGAATGGCAACTAAGACTCCTCAAAAGACGAACATTTGACCTCTCAAACTTTATTATTGTTGTCAATTCTTCAAATCTTGTTCAAAATTCCCTCTGTTGACAATTCAAAGATTGTCATAGGGACTTAGTGGTAAGTGAAGCTCTGTTCTAGTTGTTGATAATAAGCATGATGATACCATGACTTGGATAGAGTACCTCAGCAAAATGAACCCTCCGCACTTCAGCCCCTGCACGCCACCTGCCACATGATACAGCACATTTAGTTGCTGTAGTGTAACTAAGATTTGGTGCATCCACTACTACCTCTGATTTTCAAAGAAACCCCTCAGCTTGAAGGCATATACATAGTAGGCCACGTTGGACAGTCATGGTCTATATCAGAGACAAGTCTCTTACATGATAAAGCCTCTGCAACAGGAAATTATGACATACATGAGCAGCTGATGATGAGGGAAAGATATGCATACCATCCAAGTGTCTCATACAGGTGGAGCATGGAGATGTATCTTTTTCCCTCTTAAGGATACCTTACTCCATAGGTAAGTGAGAAAATGCAAACTTCATTGACTGCACCTCCATACCTTAGTGGTGTGGAATTTCTGAACATTTTGGTTGTTGCTCCATTTTTTGCTCAAGCTTAGACTGGTCTATATGTTTATCATAGATGTCTCCTTTTGTTCTTTTTAAATTTCCTCCATTTCTTTACATTCTCATGTGCCACAGAATAGAGTATGGCATTTACAGCAGATGGTCAAATTTTGAAATTTTGAGAGGATACGAAAAATATGGCATTCGAGCTACAGTTTCAAGAAACCAAAAGCGCTGAATGGGTCGGTCCTTAAATATAATGTCCAGCATCTGTGGTGAAATTGTACAAGCATGAGCTCATCATTTCTCCAACAACACCCATTTGAATGCATAACCACCATCCACAGCACACCTTGCAGACTTGAAAAAATGACAAGGCCAAGAAAAGGGTAGCAAGCATACCGCACAAAGGAGGATGTATGGAGCACGTATCCACCATGGAGCCTCCACAGGTGGACGGTTGTTTTCTCTTGCTGACACAGCTTCGTTGCTTAACTTTAAATTCTTCAATGCTTCCCTTAAATCATCTTGTTCAATATTCTCCCCTTTCTGGGGAAGAAAAAAAACACAACCACAAATCCATAAAAGAGTAATCAATGTGTTGTTCCATCAGGTTCAACTTACATTCTTGAGCAAAGAAGCCGGAGCTGACAAAGCATTGACTGAAAGAAGCAGCCTGAAAGATGAGTGGAACACATAGTACCGCGGAAAGGGGTTGCAGCTCTGTCAGACCATCATAGAGTGTAAGGAACTTGTCCAGACCTCTTAATAATAGCCGAAAGCCTCGCCCTGTGTATGCTGTCACAAACTCGATTGGACCATTCAATTGTGCCGCTGCAGAGAAAAGAAACTGATGTCAGTTGTACAGATATGAACAAGAATAAATCCCTTGACTAGTTCCTCAACAATCCATCCAATATGCTTTTGTGACTTTCTGTCAAAATATGTTTTTGTAGCAGCTTTGAATAAGCATTCCCAGATTGCCTCTCAAGGATTCAACTATTAAGAGAACAGAAAGCAAGACAGGAAAGGACAGAAAGAAGAAAGTTACGATCAATTCTCTTGAGTTCACCAAACAGAATAAAACGACGCAATGCCTGCAATAAATCCCAACCACATCCACTGTCAAGTACCAAACCCAAATAACCTAAATTTCTGGGAGTTTAGAGTTGCAACAAACTGTATATCCAAGCACTCTTTCTGACCAAGAAAAAAAATTACATGGCCATCTGCACACTGGATGGCATGCTTTTCAACAATATATTAGCAGATCAGTGCAGTGTCGAAAGAGGAAGAGCTGCAAAATAACATGCTTTCTTTACACCCCTTTGCTTAATGCACAGTGTATTGAATTTTCCTATTATGTCTAGGTACAATTTGATGTCAAACTGCGATGAAGCACTTAAAGATTCTGAAATTCAAACTACATGAAAAAGAGAAGAGAAAACCTAACTTGATGAGTCTGAAATTCAAAGCCTATGAAAAAGAGAAGAGAAAACCTAATTTGAAGATTCTGAAATTCAGAGTCTGCGAAAGAGAAGAGAAGACCTAATTTGAAGATTCTGAAATTCTAAGTATGAAAAAGAGAAGAAAAGACCTAATTTGAAGATTTTATGAAATTCAGAATCTGGAAAAGAGAAGAGAAGACCTAATTTGAAGATTTTATGAAATTCAGAATCTGAAAAAGAGAAGACAAGACAAGAGAAGACCTCATTTGAAGATTGTGAAATTCAGAGTCTACATTGGCAACAAGTGAACAGTGAGAAATCAAGCCTGGACAAAGGAGGCTCTGAGATGATGATGATGGTGACGATGAAACTTACCCGCCATTCACGCCCAAAATTTTCGAAAGCAAGTCTAAATACATTGCGGGGAACATACGGACCAGTACTTATGAATTTGGCTTGAAACCCATAATCGAATGCTATTCTTTTGGGTCGAAATCCTTCACCATTACTTTCACTTCTTGTTCTCTCCATCTCCAGTTCAGCTACTCCATTTCCATCTGGACCCAAAATCTTTACAGTTACTGAGGACCCATTTCCTTGAGATTCGGTGAACCGACGTCCTCCTTGCTCTTGTGCTTCTTGTTCCTCCTCAATGGTGGGGCTAGGGCTATCCTTCTGAGCAGCAAAACATGAGACCTTAGCTATTTGTCTGGATGATGAGGAGTCTCTGCTAGTACTGGTCACGAAATTGAAGCAACCGGTGGTACTACCAGGATTGCTGAGCAGAAGAAAAGGGACACTAGGAAGCTTGGTCACTGCAACTGGATTCTTGATGCAATAATGAGCTTTCGCAATTGCTGGCATATGAGCAAAGAAATGAGAAGAAGATGACACTGGTGTCAAACAAGTCATTGCACCTAAATTACCCATCAGTCTCGGCTCTTCCGTGCATCAACAAACCCAATTCCCAAGACACCCAAAACCCAAAAGAAACAAATCTCTAAACACCCAACAAATCTAAAGTAACAAGGACTACTACCAAGTCTGGATCCGTATTTCGGTTCAAAATTCAGAACTCATAAAGAGAAACACAAGAAAAAAAAAAAGATATGAGTGGGGGGATTAGGAGCCTGGAATCGTGAACAGAAGACAAACAGACTAGAAATTTGCAACAACTACGCATCAAAAGGGATGCTCAGATATTTCTAGATGCCACGACTACTATGACCAGTCAAGAGGAAATATGAGTTGTTAAAGTGGCGACATGTAAAGCAGAATAAATGCCAATCATCCAAGTCCGCGGAAGACGAAATGGGTGTGACGAGCTTCTAAGACAACCGCAACCATACAACAAAGCGCGTATGAGAAACTAAAGCGACAATGCAACTGGCAGCGCAAGAGTGGTGGACTAGTAGGCCTAGAGACAACAGCACTTTATGCCCATCGTTGCCTTTCGTAGAGTTTGCTCTAAGAAGATAAGGGTAGCAATACTAGGGTTTAGGTCCTAAACCCTAAATCCTGAATTATGCTAAAGGAAAATACTACCTATATGCTAGGGTCTAGGTCCTAAACCCTAAACCTGAATTATGCTAAAGGAAGATACCTACATATAGGCTAGGGTTTAGGTCCTAAACCCTAAACCCTGTACTATGCAAGAGGAATATACCTACCTATATGCTATGGTTTAGGTCCTAAACCCTAAACCCTGAATTATGCTAAAGGAAAATAGCTACCTATATGCTAGGTTTTAGGTCCCTAACCCTAACCCCTGAATTATGCTAAAGGAAGATACCTACCTATAGGCTAGGGTTTAGGTCCTAAGCCCTCAATTATGCTAAAGGACGATACCTACCTATATGCTAGGGTTTAGGACCTAAACCCAAAACCCTCAATTATGCTAGAGAGATACCTACCTACATGCTAGGGTTTGGGTCCCTCAATTATGCAAGAGGAAGATACCTACCTACATTCTAGGGTTTTGGTCTTAAACCCTAAATTATGCTAGAGGAGATACCCATTATCCATATGCTGTTTTCAATATATGTGAAGCTCTCCACTAGAATTTCCAAGTGTACTTGGAGGGCATCTTTGAGGGTCTTATAGTTTCAAATTTTGTGATGTAGCCAGAAATATGGCGATCATCCAGAAGAGGAAGAAGTAGGCAAATTTGGTTACAGGTCAGAGAGGAAAGTTGAAATATTTAAGAATTTTGCTCTATTTTGGCGACCTTGGAACCTATTCTCTAAATATGGCAATTTTAGAAGAAAAAAATTCCTTGCATTCTGATGACTTTGACACAATTCTTTTCACAAAAGTGTCACACTGGATTTTCTCTAGTGCCAAGTGGTGAAAATTTGCCCCCAAAAAAGTAAAAATGCTGGCAACTTCACTTTTTTTGGGGTCAAATTTGTGATGTGGCTAAAGTGGTGATCATCCAAAGGAAGATTTAGCCAAAATTGGCTATAAGCACAAAATTAAATATATCTACATATATCCTTCTATATATATTTCTAGCTACCTTCCTTAACATTGTATATAAATCTACTGATTTTTCTTAGTCTTTTACAAATTCCAACAATAAAAGATCACTTCATTTTTAGTTTTAAATAACAATTTTTCTGATAAAATTTCACGAATAAAAAAAGGTAGGGCACCTTATATATGTGGATATCCCTTCTATGTTCATCCCTAAAAGGAGGGATGAAAAAAGGGAAGGATATTACACCTTTTCCTCAATGGTGGATCTTATGCCTATTCCCTCTTACACCTAGTAAAGGTTGATTCACACATGGTGTTAGGAACCCTAGTGGTAAAGGACCATAATACCTTTTTAGCCATTAAAAATTTCCTACAATCAACTATGATGGTACCTACCATAATTTGAGGTTGTTCACACACAAACATAACACTTATTAGTTTAGGTTAAAATGGTTATTACCATAGCACAATCATGTTCAGACAAGTGATTGCCAAGTTTCATGGAGAACTTGCCTTGTACATTGGGAGTGTCATTGTTTTCATCATAGCATTTGCAAAGTTTCTCCACAACACACACATGGTGACTTCACCCAATACCATCATAGAATACTACAACAAAGTGATCCAACAAGTGAGAAAGAGCAACATTCATTTTGGATCATCCTTTACTTATTTTTTGCTATTGTTCAAAGCATGAAATGTTTCAAAAGAGTTTCTTGCATTTGGAATTTCAAAGTTCTTCACTACCCATCATCTATGCTATGAAATTTGATATAAGTTTTTTGGTCAAGAAAATTAGCATTTACTATTTCATAAAAATTTCCCAAAATTGTGGAAAAACTTGTCTGAAATCATAAATAATCAAGTCATGCTTTTGTCTTTGAACAATGATTCCTTGTGCTTGTTTTTTTGCACAACAATAAACCATGCAAACCCATGGATTTCATCACATTTTGAAACCTTGAGAAATTTTTTGTTTTGTTTTTATTTGTCTTTTTTGGGGGTAGACTAATTTATATGGTGCTTGAACTAACAACATCAATTGCCAACATGCACAAAAAATGGTAGTAATAATCATGGTGAGAAACTCAAAAATGCAAGTGTGACAATTGGTAGACACAATGGCATACCACATGGGTCCATCCAATCTTGACATTGGATGTTAGAATCTATATGATTTGGTATGGAAATCCAATCCATTGGAAATAATTTATTTTTGTTGATTTCCTTTACTCACAGAAGCTTCTTGGTTTTTTGGTGTTGTTTGATATTGGAGGAGCAAAATGAAAACATGACAATCTTTCAATCTAGGTGATGGTGTAAATGTAAAACAATTTCAATTTTTGGGGAACATTATTTGGGAACACAAGAACTTTTTTAATTTAATCAACATTGGTTTAGAATTTTAACATTGACTTAAAGAATGGCTTATTAGCTAATGTTACCATTTTAATTTGGTCTTAAGTTATCATGCTTGTAACATTTTTTTAACATTCTTAAATAACACCAACTATCACATTAAAACCCATGTCATATTTGATGTTAGCCAAACATTTTGTATGTGAATTTTACAAAATTTGAAAAGTCCTTATGATTGAATTATGGATGAACTATCATCAAATGTGAATCCACCTTAAGTGTAACACCCCTCTCACTTGTAAGGAGTACGTGTAGAACCTCTCTTTTTTATGCCTTGTGATTCATTAGGTTCACAATAACTTGTGGCTTGTCCTTTATGATGAATAAAACTCACGAATGGGTTACATTCTTGAAAATGTAGGCTTGAAATCATATAGACCTTCATTTTGGGAATGTCTGTACTTAGATGTTTTATCTACAAAGTAAGGCAAGATTTTCTTATTTTGTTTCAAAATACCTTGCAAATTTTCGCAAAAGATGAATTCATCAATTGAAAAGACCTTCCACTATTTGCATGCAAACTTCCACCATTTAGGTTTAAAACCTTGCCATATTTTTAGATTCTTTTTGGCACAATGAAAAAAATTATTATGAAAAGAAAGGAGAACAATAACCCCCACCATAAACCTTGCCATAATTTATGTTAAGGAGCAAATGTTTCCATGGGTCCCTCCTAATTTTTGAACTTACACCCTTGGCATTGCAACCCTTAAATTAAGGGAAACCTTTGGGAGTAGGCTTTTTCCTATACCATAAAGCAATCACAAAAAAAAGTTTAGTGTATTTGGAAAATATTTTATATTCATGAATACCCACCCTTTTTAAAAAAGAAACTACTATTTTAAAGTGGTCCAAGGAAATTATCCCCTCTTATTGGTGTAAAATCCTTCCCATTCTGAATTAAGGTGTAGGTGTAAGAACTATCCCTTATGCTTCATGATTTATCTAAATTTAGGTTCATGAAAAATCCTTTGGATAGGCTGAAATCATATTTTTCAGCTCAAAATTTGACAACCTAAAACCCTAATAATAGGTGTTAAAGAATATATATATATATAATTGTGCATAAATAATGAAAGTAAGAGCTAATACAAGTGGAATAATTATATTTGGATATTTAAATAAGAAAAATATGATTATAGAAATTTTTAATTGGCACTATATAACCTTGGACTAATCTAGAACTTTTGCCCTGAGCCATGGGGTTCTAGGTAGTACCTTGCAAGGGTCAAATAATTAATATAATTTTAAGTTTCTGATTTGGCACTTGGGTTTTTTATTTTGAAAATTTGGACATATAAGGAATATAAATAATAAAATTATTAAATATTTCACAAGTTTCCCATTGTTGCTTTGCTTAGACTTATCACAATTTATGTTTAATTGGAGAGGGTGTGGTTTCAAAGTCTGGCTGCCTTTACATTATTATTATTATTATTATTATTATTACATTTTGATTGAATTTTCTTAATTTTTGGTGTAAAGTCCTATTTTTCTGGAAAAATTAAGCAGATTAAAAAATAATATAATTTGTGCCGAAGAAGCCACCAAAGTACTATGGTAGGTACCTAATGGCAAAACTGCCTCAATTCCCCTTTTTCTCAAAAAATAATTCGCCAAAATTCTCCTAATTTTGGCGAGCGTGTGGGCCCACCAGTCTTTCTACTGGCTACAATTTGATTGATGCTGTACAAAAGTTTCGCCACTTAAGGCGAAATCCGTCTGAATCTGTCTGGGGATACTCGCCAGTATTGTTGCTACAGGACAAAAATGGAAGAAAAAAAACTGACCACTACCATCTCTCCACGTGTAGTAGGACCAGAAATAACAACCAAAAACATCCATTCCGACATCATTCATCCATCCCATCCATCCGTCCGGAAATCTATCCATCCAATACGTTCATCTATCCGCATCCAACGGCTGCTAAGCCAACTGCAGCACCAACGGACTGTTTGTCCGGAAGTTTTGAAATATTCAAAAAGGGCATCGTACGTACTGGATCGCTCTCAGGCTCGAATCCCGACAAAGGAACCTCAGAGAAACTCGGGTCGGGTTCGCCCCCACCCCTCATTACGCCGGTCTTCTCCTCCCCCTCGCCACCCTGCTGTCCCATGGCCCGCTGCGTCGCGCTGCTGCTGCTTCTACTGCTGTAGCTGCTGCTGCTGCTCCTCTTGACACCAGCCCTCCTGGTCTCTGCTCTTCTCACTCTCACGTGAACGTTACTCTGCAGTCTTGTCGTTCTTCTTGTTGTTGTTCCCATTTTGTGCTACCTGGAAATGAGTCAAAGACATATATGTGTTCTTCCATGAGCTCTCTTGGGAAAAAAAGGTACGTAGCTGCTGTAAGCTCAGAGCTTGCTTGCTTTTGGAGAGATTGAGAATTGTTGTGTTGGATTGTTCAAAACCTTTCAGCTCTGTTTGAAAGTGATGGGTTTTCTCTCGTTTCTTCCAGGAGCTTCTCTCAGGTGTCCATATGCTATCGATAAGTCTGGTAGTCAAGTTTTTTCCAAGCTTCCCGCAAGGCTGAGTCGGAGCAGCTGAGTACAACAACCATGGAGCTGCTGCTGCTGCTGAGCACTAGTATTCTTAGCTCAAAGGTTGAATTCCGAGAGTCTTTTCTAGGCTGAAGCAAGCAAGCTCCAACCCATCTCGTGCTAGTAGTGCTACTAGCACCATGACTACTGATTGTAGAGTCTATGACAGTAGTATGCCCGTGAGGGAAACAACAATCCAGCAACCTCCTGTGGCGGCGGAAATGTCTTCTTGTGCAAGAAGAAAGCAGGTTCCACATGCAAAAGATAGTCCAAGACCTGCACAGAAAGGCAAGCGTGTGAGGTGGGAGAACCAGCAGCAGCTGGAGCTGAAGAATGGTGATGTGGGAGCAGAGGAAGAAGAAGAAGAAGAAGAGCAGAGAGTGGATGATGATGATGATGATGATTCTGCAGGAAGAAGAGCTGTGATGAAGCAAGGGAGGAAACCTTGTATGAAGGGCAAGCTGCATTGGCTGTTTGAGCAGGACAGATTGTACTGGGAAGTACCCATCAAGGAAAAGGCAGGAGGACCAGGAGCAGGATCATCACCTCCTCCTCATGATGACGATGATGCCGCATCTACTCGTGATGATACTGTTGCTGCTGCAGCTGCACTACTGCGCAAGGAGCTGCTGCTAAACAAGAAGAAGAATGCGAGTGTGTTGACAAGGATCATCAGTCCCAGTGGTAAGGTACCATGGAGTCCAGTAGAGCATCTCTCTGACTCTGTCAACATTGGGGAAGATGGTGATCTGCAATCTGATTGCAGCAGCAGCTACGGTAATGAGGATGATGATGATGGTGATGACAATTCCTGCAGCAACTTTGATCTGGAGATGTCACATCTTGAAATGGATGCACCTGAAATTGAAGTGTTTGTAACAAGCACGCCGCAAACCCCAGGTACCATCTCTGTCTCGGCTGATGAATCAAGTGAAAGCACTGATGCTTCAGGGTTTGGGGCCTCTTCTGTGGATCATGAGGGATCAACATGCTTTGAGACAAGGAATGTAAAGAAAGAGCAGGCATGGCAGAGGCAAGCAGCAGTCTTGAAGGCCAGGTGTGAGATACTGAAGATGGAGAAAGAGCTTGCACAGCAGAGATGGAAAGAAGGGTGTGAACAGATGACACAAGCTGTGGAGATGGCACACAGCCTTCGTGCTGCTGTGGAGTCAATACTGGAGCCAATGCAGAAGAAAAGAGTTGCTGTCTCAGAAGATTCACCACTACCCAACACCCCATCATCTTGCATGGCTGAGGAAGAGAAAAAAAGACAGTCAGTCGAAGGGCTTCTTGTGGAGAGGCTTGAAAGGAAACAACAGACATGCTCAAATGACCAAAGTGGCCAACAAAAGCTGGACTCCACAGCTGAGCTTCTTCAGCTTGAGAGCAGAGCAATGGTTTTGAAAAACAGGACTGACGTCCTGCTGCAACACAAATCCCAACTCATGAACAAGGATTCTTCAAGCTTCAACAGCATGAAAGGCTATTGTGAGCAGCAGAAATCTCAACGCACAAGAAAGGGGATGATGAGATCTGCCTCCATTTCTTCCATGTTAATGGTATGTCTGCATCAGCATTCTCTTCCTGCTCCTAAGACTGGAGTTTCCTTCTCTGTGTTTTTATGCTCCATGAGGTTCTTCTGGCCATGAATGTGATGAGCTCATCATCCTCACTGTTGTTCAGAAAACAATTGAGGAGGAAAATAGGGTTTTAGCACTCAATGAAGCTCCACTGAATTCCATGTCCACAAAGGCACCAAAATCCAAGAAAGCCATTGACCACCTGCTCAAGCAAAAGGTATGTGTGCTGGACACCTATTGCTTGGCTGTAGAGTGAGCACCTGTAGAGCATATGTTACTGTTTTGTTCCCGGTAGCAGCTTTCTTCCTTTCTCTGTTTCTTGTGACCCCTGATTACAATGACTGCAAAACAGGAGGATGAGTGCATTTTGGAGGAAGCTCAAGCCAAGGAGGTGCAGACCAAAGAAACAGTTCGCAAGATTCTTGCGCAAGTGAGTTGTGCTTTTTGTTGTGGAGATTTCTCTGCAATCTCATAGAGAACTGTGTTATACTGCAAGTGTTGAGTAACATGTGAGATTTTGTATGATTTATTTGATCAGATACAGGTGGAGGCTGAGCAGTGGACACAAGTGCAGGATGTGCTAAAGCATGTGTGCACAGAGATGGCAACATTGCAGCAAGCCCGTCAAGGGTGGGAGAAGCGTGCACTCAATGCTGAATCTCAGGCTGCAGCCTGGCAGCTCAAGGTAATTTGTAGTGTGATTTGTAGCTGCTGCCTCTTGCTGCTTCAAGTTTTCCAATTCTCAACTGTACAATGAGAAGTTCTTCACCCCAGATGAAGGCCACCAACTCAGGTCAATTGCATTTGGTCTTTTGCTTGGGAACCAGGGAGATGAATGGCGGGTGAAGGCGCAAACAGCCCAGCAGAGGATCAAGGAAGTGGAATTACAGATGGTGCAGCTTCAAGAAACAGTTCAAGATGTAAACTTTCGCCATGCTCAAGAACAGAACCAGTGGCTAGATGTTGGCAGCAGTGTGGGTGGCCCCACAAGCATCATTGGTTATACATTGGCCTTAGAGCCAATCTCGAACATGAGCAGCAGCGACAGTTGTGGATGCAGCAGCAGCATGCCAACTGAATTTGAAACTTGCAGGAGCTGTGGCAAGTTGCGGTGCATAAAGGTTGAGGAGAGACATGATTTGCATATTCGTCCACACAATTCCGAGCGACACTCAACAGGAGGACCAGTGCCAAGACTTCCCAGTCCATGTAAGCAACATCATGCTGTTGCACATGGCAGTGTGCCCAGATTTCTGAGTCCATGTGTGCGACAACCAACCACTACTGGGTCAGTGCCCAGATTTCCAAGTCCATGTGTGCGACACGCAACCACTGGGTCAGTGCCAAGAGTTCCAAGTCCATGTGTGCAACATGCAACCACGAGGTCAGTGCTGAGAGCTCCAATTCCATACAGATCTACAAGTCAAGAGACTTGTGAGCTTGGTAAAGTGAGGGAAAAGTACCACAATCCCAAGCAGCACCAGCACCAGAAGTTGATGCCAGTTGCTGACAATCCAAGACAAGCAGCACAACCTGGTTCTAACCAGAATCAGCCAAGAGCCAAAAGTGACGAGGAGAATTCTTTATCTCAAGAAGAAGAGTTGCAGCAAACACCCACAACACGAAACCAGCCAAACTCACCTCGAGATCATATTCTAAAACCCAGGAATGAACAACAGAACATGAAAGGAAGTGCCAAGAGTTTTGCAGGGATGCAAAGAAAGGGAGGTGCAATTCGGGGTCAAAGGCCTATGAGAAAGCTTGGCAATTCTTCTTCAGCTGGCAGCCTTCAAGGGTCATCATCACATTCAGCATCCAACTTCAATGCTCCTCAGCGAGCACCTCTGAAAGAGAAGAGTGCAAATATCATCATTTCAGGCAGGCGGCAGCACTGAGTGAAAAATAAAATCACACATGCTTCTTCATTAGCATGATTTTATTTTTTAAACCACTTCTTTGTTGCATTCTAATTTTCCACTGATTATTTGTGGCATTTTTCTTTTTCACTTCAGTAGTGCATATGTATACAAAACGCCCATCATATTTACAAACACATGAAGCTGCTTTGAACACACATCTTGTGTTCTTTGTAAATGATTGTAGCTGAATGTTATATAATAATTATATATGTCTTTGGGTTGAATCTTTGTGGAGATGCGCCTTCACATCTCCCAGAAACTGCAAACCTTGTTAGCAAAAGAAGTAATAACATCAATTGCTCAAATGTGGCGTTTAACCAGTTTGTTTCAAATTCTCTACCAGACCTTTCTTCAACCCTACAAACCCTTAAACCCTAGACCAAACACACACTTAGAACTAGGTTGGAATTTTAGAGTAGTTTATCATAGTGATGAACCCAATTCTTTTGTTTTCGTTTACTTGAAGAATGATTGCTTTTCCAAGTATAATTCTCCTATTGTAATTGTGGATTTGGGAATTAGTATATGTCTTTTTCCCGTACTGTGGCGATTATGGACATGGTCTTCTAAATAAGTAAGTACTCCACCTTGATGAATCTCAAAGTGAAAAACCAAATGTCTCAAAGAAACCAAGTATATTGTTATTGTGAGTTTCAAGTTTGCATTAGGTGATAAGATTGTCAAGCATTGTCAAGCTCTTACCTCTAGGCCTATGTGAGTAATGGCTTGCATTTTGCGAATCTTGGGATGTGGTTTACTATTGAATTTGTAGAGATGGCTTTGGTGGATGAATGTGAAGCACCATTTTGGTGTTGTGAGTGTCATTTTGGCAACAAACTGTCGAATAATTAATTAAACTTGAAATTTTAACTTTGGCACCTGGTTTTCTAATTCTGAAATTTTCGGCAGATGATTATACAAATTAATTATTTGACATAATAATGTTGAACTTGAAAAGGTACCATGGTATTTAAGGAATTTTGAGGTTCAACACCTCTAGAAGGCATTTGGATTAGAGTAGTATATATTCATTTTGAGTTTTCATTTGAATTTTTTTTTGTTTTTAAATTTAACCTATAGCGAATAGGAGTGGTGTGCTTTGTAGAAGGGGTATTAATCGAGGCAAAAAAGGGTGGTGGCCATGTCAAAGAATAGAATATGCATGCAACCAACAATTGAACATACACTCAAGAAGGTTCCATTTTTTTTCATAGGGGGTGGGGAGGGGTTTGAAGATGGAATTTTTTAATTCTTGTGTTCCCATCATGTTTTCAAATTCTCAATGGGTTTCTTGAGTTCTCAATGTGTTCCCAATAACACCTCACTTTATCCCATATCCTTTGGCCAAAGCTCCCCCCTTTTCACCTATCTAGGTGAGCCAAAGGTTCCATCCTCACAAAGAAACTACTATTTTGGGGAGCCTCCCAAATTCAATTTTTTTTTTTGGGTGGTGGGCCAATCAAAATGGCCCATTGTTCCCCAAAAAAAAACTTGGCAAACAAACCATTTAATGAATAGGAGTCAGCACTTGCACCTACACACACACACCCCAAAGAGTGGCCGCTTGCACCTAAGTATCATAGGACCTTTTCAAGTTCAACATTCAAGTAGACAATTTTTTTTATTTTTGAAAAATTCATTTGGGCAGTTAAAAAGTAATTTATGGAAATTTGACATTATATATAGGCAATTTCTTTGGCAAGGTTTTTAGACTTTGAAGCTATGATATAATGAGATATTTTACAATAATTTCTATCTTTTTTTTTGCAAAAATGAAAAAAAATAATGTTTCACCAATCATAAGATATAGAAATGTTGTCAATTATTGGATACTAACTTTGTAATGGTGGATTGGCTTGAAGCCAAAAGCTTTTGAGTTTGTATCAGTTTAAATATTTTTCTTTTCTTGTTGTTTCCTTAAATTTTGACATTTCAAACAATTTTTTTTTAATTCACATTTTCAAAATATAATTTAATTATTTCGAAACCTAAAAATGTATTATAATAGTCACAAAAAATAAGGAACATAATTTCTCACTTATATTCCAAGCCTACATTTGTGGCAATTGGAATTACAAACGCCCAAGGACATCTAATCCTAGGCCCCTTGTTTTGGGAATGCCCCTACATTGGAATGCAAAGGGGGATACTAGCTATGTGTTAAAATTCTAAACTACTTATGTCAAACAAGGAATTTTTTGAATATCAAGTGAGGGAAATTTCATTTTCCTTTGTATTGTTACATAATTTTTTTATGTGTATATATTTCAGCCATCTTATATTTGATTACAATATTTAATTTGCATCCAATTTCAATCCCTAAATTCATTCATATTTTTAGTCTTCATAAATTGGAGTTAGACAGCACATCAAGATTGATTTTTTCAAAAGTGGATGACTTGCATTATGAACTAGGACATGCAAGAATAGTTGCTCCATTGTCTTTTAGTAATCTTCATCACTATAGGTAGGGTTAGCAAATTTTGTGGCCACTGCAAGTTTCATCACAATCTAAACATACAAATTTTTTGGATTGAACAATAGTTATTGTCAATACAAGTTGTAATTAGATATATTAATTTTGACCAATGCAAGTTTAATTTTTAACTAGTTTTTGGCACACAAATGGAACAATAGTTCAATTGAGTTAAAAGCTTAATTTGACAACAATTACTATGATCTTGTAATATAACATGTTTAACACCTCACCTAATCACAATAATATATAATTGGATTATTCTTAACCCATCATGTATGTTGAACATGAAAACTTATTATGATACTTTTAACTTTGCACATCATGTTAATGTCATTGATGATTCCTTTTGACCCAACACCATTATCTTGTTAACCTTGTGAAACAATTCACAAAAATATATGAACTTGATAATCAATTGTTCTATACACCATATTTAATTTATGAACAACAAATGGAAACAAGATAAAATCACATGAATCAAAATATAGTTATCATCTTAGGACAACATTAAACAAAAACAAATTTCAAAAAAATAATCAACAATCAAATGAGACTTCCATTAACAATAGGCAAAGATACATGATTTAATGAACAAATGAAAAACAATAAAAAAGTTCAAATTAAACATTCTTAATTTACTAACATAACCTACTAATAATTAATACTTAAAATGAAATGTCCATATATATGCCCCCCCCCCCCCTTAATACCATGGATTAATGTATACCCTATATTTATTTTATAAAAAAATAAAATTAACCTTATTATAGAACTACTTAAATTATAATATTCAAAAAATCAATATATGGGACCTTATATTTTAGTTCATGTATTTTGTAAATTCAAAGAAGAGAGTCCTCACTAGGATTATGACATTATCCATACATTCTATAAAAATACAAAAGAATTTTAATTTTAAAAATCCCTTATCAAAATAGTTTTAAGTACTTGAAAAAAAACATCAAGAATTTTTTTCAAAAGTATGCCATTTTCATTAATAAGTTCCTTGATGTTGCCATCAAGATCCTTGGAAGCAATTTTGGGTAAGAAGACAAACAAGTTAGTAACTCATAAATATAGAAACAATAGTGGTAGATAACACATTCTTGCACATGGAACATTTGTAATGTCACCATGATATACAAACAAAGCAAATTTCTTCAATCCATAAAAAAGATAGGGAACATTCAACTTATTCAAAGTAATAATCAACAAAATGGACATCACTTTAGTGGCCTTCAACACCACTTCCTACATTGCATAAACCGTACCCCAATTTGAAAAGTCAAACCACCCCATCTTGGGTATATTAGGCACCTTCAAAAATGAAAAGAAACCCTTGAAAGGTTTCAAAATCAATCATTGAACATTCAAAACAAAAGATGCCAATGGCAATGAATTACACATATTTTGTTTTATTCTTAATTTGACCTCCATTTTTCATTTGTTTTCCAATGCTATCCTTCCCATTAGACCCATGAACATGTCTAGGTGTCATTATTTTCACCTTCCCCCTACCTTAATGCTTGATCAACAAATCAAACTTTAGGACTAGACTTTTTGTGTATGTTCAATCTTATTACAGTACATTATTTTCAACCTCCCATCTTCCTCTTAGCAACAAAAGGGAGTAGTTCAAACATCTTGGTATGTGCATGGTAAATTTCATTCAGTCTTCTTCCTCCTTTTCCTTGGTTTTATAACATGTTCATTTTCTAGTACTTCTTTGCCTTTGTCAAAATTTGCATTATCATTAAAACCTATTTTTTCAACTAATGTGCAATGGGAAAAGTCATAAAGGATTACATGAAACAACAACTCATCAAGTTTGGACAAATGTTTGGTATTGTGATGTTCTACTATTGAAGATGGAACTACATTCCTATTTAGAAAAGCAAACAAAATGAGGTTTTGATTTGATTTTAATGGAGTCATTGTCCATTTTACTCACTAAAGCTTCCTGCCAAACAATGTTAACAACCACATCCAAGACACAAAATGAAATCAAAACAAGATGATAACGATGACAACTAACAATAAACAAAGCAAAATGATCTCAATAACAACACATAAAACAACAAGATTGAAATGCAAAACATGGGAAGAGAGGCTTCAAATTGATTTGTACCAATTGCCAACCAAATTCTTCACAACAACACAACATTAAATCCTTCATTGTCAAAGATTGTTATGCAAAGAACCCAAATGACACACTCCCAAGTCCCGGGGTGAACCCACTTGAGGGTTCACCAAAGTGTACTTGCGAAAAGTTGGGACTCGGAAGGCGCTCCCGACTTCCAACACTATAGAGGGGTAGAAGGGCGTGTTAGAAGTCCCGGGATAGACTAGGAAAAGGGTTTAATAGATCAAGCTTGAATTTGCATCAAAACAAACCACAAAGTCACAAAGTGGTTAATTCACATTCCTAGACACCTTTGGGTGTTAGGACAAGCCACGGGCACTTTAGATCACAAGACACACCACGGCCCGGACTTAGGAAAAGCCACCGCCTTCCCCCATATAGTATTATCTGCGATGTTCCGCCGAGGCTACATCCAAATGGCTCTTTTCCCCGGGACTCCCAAGTTGGAGTCCCGACATTGTCCCGAAACTGTCCCGGTTGAAGTCCCGAGACTTTGGGAGCTCATAACTCTCAACTACAAAGTTTGATCGCAATGAAGTCTAAAGCAAACCTGTAGGCCTCATCAAGATATTTCCAACGACATATTGCACTCTCAATTCGGAGGTTGGGAAGAGGTTGATTCCTGACTTTTAGTGGTCGGGAGTCAAATTGTCAGTTTGACTCCTGGCCTTTCTTTTGCCCATAACTTGGGCTGCAGATGTCCAAATGACCAATGCGAGACCATTTTTGATATCTACGCTTCAAGACCTTTCCAATGACACCAATAACACCCCATTGCAAGGTGTTTTGGGCCTTGCTGTCGAACTCTAAACATTCGGGAGTCCCGGAGGACTCCAAATCCCCAACTTTGGGAGTGTTGGGCTTCACCCCCACACTTGGCCAAAGTGGGGTTGCGACACCAAAATCTTTAGTGTTACTAGAATTAGATCCCAACTTTATGCCCTTATCACTTGCACAGTCTCATCCCCCACCATTTGCATATTTTCATATCCATAACATTACCCACAAACATAGGCAAAAAAAAATGGCAATGAATTGGAATGACTACAACACAAGACAATGACAAAACTACTAGAGAATTGCAACCTTTTGTCAAAGGTGGTGAATAGTTAACAAATAAAAAGGGCGAACTGCAACCCCACCATGGATTTGAGCCAGATATTACACCTCATAGACTAGATAACTCTTTTGAAAAGGTAATGATTATACCTTTCTACCCTAAAAATGGACTTGTTAGGGTCGATTATGAACGAATTGATGGCTTTTTATTTTCACGTTTTTTCCTTTGTTCCATTGGCATGCTACTTCTCTAGTTCAGACAAGAACAAATTTGACACACAAAAAACCACTACTTAAAGGTGCATTCACACTTCCCCTAACACCATACTAGTCGATCATTTAGGGCTTACACCTACTTACCAGGAACATTTTATGTTAAGCTAACATTCTCTTAACATTAAACTAATACCCATTTAACATTGGTTGTTGCCTAGGATGCCATCTAGATTTTCATTTAATATTGACTTAACATTGGGTATGAATGCACCATAAAGACATGGACTTTTTTTATAAAAATCCCTTTGGTCTTTTAGAGAACTTTTTGGGTTTAGGATGTGCACACATAATTGTGTGAAACTGGAACCAAAACTGAATTACATGTATTTGAAATGAAAAGAAGACGTTAGAACCAAGGTTACTTTGGATATTATCCATCATTTAATGATTGATAAGGGTTTAAATGTCTTTTTTTCTCTTTGAACAAGCTCATCTTCTTTTTGCTTCTTTCTTTTCAAAATTCAAATAAGTATTGTAAATTTTCACTTGGTCACCATGGGTCATGAAATGTTTTCCAAAAATACAAGAAATTTTAAAAGTATGGTAAAGGTTTAGTGATAGGCACGTCTACCCTATCCATTAGTTATGTTATACTAACTTAATCCACCTACTAGCTATTTTAAATTTTAAACATAGAAATATCTAACAAATTAAAAAACCTATTATCATCATTATTAAACATTTATGATAATAATAATAACAACTAGTAATATTGATATACATATTTAATTATAATTGAACTCGTTATTTATGGTTAATCATATAAAATAATACATAAATTTCATATTTATAAATAAATATTCATTTTTGGATGTCTTGCCAAACTTTAATGGTAACTTTGGTAAATAATATTGTGCACAATAATAATAATAATAAATATATAAACATTAATACATAGATTATGATACATATAATCAATTATAATGTTAATACATATTCATGCTAATATAAATCATATTTATAATTGAATATTAGTTATATGAAGTAATTTTAATTATATAATATAATTTTATTAATGAATAATAGTTGATAATATTATTAATATTGATAATGATATATATATATATATATATATATATATATATATATATAGTAGGTACCATTGTCCATATTGACTAAGGATGTCATTTTGTTTCGTCCAACTTGACTAGATGTTAAAATTGACTAAAACCCATTGGTCGTTTTGAACAAGGTGGTCATCTTTTTGTCCAACTTGATTAGATGTTCAATTTGACATATAATCAAATAAATCACTTTAGTCAAGTTTACTAGTTAAAAATACACATGTTATTCAAGCCTTGGGCATGTAGTCAAATGTACATGTCCACTAATAAAAAAGAATTTGTTACTCAACTCGAACTTTTGAAAAACCATGAATTGGAATAGTGACCATGTGTAATAATATCATCCATTAGTGACAAAAACAATTCATTTATGATTTTATTTTTTTGCGTAGGATTAAAAGTTATATATTGTATGATTATAATAATCATTCATATAGTCATTGAGGATTTCTAATCATTTTATTTTTTGTTGCAAAAGACATTTATTCATTCTAGTGATTAGTGATTAAGTCAAAATTCCAATAAAAATGACAAAGTTTGTAAAATTAATCAATGGTTATATTGGTTTGAGTGACTTAAATCAACCTTCAAAATTAGTTAGAGGTTTCAAAAATGTAAGATAATTTGGGCCCTGAAATTTTATTAAAGGTTTCACAAATCATAACATGTTTGGAAAATATCTACATGAATAATTTGAAAGAAACATTGCATGGCAAACATAATGTGAGTAGTGCACCATTATGGATTAATAAACATTATCTATTAGTGTTTCAAATCATGTTGCAATAAAGTGTGTTAAAGCCGCCACATTTGAAGTTATATTTTTAAAAACACTTGTTTTAAACTTTACAATTTAGCCATGCAAGCTATTCTAACAAGATCCTACACTTGTAGAGTAGCACAAAAGGTTGTTGTTCAAAGCATTTACAAACATTGCAAATATAATTGCCCAAATGGACACAATTGTGCAAAACATATTCAAATTTTAATCAACTTTTACATGACCTTTCACTCACAAAGAATGGTGACCCTTGAACTTGCTTTGGAGGTTATTTCTAATTTAGGAATAGAGCTTTGACTTTACTAGACCAAGAGCAATTTGTCCTTCGATTGTTTATAGTCTACTAATAACAACTTTATAAAAGCAACGTCTACCAACCCCATACATAATTTTAGGTAGTACAAGTTCAAGATTTGTCCCTTTTTAGTGCAACTAACATTATTAATGTGAGTGCATGCACATTCTCCCTTCCACTAGGGATCGATATGATGTTTTCAACAAGATAGTAACAACATCTCCTACTTGAAATTGAATATTCACATCAATCAAATGTACATGTTTTCATTTAATCTTGCCTATATTGGATCATCTTCAATCTCTTGGGTTAAACATATTAATTGTAATCACATGAAGGAGATGTTGAATTTGGGTGCCCCAACCATGGTATCAAAACCAATGTCAATGATGTGCAATTTTGTGTCACATGGAACTATAATGAAAAAAATCTATATAATTGACTTTCATCCTACCGATGTTTAAGATTGTGGAAAGATTTGTTTTTTTACCTCACCACACATCAATCAAAATGTTGTGATCAACATCATCACCCCTTGCCCTTTATCCTTATGATTACAAACCTTGCAATCAACTCAAGTTTTAAAACATACCAATTGAATATCACCCACATAAATCATGTCCCATAAACATGGGTAACAATTATCATGTTGGGAATTGTTTTGTTTTCATTGTTTCACAACAATTTCCTTTCACCCAAATCATTGTATACAATAAGCATCAACTAACTAACCCCAACCAATAAATGTCCTTGGAATTGACACTATAAGGTTATTTGAATTGCAAGGGTTTAGGGTTTAGGGTTTAGGGTTTAGGGTTCCAACCCTAAAACCTTAAACCCTTTCACCCCCGTGACGCGCTCCCAAGTCACGGGGGTGAAACCCACTTGAGGGTCTCACCAAAGTCAAGTTGCGGAATTGAGACTTGGTAGCACGCTCCCGGCTTCCAACTCTAGAAAGGGGTAGAGGGTCGAGTTGGGAGCCCCGGGATTAGACTAGGAAGAGATCAAGCTTTTAGATCACACAAACCTGCATCACAAACCAACACGAGTTGGTTAGAATCCATTTGCACTCTTTTGGTGTTGGGACAAGCCACGGGGACCCGGACTCACTTGGACTCACCACATCCTTGGCTCGGGAGTATGCCACCACCATACTCCCTATAGTATACTCTGCGCCACGTTGTGGGGGCTACACCCAAATGGCACAAATTCCCGGGACTCCCGAAATGGAGTCCCGGAGTTGTCCCGAAATCGTCCCGGCGGGACTCCCGGAACTTTGAACGGCCATAACTCCCGACTGCGGAGTTGGATCGCGACGAGGTCTAAACCAAAGTTGTAGCCCTCGTCGAGATCTTTCCAACGACGTATCGCACTCCCAATTCGGACTTCGGGAAGGGGTCGATTCCCGACTTTTAGTGGTCGGGAGTCAAACTGCCAGTTTGACTCCCGGCCCTTCTTTTGCCCATAACTTGGGCGACAGATGTCCAAATGGCCAATGCGAGGCCATTTTCGATATCTACGCTTCAAGACCTTTCCAATGACACCAAGAACACCCCGATGCGAGGTGTTTTGGGTCTTGCTGTCGAGCTCTAAACATTCGGGAGTCCCGGAGGACTCCAAATCCCAACTTTTCCAAGTGTTGGGCTTCACCCCCACACTTGGCCAAAGTAGGGTTGCGACAATTTGGGTGCCCCAACCATGGTATCAAAACCAATGTCAATGATGTGCAATTTTGTGTCACATGGAACTATAATGAAAAAAATCTATATAATTGACTTTCATCCTACCGATGTTTAAGATTGTGGAAAGATTTGTTTTTTTACCTCACCACACATCAATCAAAATGTTGTGATCAACATCATCACCCCTTGCCCTTTATCCTTATGATTACAAACCTTGCAATCAACTCAAGTTTTAAAACATACCAATTGAATATCACCCACATAAATCATGTCCCATAAACATGGGTAACAATTATCATGTTGGGAATTGTTTTGTTTTCATTGTTTCACAACAATTTCCTTTCACCCAAATCATTGTATACAATAAGCATCAACTAACTAACCCCAACCAATAAATGTCCTTGGAATTGACACTATAAGGTTATTTGAATTGCATTGAGATGTGTCTTATGTATAAGCTCAAGAGCCTATCCATCGTGTACAAGCCAATATGCATGTATGAATCCATCGTGTTAGACTGTTTCTTGGGTGTGAATTGAAAATCCTAGGCTATGCCAACAAAAACAACAATATTTGGCTACTTGTTATCATGTGGAGATTGACCATACACAACTAAATGATATTTCATTTTCAACTTCATTTCAAGATATAATCTAAGATGACCTATCAAGTTTAGATCTAAAACCCATTTCTTGGAATTAGGTTTTAGGCATGTTTGTATTGATTTAATTGGGGAGGAGATTTTGATTATGTTCACCATTAATGTCTTCCTAATCATTAATGTCCATTTTTCATTACCCTAACCACCTCCAGCACACAAGGCCATATTCATTCATGTTGTTCACATACAACAAAAATACCTAACATTGGCAAAAATAGCTAAAAACCCTAGGCTATTCTTAATTATGTTAGGTTATTCCAACCTAATTTTTTAGCTATTCCACTTTAGGCTATTATAGGATATTCTCAACTATTTTATGCCAATTCATTATAAGTTAATGAAAGCATTTTAAAAATCATATTGAATGAAATAAATAACATAGAATAACCAAAATAAAATTTACAATAACTGAAAATAGCTTAAGGTGAAATAAGTGAAAATAATCAAAAGTAACTTAGAATAACCAAAAGTGATTAAGAATAGCCATAAATAGTTGTAAATAATGTAGCGTGAAATAATTTAAATAAATGAAAAATAGTAATATAATAATTAAAAGTAATTTAACATAGGTAGTATTATTTTATTAACAAAGAAAAATACATTTATTAAAATTATTTTTTCAAAAAAGTGGTTATTAAAATGTTATTGAATAATGGTATTCAACTTTTTTTTTGTTCAAATGGTTTTAAACTTTCAAAAAGAAATAAATGTAATTATGTACATTATTGAAATTTTTAAAAAAAACTCAAATCATTTCATTTGAACAAAATCTTAATAAGATATGAATTTTCAAAGTTTATGTTTTTGTAATGTTTAAAATGAAGTATTTGATAAATAGAATGTAATTTAACATATTATCGCAACAAGTGGGGTGGCTTGATGGTAAAGGTGTTTACCTCCAATCCAAAGGTCAAGGGATCAAACTTTATTGGTGATGTTCTGTGTGGTCAACAATGGTATGTTGATCGAATACTCTTTTTATCAAATTCCTAGAATAGTTATTTAGGTTGATTACATGGCTTACCTATCTACCTAGGCTAGGTTTCACACCTAACCTAGGTAGTGACATGTGTCAATAAATAATAAGTTTATAAATCATGAAATTATCAATAATATTATATATTAAATAATTAAAATTTAATTGATTTCCATACTAGTTAGTTAATTAACCCGTAAATGAATGGTTTGGTAAATTTGTATTTCGTTTGAAAATAACTAATGAAACAAGTCATTATCCGTAAGAATCCCCATTCACTAGGGGGTTAAATAATTTCATTACGTAAAAATGTCCAAATTCACTCAAAATCTATTGAAACTCAAAGTGAACTAAAACGCATTTTTTAGTAGTGTGTAATGATGTAACAATTAAATGTGTGATAAGGGTTTGTAAGTTGGTAGGTTAACCTAAGGTTGGTAGGTTAAAATGATGGAAAATGAAAATTGAAAATATTAAAAAGGTTTCAATTGCTAAATGTTCATTGCAAAGGGGTTGTGTGGATTTTTTTTTTGGTAGGCCAATAAAATAAAAGGATTTCATGTATATAATTGATTATGGTATATATTGTATGCAATATGTTTCTACATTCAGAAATAAAAACATGTACATTATACAATGTAGCTTGCAAAGAAGAATGAAAATTCAAGAAAACCAATTGTGCAAATTTCAAAAGCTCAATAATATCATATGAAAGACCAAAAAACGATTTCCAAAGTTGGGTGGCTAGATTTGATGGTGTAAAATTGTGTCTATAATTGTAGGGTGTGAGGTGATAATCAATGTCATTGCTATTCACATTTAACATTGCAAATTTCACATAATGAATCAAGTTTGAAATTTAAAAATCATAATTCAACATGTTTGAATTTGTCAACAATTTATGATTTCCAAAAAAAATTTTAAAAATCGTTTGAACATTTATAAAGTTTTTTGGTTTTATTGAATATATATTTGAATCAATTACAATATCATGTTTTTATTTACTTCATTTGAACAAAAATTGAAATAATGTTTTTTTTGTCAAATTTGAAATTTCATAACAGTTTCATTGTCAACAACATAAAACAAAATGTTACACATGTTTTATTATCAAAGGGTTGCATAGCTTGGTGGCAAAGGCATTGGGATGCTTCCGTGATATCTTGGGTTCAAATGTGGGCAAATCATATATGTGAATTTGGTATACTTGGTGTCCTATAATGTACATGTACATTGTAAACCTATGGTCATAGGTTTCCCACTTTAGGGTTCATATTTTGAAAGCCCTCAAAGGAGGGTTTTTTCACCCCCCCCTGTGCTTTGAAGGTCTCCCTTATGCATCAATTGGAGAAAAAATATGTTTATTTTCATCCTTTATGTGAGGTGATAATGAAACAAATGTCATCTATTATGGTTAACATGTTGCACCCCTCTATAATAAACAAAAAGACAAATCTTATAACAAATAACATTGGTGTTTTATATTATATTTAAACTCCACACATGGTTTTATATTGTACCTACCTTTGACCACATAACAAAACATTAACACATGGCAACATATGAATGTTGCCACATGTCAAGTAAATGGTTAATCAAAACTGACTATGATTTCAACAACAATGCTAACTTGTGAGTCTAGGTGAACCGTGAGCCTAAAGGAATCTTTATATATATATATATATATATACACGTATATAAAATATTAAATTATAATATACCTTGCCATATAAATAGATAATTTTGAACATGGATGAAACTTGGAAATGGATGAAATTTGTATTGTAGTCAGTAATTTTGCAATGCACATTCATCAAAGTATTTGACCAAGAAAATTTATTAGCAAAGTTAAATGAAATAATTTTAATGTTTGAAATACATGTTCATGTAATATAGATTGTCCATCTCCATAGACAAGAACCAATTGTCCATTTTGGAATATGTTGGGAGTTATAGACCCTAGAAACCAACCTGCTTTTAAGATTCATTAAAGGTTGGATTTACTATCTTTCAAAACTAAATAATTTAAATCAAATGGAATTTATCGGACTTCACATTCATGAACAAAGCCAAACAATACACAAGAAAAATGTAAATAGATATATTGTAATGTCCATTTGTACAAAGTAAAACAAATTTGTTATTCAAGGATTTCCTACATTCTTTAGACAAGACAAAAGTTGATTTGCTTTTCACAACTTATAAAACATTGAACTTCATTCCAACTCCAAGTCAAACGATGAATGATTTTTTTTGTATGCTCACAAAACATAACATGTTGCGAAATGCAATATATGTGTTTACAATGCACCCATTTCCTTCACCCACCCAATGAACTTGCCATGTACCTTAAAATTTTCTTATATATTTTACATTATTTTAACTTAAATTATTTTCCGTTACTTTATGTTATTTTAACTTAAATTATTATAATTTATTTTTATTATAAATTATTCTTGGTTATTTTAGGCAATTTCACACTACATTATTTAAAGTTATTATATTATATATTATTTAAAGTTATTTTAAGCTATTACATCTCAGGGTTATTTTTGGCTATTCCATTATGCCATCTTTTTTTTTTTGGTTATTTTATACTATTCCACCCTAGTCTATTTAAAGTTATTCCACCTTATGTTATTTTAAGCAATTATACCTAAGGTTATTATTAATTATTTTACCTTAGGTTATTTTCAAGTATTTAAATTTATTTCAACTTAACTTATTTTAGGTTATTTCAAATTATTGTAAGTTATTATACCTTAGGTTATTTTAGGCTATTGCAACCTAGATTAGCCTAGGGTATAAAAGTCCAAAATCTAATACCACTAAAAAACATGTTATTTAGTTCACAAAGTTATTTTATTATGAGGCCGTAAAAGTAAAATGGGTTCATTAGCCAATGTTTTAACCTAATTCAATTTCGCCCATGGTGAAATCATTAATGCCTAATTTCATTAAGGTTCATTTTTTTGGTTATTCAAGTTATTTATGAATTAATACAAATAGATATTAATTTAAAACATTATTGAATGTAAGTATTTATTAATTTATTAAAAGATTTGGTACTCGTACAACATTAAAAACATGTTATAATTGGCATTAAATTGATTTTCATGAATGAAAATACCTTTCGAATAAATTAGATGAAAATGACATTCAAAATCAATTTTAATACAAGTTATAATGCCAAAAATATTAAATGTGTATAAATTAATAAGTAAGAAGTTTACACATATAATGTTAGTACTTTACATAATATTAAAATTGCATGATAAAATCATTTACCCCTTAATCAAAATAATTCATTATAGGGTTCATTTTTGTGTTATTCACATTATTGTAACATAGATTAATGTAGATATTTTAATTTATGAATTCATTAAAAATTTACGTTTATTTATTTATCAAAACCTTCAGTCACAACTTGAAAAAATGTTATAAAAAACCATAAAAGATGAATTAATTATAGTTATGTAATAAACTTAAAATAATATATATCGTCAATAAATATATGTTTAAAAGGAAGGGAGATGTAATATATTGTAATATCATCAACAAAAGAGTATTTAATATTAAAAAAAAGGTTTATTCACACAAGTTATGTTCTTTGAAAACTAATCCCCCTCAAAACATATTGTGGAAGTGTATTATATAACAAAATTCAAATGCCTAGTCCATCATTGATGGACTGGTTGGTGCCCACCATGTGTGTGTCAGCAGAGAAAATTGAGGCCGATTAGAGTTTCCCAGACTACTTTGTCTGAACTTTCCTCTTTACATAAATTATATCAATTTGTCCAACTTTTTCTCCATTGATTACATCTACTGGGAAACATTGTAAATAAACTGAGTTTCCCATAAAGTCATGGCACATGCAAGCCTCAAACTTTCACATGCGTAAGTGCTAGGCCTAGACTTGAAATTTTTGTTGGCCTTGCCTACCAAGAAGGCAAGGCAAGATATTGTTGTGTTTAGATTCATTATAGAGTATAGCAGCTTAAGGGATTTTGGCCTCCTAGGTAATAGGTCTATTTTTATATGAAGATTTTTGAAAGATGATATTTTGGCTTGTGTTCAAACTTGAGATTAGTTGGAGAGTTATAATAATATCTTGAAGGATTTTGGTTTCTTTTAGAGGATTATTGAAGATCATAATTTTTACATGGTGAAATATTTGAGTTTTCATAAGTCTTCTTTTGCATTAAGATGGTTTTCAACGTAAGTGGCAAGGGGCACAGTGTGAGACACCACTTGTTATGATCAGTAAAGTTTTTAGCCTTTACAAAATGGATGGATTAGGTCATTGCTTGATGATGCACACAGCCTGCAACTGCACCTGCTTCCAATAAACACACAACTTTTTTGGCAAATTCTTTCAATTTTTTTTCAAAAATGGTGAATTTTCTCCAAAAAATGCAATAAGTCACAAAATATTCCAAGTATGAAAACCAAAATATTTACTTATCCTTCCTTAGTTTTGGCTACATATGGAAAACCAAAGTCAGAAATCTGGCGATTTTCTCACTTCTGGAAATTAAAAACCCTGAAAAAACTTTCCATTTCAAATTTTAAAATTTCTTTTCGAAAAAATCGGAGGGATTGATGCAAATAACGATGCATACTTACTCTCCACATGCCACACAGGTTTCTGCCTACTTGGGCATGAAGATTTCTTGGTGCTAAAGGTAACTTTCATTAAAATCTCAAGGGTGACGCATTTAAACATCAACAAGCCCACAATTTTTTTCATCATTGTGCTAACATGGCTTGGATAACAAAGGGCTCCAGAGGTCCTCTTTTGATTTTGCATGCTTTTTACAATGACATTGCAATGGGTGCATGCATTATTTCAAGGCGAGCCTTTACTAATGGTGAAGGTTCTTGTAGGTTAAGTGTTCTTTCTAGTGTACCTTCCCTTTCATTTTCTAACATGCTTCTTGTGATAGGGGGATAGGGGGCTCGGGTACATGACTTGCTACTTGAAGATCTACATAAGCAGCAGCACATTTAGTCCATTATGCCACTTAGCCAGCACTACTTTCAGCTCACTAGGAGCCATAACTGGCACCCAGTGCTGGGTCAGTAGCAGTACATAATGCCCTCAGTATGGAGGGAAGAAGCCTGCCCTCTGGGATGGGATCTTAGAGCATCTCCAACGGTGCTCAGTATGTGAGTCCAGACAGTGAAATTTATTGCCAAAGGGTCAAAATGTGCCAGTTTAGTTTGATCAGGAAATTGGTTATTCTGCACCAAATTCGTCCACCTTGCCGTGGCTGGTAAAAGGCACAACAACAGAGGTGTGCAACTCCAAAAACGAGTGTACTAAATTGGACGTGACTGAGGCTCAGTATTTCTAATTGGTC
Source organism: Sphagnum tenellum (assembly GCA_963921925.1). Lineage (NCBI taxonomy): Eukaryota > Viridiplantae > Streptophyta > Sphagnopsida > Sphagnales > Sphagnaceae > Sphagnum > Sphagnum tenellum. The sequence continues at coordinate 983,476 of OY998154.1, forward strand.
GATCATTCAAATCTGGGTTAGTCAAAACCAGTTGAGAGCTAACTGGGCCTGAGTTTGAAAACCAGAAGTGGAACTTAGTTTGTAGGACGACCCCAGTACATGGAACCAAAATCCTGGTTCCATTTCCATTTGGAACCAGAACTGGAGACAGTTCTAATGTATTCTTTCTTTAGAACCCAAAAAAGTTCTTAAAAAATAAAAATAAAAAAGGACCTTTTAAACTCAATAAAAAAAGGGATTTAAAATCCTATGTACAAAAATTTCAATACTTCATCATCCTGACTTTCACTGAAATTTCCCTCATTTTAAAGAGATACCCATTAAATTGAGGATGATATTAAGGTCCAGACTTGGACCACTTTTTTTACTCTGATATTTGTTCCATTTTTTTTATTTTGTAAAAAAAGGGGATGCAAATTCAGCTTCCCCAGAAAAATTAATGGGCTAAACTTTCCCATGGGACTTTTTTTTTTTTTTTTTTTTTGCGGGGGGAAGGTCGGGCAGACAATTCTAACCTTTGAACAAAACCAAAAATGGAGTTTTTTTTTTTTTTTTTGGGGGCACTCCGGGGTTAGATGCTGCGTACTCTCAAGCTTCTGAATCAATATGACAACATGAAAAATTGCCCTGCAACAAGAGATTCCAGAGGCAATGCATTTCGGGAGGGGATTGATAATGAGCAATCACATAGTTCGGCTCACAACCCATGTTCACAAACAACTTGTCATCCATGAATTCCACATGGATGTGTGTTCGCCGTTGGTATTCCTCTATCCACATCCCCATTGCCACATCTTCCAACTTGAAATACTGCACAAAACCCCACCCCCCAAACCCATCCCAACAAGGGTTGGATTTTTTTATAATTAAAAATTATTATTATTATTATTATTATTTTCAGTTTTTTGGATTGAAAGTTTGGCAATATTTTCCAAAATCGTAGCAATTCGCACTTTATATATACTATATAAAAAAATTCTCGAAATTCCAATCTTTTAGTTTCACCGGTGCCAAAATAAGGTACATAGAGAACATGCCCTAGGCTTCCCTACCTTCAACATATGTAGTATGTATATATATGTATGTATGCATGTATGATTGCAAGGAACTAGTAATGAAATTGTAAGCATAAACAAAAAAGGGTGGAAGAAATTAGGGGAAATTCTTTTTATGTTCTACTTACCTTCAACCGCTTCTTAAGATTCTTCTCTTGGTGGCCTTTGACAACAAATTGAGCAATATCCTCCGATATAATGTAGCCCGGTCCATGAGCCCAAGTTGGATATTGTGGCTCCGGCCACTCCTACAATAGTATTTCCCATAGACAATGAATCAAACTCAAATCAACAAACAAGGATGAAAACCCCACTATAACACTTCAATTGTGAATTGTTTTAAAACCCCGTTTAAACTAGGTTACAATAATGTGGGACATGCTTGTTGGCATGAGGATGTGGAAGTCCCTTGGTGGGTGGGTGGATGGATGGAGTGGGACTCTTTATGGATGGATGAGAATTCACTCTTGAATACAGATGACCCCAATGCTCTTGTATTATGTGACCCAGCAACCACCTGTGTTAAACCCTAAACCCCGTTTAAACTAGGTTACAATAATGTGGGACATGGTTGTTGTCATGAGGATGAGGAAGTCCCTTGGTGGATGGGTGGGTGAATGGGTTTTGCCAACATACCTCAATGCGAACATACCACTTGCTGGATGGGTCACGATGTGGCACGCTTGAGAACTCCATGAGCCCTAACCAAAGGCTGTGGTTCATGTTGCGTTTTCGGTAAGCTGCCTGGACACCGTCTATTCGCACAAAAGTGTCATCATCAGTTTTCATCACATATTTTGTTTTCATCACCATTGTCTGTCCAACCCACCCAACAATTCACTTTGTGGAAATACAAAAATTAAAAATTAAAAATTGAATTTAAATAAAATTATATATATGCAAGTAAGTACAAGAAAGTTTAATACACATAGGAATGACTAACCTTCTATACTCATTCTTGTCCACATTCTTAATTTTCTAAAAAAGGTATGAATTAAAAAAAAATTATACAAAGGACAACGTTGTGAGGATGCTTAGTTGACCAATAGCCCCCCCCCCCAAAAAGAAAATTAAATAAAAGAAAAAGGAACTGAGCAAAAAGCTTCAATACCTTCAACAAATGATCTCATGATCTAGTGCTTAGTGAAAGCATGTTTGAATTGAGGGTGGGAAATGGCTTACCGCATACATACAAACAGCCACCGTCTTGAACACAATGAGGTCGTAGTTGTCAATGAATGGAAGAATCTGAATGTCACCATATGTAACCGCTTCATTCCATAGCTCCTTATTTGCATGTTTGTTATGATGCTGAGACCCCCAGTGACAACAAAAGCTTAAAAATATAATAAGATATATATGAGTGGAGGCCTTGGTCAAGAGGACATAACTAAAATAATAATAATAATAGTATAATAAAGAAAAAAATTGTATCCAATCGAAAATATGTTTATTATTTGTGTGCGAAAATTGGACTCAGTCATATCAGACATATCTACTTGGACTCAGTCATATCAGACATACCTACTTGGACTCAGTCATATCAGACATACCAACTTGGACTCAGTCATATCAGACATATCTACTTTTTTTCTGGTTAGTCAAAACAGACATAGTTGGTCATTTCAATCACATTCATATATACACAATTATTCCATTACATAATGTGGTGTAGGAAAGTGTAGTAGATGTCCTTCATGCCAAAACAGGACAAGACAAGATGCTCTGTGTAAAACATGACCCTGTAACGTAATGGTCCGTTAAAGAAAGTGTACCAATAACAATAATATTTGGTGAAAGAAACAAACCATTCCAATGAAGAATCGGACGACAATTGTGCCATTGCGGATGAGAGGGTATTGCATCCATGTCGAACGGATTGCCATTCTACGATCAAAATTCTCGCTAGCCGAAAAAACACCAATAAAAAGCTCAATGTTTTTGCTCATCATCGGTGGCATTTTGGTGGCCTTCAAGTCTGGCACCATCACTGAGTCCTTGGCGTTGGGGAGCCCATTCACAGCCATCCATGTTGGTTGTATGTTACCATTGATCCATATTCGGTTTACAGACCATGGCTCCATGCCCTGGAAAAAGACATAGTGTTGTTGTAGCTTTTAACAATCAAAGGAGGAGCTTCGCTGAAAAGCTTCATAAAACAAAAGAAAAAAGTTGCTAAATCTTTATCCATTCTTCTTCCTGGAGAATGTAAAATCAAAAGAGTTGGGTTACAAGCAAAAAATCAGTCCCATGATAATCTTTGAAGAAAAAAGGATCATGGATGATCGGTGCTGCTCAAAAGAGCTGGGTTACAAGCAAAAAATCAATCTCATGATAAGCTTGAAGAAGGAAGGATGATGGGTGTTGCTCAAAAGAGTTGGGTTACAAGTAAAAATCAATCTCATGATCTAAGCTTTGAAGAAGGAATGATGATGAATGATGGGTGTTGCACAAACACACACCTGGTGGTAAGCAAAAGAAGAAATGTGTTTTCCATTGACAGTCATGTGAAAGCCTTCCAAGCCCATACGTAGTGTTGCTGTGAATGGCAACCCAGTGGAAAATGGAAACCAGCATTTTTGATCCTTGTCCACGGTATTAGTCTTCTCTAAGCTCTTCCCTGGCCTTGTTACAACCTTTCCTACTTCTGCATTGCATATTTCCAAGCCATCCACTGCTGCTATACCCGAACCTGGTGCCAAAAATTCTTTTTAAAAAAAAAAACCATCAAGCAATTCAGAACTTTTTTCCCCTTAAAAAAATGAAAATGGATATATTGATTCAACACACATACTTAAAATTCAAGGAATTCTAGTGGAGTTTTCCAATAACAAGAAAATGAAATGTGGTTTTGAATTTTGAATTTTCTAACCAAGAAAGAGTATGTTGCCTGACAGACCAATTTCTCTACACTAAGACAAGATTTCACAATGTGGGTGTCTACAATTTTTCCCCAGAATCTCATTTCCTTTATGAAAGAGACAATAAACTTAACAAAAAACAGACATTCTCTTGATAGCTATTAAAGAAACAATCTTATCAATTTTCTCTTCAGTGTTTTGAATTTTTTTAGAGAAGCACCTCTACCTGGATGTTTGTCAATAGCAGGGGAAGAAGAATAAGAAGATGGACAGTGCTCCTCATGTTGCCATTGTTTCTCACTAGTCCAAGTGCTCTGAACAATGACAGGAGGATTGGTGTTGTTGTTGTTGTCTCCAGTAAATTGCACAGAATAGTTCAAAAAAATTGGAGCATCATCAGCTTCTCCTTTCAGCTGGGATGGTCCCAACAATGCTATTTCAAATGAGTCCCCACTTCTTTGTCCTCCCGGTGTTGCAACTATAGTAATGGAAGAATCCACCACAAGACCACAGGGAATTGGCAACTCATGATGAGATGATGATGATCTCCACAAGGAGCTATGTTGTTGTTGTGTACTACTCAACCCACTGGAGGCTGATGAAAAATCTGAAAAAGTGCTGGAATTTGGACACTGTCTAGACTCAACACCCACCTTCTTCCAGCCTTGAGGTGATGTGTGATTGGATGTGCGATTGAGTGCCGCCTCATCTGATTCTATTTCTTTCATCAACTCTTTCCATCCTAATATTCCTGCTTTACTCGCTTCCTGAGCTGCTTGCAATGTCTCAGGCCTTTTAAGAATCCTCACCAAGCTCCCCCATACAGGTTCTATTATAGGCTTGGAAAAAACATCCTCATCATCTGGTTGGTTAATTGTTTCAATTGTTGAGTTTACAGAAGAAGGAGCACTACTACTACTATGATCGAGGCTTTGCAATCGAGCTGATGTTGCTGCCTCTTTTTCTTGAAGGTTGGGAGATAGTAATTTCACAGTTGCATTGTTGATTGAGGGAGAGGATTTTGGGTACACAACTGGTGTTGTTGTTGCAGGGTGCTTTGCTACAATCCCCATAGAAAAGTAGTATCTCACAATGAAGATGGTGAGAAAAATCACGAGAATTACTTCCACATGCAAGCGCTTCATCCTTGTCCTGGAAGGAAGTTAACACACTGTTCTCATGTCAGTTTTGCCTCTGCTACAGTAAGTGAGCTGCTGTTTTTTTTTTCTCTGGCACTGTGAGTGAGACTACTTTCACAATGTTTAGAGTTTAGAACAAGAAGAAGAGGGGGGAAGAAAGGGCGGACGGGAAAACAGAACACTCACATTATTGCACTCATCTCCTCAGAACTGGCATGCAAAAGCTCCACATTGATTGCTCCATCAATCTGCAACCTATGAATCACAGACCAATACAAAAGAATTTGTTCTGTAAATTACCTCCATACTCCAAAACCCACCAAAGGCTATGGTAGTAGAGCTTCTTCCTCTTGAGATTCCAGAAAATCAAGACAGAAAAATAAATAAATAAAAATTCTTGAAGCTAGATCTGTGGCATCATCATCAATCTGCACACTAGAAAAACTTTGAGGACTTGCAATTAATTGTGTTTTTGATCTCCTAATTCAGAAACAAATTTGCAGCCCAAGAGATTGCATTCTTGGCCTGAGTCCATCCAAAGTAGAGTGGGTACTTTTTCAATGGATCTAGATCTCAAAAACCCTCCTGCCCCATCCCCTGTTGATTCTTCTTATCATCAGTCAACTGTTGTCAGCTTGTGCCATGGATTAATTTCTCCGTAGGCTGCTTCAGATTCCTCATGCTCAAGAAACCTCTCTGGGAAACATGAAATTTTTGTGAACAAAAGAATTGTACAAGAGAAAAAGGAGATAAGTTCTGAGGCAAGCTGTATGAATTGACCGAAAATATGGAGATTGATTTCCTGTGCTCCCCCCCCCCCACTCTCTGTCTCTGTGTGTGCAAATCCAAGAATTGAACAAAAGGGTATGTACACCCCAGACATAGCCTGGCAAATCTCTTTGGATCTCACCTGAGGAACAGTTTGGCTGTTGCTGGAAATCGGTGTGTAGAATTCACCCGGAAGAAGAAAAAGCAAGTCAACAACCAACACCTGCAAAACCCAAGAAAAGAAAAAGGTTTTGGAAATTTTCCAAACAAAATTAGCTAGAAATTCTTTGCACTTCAAAACAAAAACCACCCATCACAGAGAAGAAGAAGAAGAAGAAGAAGAAGGAGAGAAAGCATCAAAACAAAAACACAACCATGTCACAAAAGAAGAAGAAGAAGAAGGAGAAGAAGAACAGAAAGCATCAAAACAAAAACGCCATGTCATAAAAGAAGAAGAAGAAGAAGAGTGTAGTGATGTGCGTGGGTGTGTAGATTCTTACAAATTCTGAACAGAGCAACATCATGATGCAAGGAAGGACATCCCGTCAACTGAGCTTGCAAAAACAACAACAAACACCGCAAGCTTGCCCAAAACCCATAACTACAAAACTGCAGAAAATTCACAAGTAGTTCTTCTTTAGATCTTAGAAAACTGCAAGTAAGTAGGAGGATTTTATTACCAGCTCACAATTGTGGTTCAATCCTCCTCTTCCTCCTCCTCCTCCACTTCTTCACATGATGATTTTGCCTTGTGAGAGGCAAAATAAAAAATAAAAATGACCCTTTGGGGAATCTCAGATTACAGATGCAAAAAAGTCCACAAACCAAAACAAACTGCCAAAAATCCCACACAACAAACACCACCACCCAAAACCAGCAACAGCAACCAAAAGCTTGAATTGTGGGGCGGGGGGGGGAGCAAAAGCTTGAATCTTTGGTAATGCTCTGTTGTCCTGTGACAACACAGAAATTCTCCAGCTTTTTTTTTCTTTTCTTTTCCCACACCTTTTTCTTACGGATTTTGTGAACCCAAAAAAATCGCATCCACATTAAATCAAAAAAATATTTAAAAAAAAACCCTAGATCGCAGAAAGAGGACGACCGAAAAACCCTCGAAGAAACCTCGATCGATCACACAAGGATCGAGAAAATCCTCGATCAAGACGACGTCGCCACAGAAAGACCAGCCAACTTTCCAAGAAGAAGCTCCCTCCCTCCTCTTCCCCCCCCCCCTCCCAAAGGCAGCCTTGGTCCGGGTATTATCCAGATCCTCCGGGTATCAGAGGGGGGTGGGGATTGATAAGTTTCAGCCTTTTTTTCAACTTTCAAGTGTTCAATTTTACACAGTTGTGTGTATATAAATAAATAGATATATTGATATATATAATATATTCAAAATTTATATTATTTTCGGGTCTTTTTTTAATTAAAAAATCAAATTGAAAATTTTTTTGGAAGGAAAATATTGAAATCTTCAAGAATATTTTATTTGTTGAAATCAAAATTGGGTTGATAACCAACTATAACAACCCCATATTAATTTTGGGCATTTGGTGTGCCTGCTAACCCACCATCAGCACCAATTTCCCATTTTTGAAGCCATCCAGGTGGATGAACCCCGTTTTTAGAACCCCTTGGGTATGTGGAGGTTGTAACTGGGGAACAAAGAATCCAACGGGCAAAGTATCCTGTGCAAGCACCATCCATCCATCCATGGCATATAAATGATTGAAAATTGAACATTGAAGACATTTCATGCAACACTAGTGTGAGCCCCGTGCATAATGCACAGGTGTGTTATTTCACACCCCGGTTCTTTAACCCGTCGAGCCCCCCCCACCCCGTCCTTCCGGTCCTTCACATTTCCCACTCCGGGTGCCTTGCTTTTTTTCTTTTAAAGTTTTTTTGGGGGGCGGGGAGGGATAGGGAGGGATTTTTTTCATTTTCCTTGGTTCTCAATGTGTTCCCACTGTGTTTCCCCCCCTCGCCCGGTCCTTCGCATTTCCCACTCTGGTTCTTTACCCCATCCACCCCCCTCGCCTGGTCCTTTGCATTTCCCACGCCGGTTCTTTACCCCGTCGATCCCCCCTCGCCCGATCTTTCACATTTCCCACTCCGGTTCTTTACCCCGTCGACCCCCGCCCGGTCCTTCACATTTCCCACTCTGATTCTTTACCCCGTTGACATCCCCCCCCCCCACACCCCGGTCCTTCGCATTTCCAATTCCGATTCTTTAACCCGTCAATCCCCCCAACCCAATCCTTCCCATTTCGCACTCCAGTTCTTTACCCCGTCAACCCCCCCCCCCCCCCCCCCATCCCTTGCATTTCCCACTCCGGTTCTTTACCCCTTCAACCCCCCCCCCACGCCCGATCCTTCCAATCCTTCACATTTCCCACTCCGGTTCTTAAACCCGTCGAGCCCTCCCCCCTCCCAATCCTTCCGGTCTTATAACTATGTACCAAGACTACCCTTTTTTTTCCTTTTAACAACTGTCCATAGCCACTGTCCACACGGATTCAGGGATAGCTTCATTCTTCTTTTACTAAAATGGACGGATGGACGGATTTAGGGGAAGCTTCATTTGGTTGGCTTCACACGGATTCAGGGGAAGCCGACCAAATGCACGGATTTAAGGGAAGCTTCATTTGGTCGGCCTCACTCTTGCTTTACTATATGTAATTGTCATGTACCAACAAAAGGCGTTAAATAAACAAAAAGGTCCTTCATGCAAGGGAGTACAAAAGTATTGCTTGCTTCTTTTTTGTCCCTCATATGTCCTTGGCTCAATCCGTCTTTTTCTCACTGAGAAAGAAAGATGGATGATGTCCAGACATAGTGTCATGCTGCTCATTGTAGACTTTGTGTCTCATTATGCACATTTTGAGCCTATTGATATCTACCACGTGCCAGAATGTGCATAATAGGACACATTAATTTATAATGGGCAGTGTCAAAATGTGTCTGGGCATCTCTAGGCACATCTTGGATGGGCAAATGGGCAGCAGCCAGGGAGAAAAAACTTTGCTTATTTATTTAACTCCTTCTCAAAACCAACATTGGCCACTTTTTTTTGGTGTACAATGCATTTTCTTTAAGTGTTATGTTTGATGAAAAACTTTGACAACTTTATCATGGCTTGTAAACCGAGAATTGTTCTCTCAAGATATTACTTCCAATTCCAAGCTAGTAAATTTATTTTCAACATTGATTGCAACCTGAAGTACATCGTGACACACATTCTACACACATTCTACGTACTTTTTTCCCTTTTAAATCTTATTGGTTACAAAGGCGAATTTCTTCCTTACCTAACTTACCACATAGAGTTGGAGTTTCCACATATCCTTGAACTTGACCAAATGGAACACTTCAAATCCAACTACATGGTGGTAAGGTGGGTTTAGAGATATCGCACCCAGGATAAAACTTCTTGTGCTCAATTTTTAACCGGGTGCTTCAATTGTACAAATGTCTCAAAACAAGTTTCAACATCCATCTGATTTTTGAAACACATTGCAACTATTATAACGAAACAAAAGAAGGTTTAATTGATATGGTGTTTGGTTCTCCTCCTCATCCCAACAAAATAAAACGGTTCGTTAATGTGTTTTTTTGATTACGTAGGTGGTAGGTACACAAATTATGGTTCACTATGTCATCAAAGGTTTGCTCATCTCCTCACAAAGAAAGCCTTCTTTGAGGTTGTAAGTAAGTAAAGCACATAGGTCCCCCATATATCATCGTTATGTGGGTCCTTGTACTCAGAATTGCAATGTACTTTGGAGTATTACCTCTATGGCTAGATATTGTGCATTCACAAATGGTTTCAGCATGTTAAAAGTTCAAACTAACTAGGGCCTATTTTCCCCGCAATGCATGGCATGTTGTGCCGCCTTTCCGCTTAGAAAAAAAATATCAAAGGGATATAATATCATGAGCTTTTGGCTTTATGATATTGAACTCTATAAAATGAGGAGAATCCATACCTGGGCACATGCACCTTGCATCCTTGACCCCACTCCCCCTTCATGGTCGACTTCTTTGCAACCTGTGTGTTGAAATTAAGTCTCTCGAAGTAAAATAATAATAAAAAAAAAGTGGTCTTACCAAAGAGTCCAAAACCACAAAATTGTTGTCAAATTAGTCGTGGCAAGAGAAAGATAGTTTGCTCTTTGGATAATAGTCCAGGTTTAGGGTTTAGGTTTAGGGTTTTAGGGTGTAAACTAGTGTTGGGCAGGTTTGAGCTTTGCACTGGTTTGGCAAGTTGAGTTTTTTTTTTTCAAAAAGTTGACAACTAGGTTCAAACCTAACCTAAATAATTAGGTTTAGCTATTTAGTTAATTAAATAAATAAAATTTATGTAGTTGTAAAACTCCATACCTATACACTCTCTCAAGTTTTAATATAAAATTTCATATTTATACAATCTTCAGGCTGAAATGTGTACATGGAATTGGACTTGGTTTTCAAACCGGGGCCCATAAATTGTTGAATTTGAAACAATATGCCAAAGCTAAGACGGCCCAAGGTTTTAAAATTTGAAAAATTGAGCTGAAATTCGCACTTGCAAAACCTCCCCCACTCCGCCCCCAAAAATTAACAATTTAAGTGTCAAAACCAAGATCAAAGGTTCTTCTCTTCTTCAAGGGAAAGAACAATGTGATATTCCTTAACATAAGGTTTTTTTTTTTTAAATTAAAAAAATTGCACCAAAAATAAGATAAAATAAAATACATTACATTGAAGTGAATCTTTGAAATAAATGAAATTTCAAATCATTTGTCTCCTCCATTTTACATACTTTTTTTTATAATTTTAAATCCAAAGTAACTTAATCTTTTTCAGAGCAACCCTGAGTAAATTCAAAGAAGCATTGTGCTAAAATCTCCATTTAAAATTCCCATGATACTCAGAGGGTATCCACCAGATACCCTCCGGGTAGCATGGGAATTGTTTTTTAAAAAGAAAAAGAAAAACTACAATGACCATTGCCCCCAAAAAATTTAAAAATAAAAAATAAAAAATTCCAGTCCAGTTTATACCAGCCAAAATGTTATGTTAATTAATTTATTTGTTTAAGTGCTAAAATCATGTGCTTTTTTGAGTTTTTTCAATAGCCAGAATTTCATAAAAAATTTAAGAAAAATCTCCAGGTTTCTAATATGTGGTTCATGTAGGTACTCAACAATATAGAATTTTATTTTATTTTTCCCTCTCTCTTTTTTTCTCTTTTTTGTTTTTCTCTTTTTTCCTGGCGAAACTTTGAAAGATTTCTCTAAATTTATTTATTTTGAATCAGCCACCCTTATGCTTGTATTTTGAGGGGTAAATTATTTATTTATATTTCATTTATTTATTTATTTATTTTTGGCATAGAAGTAGCCTACCACAAGGGATGAACACCTAAACCACTATTGAAAGGGCAACTTCCCTATTGAAAAAAAAGAACAAAGTTGTCCTTTCAAATGTGAAGGATCATGGTCAACAATCCCTACATTTCTCTTCCTCATATTGACCTCATCACTATGTCACTAACCCTAGTTATAGAACCTTCACCAAACTCCACCTACCCATCTAGGTTGTTTGCCAAAGTAGTCCCTCTCTCTCTCTCTCTCCCTTCGAACCTTCACTAGAAGAAAAATTGTTCTTTTTTTCATCCAATAAATTTGCAACCACATGCAATTAAATACATGCAACTCATTGTCATTTGTGATTGTATGACCACATAAATTTGGATGATTTTTGGATGATTTGGATGATTTTTTACATTTTCTCATCCAAGTATAATAAGTTAAGTTATCTATGTTAAATTAAGCTACTTTTGGGGGACATTGAAGATTAAACTTTTACATTATTTATGTCAAACAATCCTTATTGTTTGGGGGGGGTACTAATTTGAGAAAACCTATTCCCCCACCCTATTATCACATAATTATTTAATATGCACATGCTTTTAGCCATCATAAATTTAATTATATTTTTATTTGTATCAAAATTTAATCATATATTTATTTCATTATTTTCTTTTAGTATTTGAAGTTGTGAAAAGTGATGTGGATGCAATTGAACCCAACAAGATCATGTGATAAGACTATTGTATATATGTAACATATCTTCCAATTTGATAATTGGGAGGAGGTAGAACAAAATGCCTATTTTAAACATAAGTTTTTTTCAAAATGATTCACCTATCAATGGTGTTCAAAGGGATCTTTCACTTCACATTTCTTTGTTAATTCATTTTACTAATTATCTAGTAATTGAACCTAATAAGAACTAGTAACAAAAATCTCTCATACATGTGTTTTATTTTTAATTTTCTAATGTCAAAAGTAACACATACCCTACATTAATTATATCTTAGTTTTCAAAATAAACATAATTGTATTATATACTTAGTTTTTAAAACATTTACCCAACAACCAATATATGGGACTAATACTTTTACTCATACTTTACATAAATTCAAATAAAAATGTCCCATGTGGGGCTACTTTATAATTAGCTAAACTACGTACCCACCCCGCCACCCTTGATTTATTTACATAATAGGTAGCTTGCTAATAAGTAGGCTGTGTAATAAATAAATGTGTAATTAATTTAAGGTAGGCAAGTAAGCAATCACATTATGTTATCACATTTTCATCAATGATTTGTACACTTTTGCACAAGCAACCATCTATCTTTTACAACCGTAAATAATTGATGAAGTATATAAAAATGTATCAAATATTTGCTAGCATGCAATTAAAAAGTAGTTTTTTTTAAAAAAAAATCTCTAATGCTTTTACCAATTTGAACTTTTTACTTATGATAATTCATTGTTAAACTCTAAGAATTATGTTACACCCCTTTGCCATAGCAATTTGTGAGTTAGCATTGAATGGAATTGGGTCATTTGAGACTTGAAATGAATTGTAACTTTCTAAATTATGGACATGAAAAATGGTAATCCAAATTGGAAGCTGGATTTCATGAATTTGACACAATGTTTCAAATGCAAGGCCATTGGCAAGAGGTGAACCTTACATTTAATACTTTGGTACAAACACTTCTTACACCCTTCCGCATGGTATACTTGTTGCATTTTCATTCTTACAACTTTACAAGTTCAAATCCTTATGAATATTCTAGTTTATGAATCCTCATTTGTAAGTTGTTTCAACTTGTGTTCATTACTTGTTCCACTCCAATATTGAAGATGTCTTTGGTAGTGGTTTTAGTTGGACACCTTGTCAATTGTAACTAAGGTATAATTGGCATTGTACTTGAAATTCCATAATTCATGTTTAAATTTATTTATCTATATTCAAATTTCTTCATGTGATGAACATGAAAATTTCCAGTTCAATGTTTATGTTTCAAAAAATAAAAATTGAAGGTCTATGCTGTTTGGACTTATGATTGACTTTAATGTTATTGTGTGTGCAATAGACATAATGTCATATTTGGACATTTTATTCATCATGCATGAAATTTCATCATGTTTTTTGTGTGTGCAATTCATTGCATGTTAAAACTCACATGCTTAATGTGCAAAGTGTTGTTTAAAGAATCAAGAATCAAACAACATTAGGACATCAAAGGTTTAGGGAATTTGGGGAGGGTTTTTGTGCAAATTTTATGGGGTAGAGAATGGCAATTTACTTCATTGCTTGTGCCACCACCAAACTTTAAGTTCAAATGCATTTATGCCTCACAAAATCCTAGTGATTTTGGGCTTCTTTATGAACTAGCATTATTGTTACAAGTTGTAATTAGCAAACATTGTCAATATCATCTGATGTAACCTCGACCAATAGATCACAAGATGCCAAATGTTCTAATGATTTTGAGATTGTCAAGGTTGTTGTTTGGGTTCAAATGTAGATTCATTCACACATTAGAACAACCAAATGACATCTTGTCAAGCCCATTAAAATAAAAATTTCAATGGTGGGATGCACATAATTGTCAAGTGCAAGGGTTATTGAATAGAAAGATAAATAATTCATAGCCTCTAAATGGGATTTTTTTCAAAAACATGTTGGTTTTAAAAAGGTTGAAACAAATATGAAAAGGGGTGAAAAAGGGGCAATGATACACATTTGAAATTTGCAAACATGTTCAAGCTATTTATATTTGCAAAATAAGGTATTGACAACATTACAACATATGTCTAAGGGGGATGGTGGCCAAAAAATGCATAAAGCTTATTTAATTTGCCACATTGTTTCACACTTTGAAGCATGGCAAAGCCCATCCTTGATTATGAGTCTCATAAAAAAAATGATTTCAATTTTTGAATCTTGAGAAAAAACTAAAAATACATTGGAAAAACATGGTGAGGTGGAATATGGCCCAACATTGCACATAATGTTGTGTTGGAAGCAACTAAAGTTGTTTTTACAACAACGCAATACATTTCATTGACCTATGATGAAGTGAGTATCATTAACAATCATAACTAATTGTCCATTCATGTTTATGTAATGAAAAATTAGTTGTCCAAACCTATGATGAAATGAATATCATTAACAATCGTAACTAATTGTCAATTCACGTTTATGTAATGAAAAATTAGTTGCCCAAACCTATGATGAAGTGAATATCATTAACAATCATAAATGATTGTCAATTCACGTTTATGTAATGAAAAATTAGTTGTCCAAACTTATGATGAAGTGAATATCATTAACAATCATAACAAATTGTCAATTCATGTTTATGTCATGCAAAATTATTTGTCCAAATACCAATCCTCATGTCCTTTGAACATATGATGGATGGTTCGAGGTGGCCAAACCGGTGATATAATTGATAAGAAATTAATGACATTTAAGGTAAATGGGATATTTATTTTTCAAAATATTAAATTAATGGTTACACAATAAATTTGTGACGGTTGGGCTCCACATTCCATGGGAGTTTGTTACATGCCACATAAAACTAATCTTGTAGTTGAAACATTGTTACATTTGGTAACGATGAGTAGATTTGAAAGTCTATTGTCAATAGTTTTACAATTATTTTTCCAAACAAGAAAATCCTTAAAAGGTAATTAAAGTGTTCAAAACTTGTTGAAATCATGCAAATGAAAAGGGTCAAAATTTTGAAAAATGTGAATACACAAATTAGATCTATATGTTGTCCTTAATCAATCATGTATTATAGCAAAGTAGAACAAATTTCTCCTAAAAATTATCCGTAACAATCTAGGCAATGGCAAGGCCAAATTTTTTTTTGACTTGTTTCATAATGTCCTAATTATGTCAAGGCTTACTACCATGCTTCCTTTGCTATAATCAATCCATAGTCTTGTCAAGTTCATCCAATCTAAGGATATACTTATATGTGATTTGGTGGCAACAATTGAAGTGTGTCAAGGTGAAAGTTTTTCCTTGTACACAAATGTAAACAATAGGTTCAAGTTTGATGCATTTGAAGGCTAGAATGCTTTGATGAATATTAAACATAGTAATATTATCATGTGCTAGATTGCAATTTTGAATACCAATGTGGAACACCTAGATTTTGAACATGTAATACATTTGCTATTCATGTGAATTTGCAAATTAGCAAAACAAAATTTGTTAGATGGGAAATGTACAAACTTGCCAAAGTGTTGGTGGAGGCATATTGTACAAGTTTTCTTTCACCATGATCCCTTGTCTTTGCACAATTTTATGATGCACTTCCATCTCAATTGTGTACACCTAGTTTTTCCACATTTGTGACAATTGGTTACTAACATGATTATTTGTTCATTTCCGACGAGTGTGAACATTGACATTGTTGGTATGTGCTTGTGTGAATGCTATTGTTGTTGATGTGTTGTCAAAGAATTGCAAGGGATATCCCCTTTCTCATCGAATTAGGCCTTGTGTATCCACCATGTAGGTTACAATTACATGCAAAGGAAAGCTTCAACCAACACTTGAATGTGATTCAGGGTGCATTCTTTTTGCCACCCCAAGAAGGTGGGCAACAACATCAGCATTCACACAAACACATCAACAACATACTAATGTTGTAAAGCTCTCAGAGAACAAAAAGACCATGCGGCAATTGATTGAGAGCCATCTTGCCTCCCACAAAACCCTCTCAACAATTGCTTCAAGTGGAGATTCTGCACTGATGGCCACAGAATCCTTCAAACCCTAAGCTCTGAGATGCAATCCTTATCACCATCAAAGGTATCGCGGCGGGCATGAACAACACAGGCTGATTCTATCTTTGTTAACTCAGTTGGTGAGGTTACTGATATTCTGGTTACACATGTTGTGCAATGTCTGTTGGACAAGTACTATGACCCATAGTGGTCTTAATGAGTGCTTCAATGGTTGTTGTCTTCAGCTAGGTTGAATACAAAGAGCAATCGCAACAGCAGCAGCACCACCAACTTGACAAAATGTGTGTCGCTGTTAGCTCAACTTTCAACTTTCCTGTGTGCTTTGATTTCTGACATGTTTTAAATCTAATCTCAGTTTGATATCAGCTCAGATGGATTTGCTGTCCCAATTTCTAGCTCAGCATCGATATCACATATGTTCTGTGCTGTCTTTTACCACTTGCTGAAATGATCATCATCTTGTTCATGATGCTTTTTGAGAAGGATGGATTGTGTTCCTGGTAGGCTGGTGGTGAAGGGGCAGTGCAGGACTGCACCCAAAACCAACACAGAACTTCTCCCTGGTTCAACAAGCTCTCCTGCAAAAATGCAGTAAATGATGCACAAATACCGAGTGACTCTCTTATCACCTTCAGGTATGCTTTAGACAATCAAGAAGCTGGTTTGGCATCTACCCTTTGACTCTCAAAGTGTTTACAAAATTTTCATCGACTATTGTACTTGGAAAACCGATTTCTGCTTCAAGGAAATGCATCAAAGAATCCTCCATTCCAATCTTCAAGCGTGATCGAGAGTTGGATTTGAGAACTAACTTAATGGTTGAAAGTCAGATTTCAAATGCTCCACAAAAATACTTCACTGCAGGTAGTGAAACCAAGTCTCTGTCCATGCCTTCCTAAAACCCTAAACCCTGAACCCGACTCAACAATCACCTCCAATGCAGTAATGTTTAAACATTCTTTGACATGTATGCCACCATCACCTGAAGCAAACTTTTCGTCCATGCAGACGACCCGGCATTGACTCATATGTATCAGATACCAAATTCTGTATTCCATGATGTTTGAGAAAGAAGACAAAGCTGTTCAACACGTCTCATGACACTGAGAAGCTGGCTGATTTGCATTTGGGTACTCATCTGCACATCTCCAGGTACAACTCCACTTAGCATTTTCATGAAATTTGTGGAGATTTCATGACCACAACATCCATCAGTGCAACCAAGTTCATTGCAACCAAGTTGGAAGAAACAATCCACAGTTTATATATATTCTTCTTTTGTGTAATTCTGAGAGCAATTTCATTGAAATAAACACTACTTTTCCACAAGTGCCAATCCCAAGACCTCATAGACAAGACACATGAGAATACGGCAATGGATTCAAGCCAGGTTCAGGAATTTGTATCCCGGGAAGGCAAAGTATCTATTCGGAGAGAGGCTCACGGATGCCAAATCGTGGAGGCTTTGCTCCTCTATTTTCATTAAGACTCTCTCTTTGCAAGTCTGCCCGTGAAAGAAGAAGAAAAAGAAAAAGCCCTAGAACCCCCTGAAACCCTATACCCTAAACCCCGTGGGATGCAGAAGAGTCGAAGTCACACAGGTCTGGAAAGACAGAAGACCATAACAGAAGAGAGTAACTGCTTGGCATTGCGGCTCCATCATCATCTTTGCTTGCTGCTGCTGCCCCCGCCTCCAAATCGATCACAGAAGTAGAATCTGTTGCACTCTCTTCGAGTACAGAAGCGATTGGGAGCATCTTTTTCAGATTGACTGGTAACTGCAAAGTCCCGAGCTTGTTCTGAATTTCTTCAGAGATCCGGAAGGGTTTCGTGTGGCAATCGATTTGGGAAGGGACGATGACAAGTCAAGGGCATGTTGCCGATGGAGGACTCATGTGGCTTGTCAATTGCTTGAATGCAACATTAGATGCTGATCCACAAATCCGCACTGCTGCTGAAGAGGGACTGAAGCAGGCATCCCTTCATACAGGTCCTTTTTATCTTTCTGCAGATCTCTGCTGCATCTTTGAAACCATTGCAATGTAGCCAGCTGAAGGCCGCCAGAAAAAAACTGTGAATCTTTGTCGATCTTTGTTTCTTGTTAGCAAAACCCTAAGTGGGAAATAGCCAAACCCTCAGCACCAAGCAGAGTTCTGTCTTTTGATTCTATTGTCTATTTCACAAGTCCCTATGTTTGTTTGATCTCCGCTGAATTCAGAGATGAAGGCAATCTGAAACTCAAAGAATGTCAAGACAGGGAATGGTCATAGGGAAGATGAGACTCAGAGACAATATGTTGGTCTATTGATGTCAATTGATGTCGTGCGTGGTGCCAGGTTATGGTATTGCCTTGGCAAAGGTCACTGTCAGTAAGGAGATGCCATTGGGTTTGCGGCAAATATCCTCTTCAGAAATCTTTTGCCATAAATCCACATGTCTTTTCTTTTCAGAAATTGTCCCTTGGCAGATTTTTTCTTCCCCGACTAGTTTAGGAAGATCCCTTTTGTGTGTACAAGTGAGGACTGTGTGGTTTTTTCCCCCCTAAGTTTTGTTAGCAAGATGTGAAGTTCTTCCTTAAGCTTCTTCTACCTAGCTGCAGTTCTGCTCAAGCAATATGTGAAGCAGCATTGGCAAGAGGGAGAGGAGAATTTTATTCCACCTGCAGCCTCATCGGAGGACAAGGTTTGAAAACTGCATCATGTTTGTTTTTTTCACTGCCAAGAATGTGATGAGACAATGTAGTATGGTTTCCATCTCTCAATTCTCTTCATGTTGACCTAAATCTTAACTATGGAAAAGTTCTTCATATGAAGATATATACTACTGTTCAGTGTAAGCCTTATTGGATGCTAATTCTGTCAAACGATGGTATGGAGTCTATTGGAGCAATTGGAGCTTTAAAAGACACATCCTTACAATGGTGAAGGTGATTGAGATTCGACCAATGCTGTAATTTTGCAGCAAGCAATCCGGGATCTTCTTCCTCAAGCTCTGGAGGATCCACATGGCAAGATTCGCACAGCTGTAGGGATGGCAATTGCATCAATTGCAAGCTGGGACTGGCCTGAAGAGTGGCCTGGTTTGATGGGCTATTTGCTTGGGCTCATAAGTGATCGCAGTGATGCCAACAAAGGTATCTATCACCTTCAAAGCTCCCCATGATAAACATCATGTAAGGAGCAACTATGGAATTTTTTTTGCAGTTTTGGTGTCAAAATGTTACTGCTGCAGTGTTGTTTTTCCTTGCAAGAATTTTTGACTAGTCATATTAATTTATCTGGAAAAGAGGTCCTATGCTTCCTACAGTTCAAGTGGATCTGATTTGCAACTCATGGTAGCCTGCAATCTAACCCTTGCCTTTCGGAAATTCGGCAGTGCATGGAGCACTGCGGTGCCTGGCATTGTTCGCCGGTGACCTTGATGATATTCAGTTGCCACCCTTAATTCCAGTTCTTTTTCCAGCTCTGTATTCCATTGTCTCTGCTTCTGAAGTATGGAGTTTCTCTGACACTTTCCTTCAATCATGTGATTTTTCTGGGTTGGCTAAGCTGATTCTTGACTGCTTTCTAAGTGAACTCTGTATTCTGATGTTGCTATATTCTTTCTTGGGATATTTTCTAGGTCTTGATTTGCTTGGTGAATGTTGACAACTAATGCAGCTATCTTCTTTGAGGGATGGGGATAGGATTATGATCCAGCACTGAGGCGCCGAGCCCTCATTCTACTACATAGCTGTATATCCACGCTGGGGGTCATGAGTGGTGCTTATCAGAAACAAACACGAGCGCTCATGTTACCCATGCTCAAGGCTTGGATGGGCGAAATCGCCCGTATATTGTCACCACCTGTTCCTTCTGAGAACACAGATGACTGGGGCCTTCGTACAGAGGTCTGGGCAGGAGATACATACACCTCTTTTCTTGGTCTGCCAGGGTGGTAATAGTATGGTCAGAACAAGGACTTTAATTTCCAAGATTGTTGGCTTGACATTCTGGATGGAATCAGGAGTTCCAATTTAACAGGAAGTAGATTTGTATCTAAACAAGGGATGTTATTATGGTGAAACTATGTGGATCATTCCAAGTCACCATCATTTATTTTCTGCATGTGGGTGATATTCTGGCAGGCCTTGAAGGTCCTAATGCGTATGGTTGAGAACTTTCCAAAACTGGTAGCTGCTGAGTTTTCAGGTGAACCCAAAATCTTTTGTCATTCTTGTCACCAGCTCTCCATCTAGACATGTAGACTTTGTTCATGTAGTCAATGCTAGAGAAGCTCTTGCTTCAAAATATCTGAACAGATACCCGGCATCATATCAGTTGTGGCAATTGGCAAGGGATTATGTGATTTATTTAGTGTTGCGAACTCCTTTGTGTAAATTTTTGGTCTCTAAAATGTGTCAACTAGCCAGTTTTGATGCTGCTGGGCTGACTGATGTGTTTCTCTGCAGTGGTTCTGGGTCCATTATGGCAGACTTTTGTGTCATGCTTGAATGTTTATGAGCTTGCATCCATACAAGGCACACAGGACTCTTACACTGGCTTGGCTGACTCTGATGGCAGCGATCAAAGTTTGGAAGCTTTTGTGATTCAGGTGACCCCCTGATGTCTAACCCTAATTCCATTGTTATCCATGGTGGACAGTAGTGTTCTCTGGGTGACTAAAAAGAAAACTCAATTGGGATCCCTAACTGTTCATTGATTTGATGTTTGGCAGCAGATTTGCTGGACATTTACAAAATCATAAGCTTTTATTGTAGTGTTTTGGCAGATGCATGCCCCAGAATTCTCTCTCTTTTAGGTTCTAAGAGCACTCTTCTTCCCTGCTTTATGGGTCTGCCCACAAACTGAACTTTGGTGTAGCCAAGTCCAGGAGAGGTGCATACCAGCAGCATGTCTCAGATTGATAGGGTTGTGTTTTCTTTATATGTTATGTCTTTGAGCCAGTGGAAATTGACTTGGGGGCGAAATTGGTAAGTTTTCCAAATATGCAGATTCTGAATGTGAGTTGCTTTCAACATGTGCAGCTCTTTGAGTTGCTGCTGACTGCTGTAACAAGCCCTCGCTTCAGTAAGGTTTGCTCTTTTAATTTCAATCTTGCTAACAGTTCCCCTGATAACTCACGGTGACAAAAAGACATTCATGCATGATTTTGCACATAGAAGCATGGTCTGACTTATTGATGCCAAGAAAAAAAAGAGTACCCATTCCATAATACCATCAGTAAAATGGGTTTCTGCTCTCTTTATTGCAGAAGAGTCTACATATCACATAGTAGGTTGAAGAATATGTTTCTCTATGATTTCCAGAATGAGCTGGTTGTTGTCTGTATTGTGGAGAATATTGAAGGGGGCTTTTTTTCCCTGTTCTATTTCTTGTTTGATTGCCATCAATGAAAAAGTATGTGAAGATAAGAACTTTGACTGGCCCTGCCCTGTTGGGTCACAATACTTCTATTTCACTCAATCAGCTTGTTCGGGGCCTGGTTGGCATTTAGGTTGATATTGTACCAGTTTTGACCAGATGATGCAAGAGAGCATTGGGGAGCTAGTCTACTACACAGTTGGTTACATGCAAATGACTGAGGAACAGGTATAATCATCACAGTGTTGATTTTCAAAGGGGATTTGTGTGATTCTATCTTTGTGTGTATAGATGCAATTTCATAGTGCAGTCAAGCCCTTGGGTTTCTTTTTGCACTTTTGTATCATGTTCTGTTGTTGTCTGTTTAAGAAATTGATGATCATGTTCTGTCAATTATTTGTAATTCCCTTTGGATTGAGTTCTTTTGTAGGGAGATGGTTGTAAACCTAAACTTTCACATCTGAACTTAATCACAGGTTCAAACATGGTCGTCTGATCCAAATCAGTATGTTGCAGATGAAGATGATGTGACTTATAGTTGTCGCATATCTGGTTAGCAAATATCCCCTGTATCCTGAACTCTTCTAGGCTTATTATTTCAGTTGCATGGATGTTTGATCAGACGCCTTTTTCTTGTTTTTAGTCAAAGTCTCACAACTGTATGGAGTTAGTTAGCTCTAATGTTGTTGCACACATGTTTTATTCTTGGGTGCAGGTGCTTTACTGTTGGAAGAGCTCGTTGTCATATTTGAAGTGGATGGCCTACGTCTCATATTGGAGGCTGTGCAACATAGACTCACAGAAGCTGCTCAGGCTAAAGTGCAGGGCCATGTTGACTGGTGGAAGGTAAACATTCCATGCTTTTTGTCACCTTTGTTTTCTACCTTTGAGTAGACATTGTTGAGGATCTGCTTGGTGCTTGAATTCCAAGGTATTTGCCTTGGAATGGGTAGAAGAATGAACAATCACAAAGCATCAAGAAGGAACCACAAGACATCACAAAACTTTCATGATCCAAAAGATTCAACATGTACCAAGAAGGAAAAAAAATTTCTGTAAAGTTTGCGTGTGGGTGGAACAAATCAGCAGGACTCTACATAGTATTGTCTAATACATGTTTGAGCATAGTCATCCAACAATATATGGTCAGGTCTTTGTACATGGTCTGCTTTTTGTGCTCAATATTGTGTTTCATGGCTGTGTTTGTGGTTGGTAGTTGCGGGAGGCTGCAATTCTGGCAATTGGCACTGTGGCTGGTTCACTCCATAAGGCCAAGGTAGGGCTAATTTTTTTGGTCTTTTGGACTCACAATCACTCAAAGAACCTGCACTTCTGAAGCTTTGGATTTTTCCAACTTCATAATATTCTCATACTCTGTCCAAACTTTGATTGCTGAATCCTAGTGCTGTTAGCCAGATCCTCAACTCTGACAGCCTACCTCAAAATCTTGACATTGTGACAAGTTTGGAGTCACCAATCCTTGACTTCTTTTCTTTACTCAATGGTGCAGGAAGAAGGGTTGCTTATGTTCAATTTTGAGCCGTTTCTGGACAGTATATTAAATGATGATCTCAGGTCAGCAGGTATATATTTGAGATGACCATGTATTCAAGATGCTTTGAATCCAAGATTTTAGAATCAAAGTTTCTTAAGTATGTGATAGTGTAGGCCATTGGGATTTGAATGCTGATCTTTAGAACTGGCTGACATGTACCTGCAATCTTGTTCGATTCAGCTCCCCAGTTGTCAATTCACTGTATGTGTCAGAAGAGGTTGTAGCACAGCTCCATCCACACTCATTACACAGTCTCAACTTTCAAACACCTAACTCAAACAATTGTAACAGTTTTCCCAAAACAGATCCCAAATATGTCTTCAGACTTTATTATGATTCTATGTTGTGAAGGATGAATCTTCTGAATATTTGGCTCATTGGGTCTTAGGCAAGTGTACCCAGCACTCGGTAGTTCACCAGTAGACAGCAATGCCCATTGTTAGTTTTGAAGCAGCTCATTCCTCATTGACATTTTAGGTGTGGAGGAGTGCCCTTTCCTTCGTGGGCGTGCACTATGGGCTGCTGCTAAATTCTCCTGTGCAGTGAGTAACACTTATCCAAGCAAATTATTTAGAGTTTAGGGTTTAGTACATTTCTTGATCCAGGATCCTAGGAAGCCATTATGATCCATTGCCTTTATTAGAGGCTAATGTAGTTCTTTGTAGTAAGTCTCTTTCTGAAGTCAATGGACTGAAAAGTTGGGAGAGCACTGCAATAGTGGTTCTATGTAGTAAAACTGTGCATGCTTAACACCAGAATCAAAGAGTGTCAAGTGATGCTAGAAGCATCTGGAACCTTAAAGTGCTGCACTTGGGTCTTGTGTTGCTTCAGTGAATGGATATTGGTTGTATAAGGAAACCTTTTTAGGGTTTTCTTTCTCTTATAAAACTGCTCCTTGGTAACAGATTGACAGGGAAAGATCAGAGAAGTTCTTTCATGCAGCAATCAGTGGCTTGGCAGATGGCGTGTAAGTTGCAATTTCCCATCTTTCCCTTCTATTCAGTGTTGAGGAGTTATGTGTGACCTGCTTCAAAGCAAAAGCCCCTCACTTCAGAGGAATGACCCACAGCTCTGATGTTTTCAATTCTAAGGTTTTACTAGTGTCAAGGGTCTCCTTGTTCCTCTTGCCAAGATCAGGATATCCTCATATAACTTCATTGGATGGTGAGACTAAATCTGAAACTGTTTGCGATTTGGAATTTGGCAAGTCTTTTTTAACCTGAGTGACCAAGGAAGGTTTTGATAATCTGGGTCATCTTCAAAGACTGATTTTCTTGCCCAGATTCCTCTTCAATCTTCTCTGGACATTGATTTTACATGTCTCAATCTTTGTCTAAACCAGAGACAATAAACCGACTGGCCACCAATTCTAATTGGAGAAACACTGTCTATTCACTGCAGCCCTGCGCCTATCAAGGTGGGAGCCTGTCGGGCACTGGCGGAGCTATTTTCTCAAGTTGAACCCTCTGTGTTGCAGGCACATCTTGGTCCTGTATTTGTAGCACTTGGAGCGCTTCTTCAAGAGGTTTATCTGATAACCCTCATTTTGAAAGATCATGTGTGCTATATATGCTCTTGAAAGAAAGGCTAAGTTCTGCTCGTGGAAAGAATTGGAGACTGCAAATGAAGTGGTACAGTAGATTAAACAACCAGTGATCCACGCCTGATCTGACATATTGTTTGTTGGTTCTATTTTCGGATTGTTTTGTTTGGTTGGTGCAGTCATCTGATGAGACACTTCACCTTGTGTTGGAGACATTACAAGCTGCAGTCAAGGCAGGTTTGTATTATCACTGTGACTACTGGAAGCTGGTCCATATGTACGTTTTTTTCTACATGCTAACATGTGCACCTTGCAGAGTGCCTTATTTCCAATAAAGAGGGAACAGCCAGTAACCTGCAGTAAGGCCTTTACAGACCAGGATCATCCATGAAATCCCCTGGAAGAAACCAACCAATAGTAAGATTATCATGCACCTACATGAAATCAGTGTGGGTCACACTGTGATTCTGTGATCTTACAGATGAGCAGTCTGCAACAGCAGCAGAGGCCAACATCTCCCCGCTTATCTTGAATGTGTGGGCAAATAACATATTTGATCCATTCATCAGTATTGATGCTCTTGACACTTTACAGGTTGGTTGATTTGTTTCCTTCTTCTTCTAAGTGAATCTAAAGTCTGTCCCAGAGTTTCAATATGCTTCACTTCACAAGGGTAAACTGTGACATCTCTTTTTGCTATGTATGGATTTTAATGTGGAAGAGTGTTGCCTGTCCTCCTTTTTCTAAGAAACCACTCGTGGTTTTACACTAGTACTTGAAGACATGTGTACTCATTGCTGAAAGTTTAAAGGCCTACAGCACCATACTGGGGGCAGGGGTTAGATTTCTGGATATTTCAACTCTGTCAATCCTCCTTGAAACAAATTCTAATGCATGTGCTATATCTGTTTTTCATGTTTACAGACCATCAAGAAAGTTCCAGGATGCCTGCACCCACTGACAATGCGAGTGCTGCCTTTCCTGGCCTCCATCCTTTCTAATGTTAGTACTTCTTCTCAGTAAGCTATTTAGTATCTGGGCATTTTTCTGATTCTTCCTTTTTGTGAGTTTGCTCCCTTCGTTCATACGATTCAACATCAGAAATTCTTGTGAAGCTATCCCAAACTGTAGAATCTTGATGAGTCTGTTGAAGACTTTGATGGGGTGTATTAACTTTCTTTTATCCTGTAATAAGAATTTATGTCTTTTTGTTATTTACTATATAAGCTGCTCTTTCACCATAATTTATGGCCTGACAGTTTGATGAAAGCTTTTTCTTCAGTGAGTGGAATTTACTAATGTTAGTATTTGTGGCAGCCACATCAGCAGATGCCAGGGCTGGTGGTTGGTGCGCTTGACCTTCTTTCAATGTTGCTAGAGGTCAGTCTCTCATCTAAGATGCCCAAGTCTTCAGTGTTATGATATTGCAATCTATGCTTGGATGGAATGTGCCTTCTAATAGTTGCTGAATGGTCCAAATCATCTTGTGTGTTTTCTTGGCATTGGTGCAATGGACTTGTAGGAATTTAAATAATACTGAAAGTTCTCTTTTGGCAGAAAGCTCCAGTGGAGATCATTCGAGCTGCATATGATGTTTCATTTACTCCATTAATTCAAATTGCACTTCAAAGCAATGACCAGAGTGAACTTCAAGTAAGTTTCATTTTCCTTTTGTGTGTTCAACATCTGTTTTTTTTTGAAAAGAGCTGAATTTAGGGTTTAGGATTATGTTTGGGATGATGCTCATTAGTGCAGTTTTGCACATTATTGATTCTGGCTCAAACCAGCAGTCCCAAGTGGTAGACTGCATATAAGGTTTTGAAAGTTCATGTTCTTGACCATGGCTGCAGAATGCAACAGAGTGCCTAGCAGCCTTTGTAAGGGAAGGAGGGGAAGCTTTGCTTGGGTGGGAAAGCAACGCTGATCACACTATGGGAATGCTTTTGGATGTGGCTGCAAGGTACGTGATGCAAATCGCTGCTAGTTTTTTTTTTGGGGCCAGGAATTATCTTTACCAGATTATATTTTAAAGATGATGAGGACTTGGAATGGTTAAGAACCTCTTTTGTTGCCATGTGTGTAGGTTGTTAAGTCCAGAAGTAGACAGCCCATCAGCATTATTCATTGGGAGCTTTGTGACACAGCTCATTATGCAGCTGTCTGGACAGATGGCTCCACATATTGGGGACCTCATTGCTGCACTGGTCTCACGCATGCAATCTACTGAAAGTCCTGCACTGAAAAACTCTCTACTGCTTGTGTTTGCAAGATTGGTAGGTCACATCCGATGCTCTGCCTTTTATCTTGGAAATTTTGTCTCAATGTTTTTCGACAACATCTGCAGAATGTGAGGAACAACAACATGAAAATCTAACTGTTCCTGTCCATATAGATAGCCATGTGGATAGAAACTGTCTCATTATTGTCATGGTTTAGTGTCAGGCTAGCATGGAGCCCTAGCACTAGTGGGGGATAGACTGCATACTAGCCCTTGCTGTACGGTTTTGCAATATGCACTTCAATTATTGCTTGAATACTTTTGCAATGTAAAATCTGCAGGTGCATATGGCTGCTCCCAACACTAGGCAAATACTTGACTTGCTGATGACTGTACCCGCCAAAGACTACAAGAATGCACTAGCATATGTGATGTCAGAATGGGTGATGCACCAAGGTCAATTTTTGTTCACTTCCTCTCTCTCTTTTTCTCTTTCCTTGGCTTGTGCATACCAGAACAATGCTGAGATTGGTGAACTTTTTTGAAGAGAGACCCTATGTGAGTCTTTGTGAAACCTAAAACAAAGGGAATTCTTCAACAGGGGAGATACAGGGTGCATATCAAATTAAAGTGAGCACAACCGCCTTGGTTTTGGTATTGGCATCAGGCCATCCACAGCTGTCTCAAATCCATGTACAAGGCCGTTTGATAAAGGTCAGTTCTTGACAAGAATACCACCATAGTAGACTTCAAAGTGCAATTCTGTATCACTTGCATGAAATCAATGGCTCTGGGACATACAGAATCTGCTTCATCAGATGTAATATACAGATGACCCATGTGGGGCACAGGAGAGATTGTTCTTGAGCCATACTTGTCTTGATTCAGTCCCAACCTTCTTCAACTGAAATGAGTTGCTAGAAACTGTAATGTTCCAATTCACCAGAATTGAAATTGTTCATGTCCAAAGTAGTTGATTTGTATGAGTGGGAGTAATCTTACAATTTTCTAATCATTTTGCTCTGACCTTCATCTTGGAGATTTCATTTGTGGGTGCCTGTGCAGTCAAACACAAGTGGAATAGTCACCCGATCCCGTTCCAAGGTTGCTCCTGACCAGTTCTCAAAGATCAGCCTTTCTGCCAAGGTTTGCCCACCTCTTGTTCTGTAAAATAGTGCTTTAGTCTGAATGTTGTATCATCAAATTCAATTTCTCATTCAGCAATCTGAAATGAAAACATAAAGGTGTGGGTGGTTGTGCATGCATATATTGACTTACATATTGAGGTTGTGGTTATGCTTGCAGCTTCTATCTTTACTTGCAGACTCATTGTTGGAGATGCAAGAACAGACAACAATAGCTACAACATACAATGTGAGTCCTTAAAGACTCCCAGGCTGAATCTTATTGCACAATCAATTATTGACAATTTGTCAGATCAACTAGTTTTCCACTCAATTCTCATGATTACCCCAGTATCACCAACTTCCTCATATAGACTGATCAGTAGCTGGGTCTGACATATTTTGTATATATTTTCAGGATGATGAATGGGAGGAAGTGGAAGATGATGATGATGGTGACGAGGATGTGGAGGAACAAGCAGAAGCCATGGTAATGAAACCAAGCAATGGACTGTCTTCAGTATTTCAACCCCTTTCAGATATGCAACATCTTCTCACTGACGAGGTAAACTTAAACCTGAAAAATGCATGTCCCTGAGAAATAAATTCAACTCTCCATGCCAAAGTCCTAGAAGTTCTAAACAGGGTGAATGCATCATGAACTAGGGCCCATCTGAAAAATCTCTAAATGTCATACATATGAAGACATTCCTCAACAAGGCAGTATGATAATTATAGACATCCTCCACAATCATTTTCATTCATTAAAAGTGCATCATGTTGTGGGGCCTGAAGATTGAGGATGGAGATTATCAAGAAGACCCATGTGCTGCTACTGATCCCCTCAATCAGGTGAGCCATGAAATTTTCACCATGTCATATAAGTGGGATGATTTTTAGGGTGGGATTCTCTTCTGGAATGACAAAGTTACTTTTGTTGGATTTAGTTTCAGTTTCCGTTGTTCAGAATTGGATCTTTGTGATGTATGCTTTGACATGTGCTTCAAATTGCAGATAGTCTTGTCAGCATATGTAACAGACTTCATCAAGCAGTTTGCTAATAGGGATAAATCCACCTTCCATATTCTTTGCCAGGTAAGAGACAATACACTTTGCATTACCTTGAAATTTTTTGCCTCATTTAGTAAAGTATATACTCCTGTGTGTTTGTTGGAAACCTGCCCTCCATGTTGAATTGTTAAACCCTAACCCTAAATTCTAAACCTTTAGAGCCCCAGATTAAGGTCAAGCACTGACAGACCTATGACTTTTCTTAGCTATGCTCTTGTACTCTGACACCTAAGTGTGGCTGCAAGTTATTCACTTTCATGTGGCATAGCTGAATTATTTGGAATGCATGCATGGATCTGAATTGTCAAAACATATTGGTGGCACACCAGCATTGCAACTGGATCTCTCTGAGCATTGATTTGAACTTCATACTTAGTCTCAATGAATTGATCATGTTGCAGGAGCTTTCTGCAGACGAGCAAGGAGCAGTGCAATCTGCTCTGGCAAGATGATGAATCAGTCACCTTGGAGAAGATCATAACAATGAGCCCTCCAATTCTTAACATTCTTTTTGGTTAGAAGGTTCAAACATATTTACTGTCTTCTCCCCACACTGTGATGAGATTAGGATTGTATCCACTTGCCTTGTGCTATGTTCAAAGTTTCAGGGGAGATGATTTTGGGTTTCTGCTTTTTTTCTGTTAGCTTTTCAGGGGAATCCAGAATGAGTGTGACTTGTGATATCAGGTCAAAGTGTAGGACGTTTATTAACTGTGCGAGACCCAACTGCACTTCAGTAGGTATTGAGGAAAGATGGAAGCTCAGCAAAAAGGGTATGAGAGGTTTTTTGTAGGAAGAGGAAATTGCATGTTATGCACACCTGCCCATAGTGAGGTCATATCTCTCTGATCTTGGTCAATGGGTACTAATTTGGAATGGATTTTGAACAAATGTGTCAAGGCCCAATTCTTTATTGCATTTGAAAATGAACACATAGGTTGAGACATTGCCACCCAGGGGTGATGAGCTCTAAGCAGTTCATCCCTTGCCCTTGGAGTCTAATCCCAGATTGAACAGTGATCACTTGGAGGACTGGTGAACCTTTGAGTTGCTTCCCAAGCAATTTGTTGGCTACAATGCAGTCAACCTGAAATTAACTTTAGTGGTAGGAATTAGCATGTTGTCCTAACCTAAACCTGTCATGAAATCATCCCTTTGCAGAATGAATCATGGTACCTGACCTAGCTCAATTAAATCAAGTGGAATTCATTTGTCTTGGGCTGAACAACCTTCTCTGTATTGGCCATGCAATCACCTTCCCATCACATAAGGTTGGTTTCATTTTCATTTCACCTAAATGTTTCCCAAGATTAATCTTGTGCAAAGGCTAAATATGTTATTCCTATACATGGGTATTATTGTATCACTCAAGGTATTTGATCAGTCATAACCCTTGAAGATGGAGAATTTAGGAAGACAAGAAAGGCATTTATAAAATTGTTACAATAATTCAGTGCTTGAGCCTATTTCTTCTTTTTGCAATTATGCTATAGCTCCCTTGATTGACATCCAACCATATGCACATCCAGTTTAGATTTGGAGAATAATTCTGACAATATAAAATGCTATCAAGTTGTTGTAGAAACTATTCTAGTGTTTTGTCATTATGGCTTCAGATCTCGTACCAATGACCTAAACCCTAAACCTAAACCTTTACTGTTTCATCTAAAACATGTACCGATAACCTTGGATGGCAATTCTTTAAACCAGAACCACCAAGGATGACTTGATAAATTGGTATAAGCTTTACTTTGGGTGAGTTTTTGATTTGCACCTTTGACAAAAGATAATGATCCCTTTCCAGCATTTCCACTGCTCTTCTAAAATGCTCACAAACATACTAAACCATATTTACATATTTAACTATTAGTTCACTCAATAACTAAGGAAAAAAAAAATTCAAAACACCAAATCCACCAATTTCATTTGCCATAACATTTTCTCTGTAAACCTACACACAAGCCCATTCAACACCCTGTGTATATTAGTACACTAGTATTATAACCCTTTGTTTGCATACAGACAGGGTTAAAAAGACGAGGAGGAGTTTATGAGGCGTTTAGGCAACCAAATTAGTGTTGGGATGAATGTGCAATATGCGTCTAAATTCTCATTTTTGCACCATTGCGGTTTAGTCTACTCTCTCTCCTCCATTGTTTGAAACACAACTCTGAATTATTGGGTTTTAGCTTCTTATTGGGAGATAAGGTCAGTATGATTTGTCCAGTTATAGATGATGCTTCTTAAGTTATTCTACGTATTTTTAAGCATTATTATCTGTTCTTGCAACTTAGAGCTTTCTGAGGATTGAGGGCCACTTCTCAAAAGGCTGTAGCTGGGTATTATTATTAAGATTTCTTCATTTTAGTATAGGCTATGGTACTTTGATACATTTCCAGGTGCTTTAGTTGTGAACTTGGAGCTGAACTTTGTGAAGCTCTCTTTGTTTTTTCAAAGACACCACTCTGGTTAGGAAACGGAAGAAGGAACTCCAACCAACAGGAAAAGAACAGCCCAAAAACATTTGTCATGTGTAGAAAAGCATAGTGATTGAAGAAGATAAGTTCATGGCATGAGATTAGAGCTCCTTCCTCTTTCTTGGACAAACATGCCCAACACACAAACCAACTAAGAATTTTGCTGAAGAGAGTGAGGAACCAGGGTTTTTTTTTTGTATTTTCCCCCCAATTTTGTGAGGCAGGTGGGCATGAGATCATGGTGATCATCCACAAGAGGACAAAGGAAATTTGGCTACAGATCAGAG
This sequence comes from Sphagnum tenellum, assembly GCA_963921925.1. Taxonomy (NCBI): domain Eukaryota; kingdom Viridiplantae; phylum Streptophyta; class Sphagnopsida; order Sphagnales; family Sphagnaceae; genus Sphagnum; species Sphagnum tenellum. The sequence continues at coordinate 1,015,051 of OY998154.1, forward strand.
AGGAAAGTAGAATTTTTTTCGAACCCTATTATATTTTTGTGACATGTATGATGATGTTAGAACCTATAGTTTAAATCTGGCAATTTCAAAAGTTTTTTCCTCAAAATATTTTTTCGAATACAAATCCTTTGTATGAGTCGCAATCCCCCCACTTTTCTTTTCTTTTTGCCAAGTTCATCCCCCAAAAAAATGTTGTAAGGAACTCAGTAAGGATTCATGAACAAAATGGACATTGAGTTCAGAGGAGTAAGGAACAGAGTAAAAAATCACACTCTGGAATTTTGTGACATGTGGAACACAAGAATCAACTTGTCAAGTTGATTGTTGACGAGTTGATTCTTGTGAGGGAAAGGGAAAGAGCAATGGATTCATCATTGTGAGGAGGAAAGTTTGTTGATGAAACAACAAAGATGTGACTCTAGATACATATCCCCATTCCCCTCCTAAAGAATAAGCTTTTAAAACATGAAACACCCAAAAACCACTCACATTAAATTGAGTTCCAACAACATATAACAACATAAAACTAATGTTTTGCAATAAATACATGACAAGAAGCAAATGGTCAAGGATTCATCATCTTAGGAATTCAACAAACCCTACTTTCTTTCTTCCATTTGACACTATCAATTTTTTTATTTGATCCCCAAATTGTATCTAACAAAAGTAAAAGCAAACAATTGTTCATTCCTTCCTTTCTTTAAAATACATCAATAGTTGTTTCACATATTAAACAAATTGCATGAATAATGTGCAAGAACCATGTTTGTAAATAACTATGGTACTACACATTGAACTTTAATTTCATTCAAGATAATTAAATAACAAATTCAAATTGGTAGATCCAAGAATTCCATGACCTAAAAACAACTTCAAGCACACACAACCCGATTCTACTAAACATTGAAAATAATGGTCATTTTCTATCATTTCCATCAATTTTGAAAATTTTTCACAAACCTACAAAACCCAGCTACACATTTAATTGAAATATGAGATATTTGAAATAAGATAAGATATTTGGGTATGCACTTGTGCATACAATACTAGAAAAGGTCACATCTACATGTGTGATGTTCACCTCCTATTAGGATCGAGCTAGAGCTCAAGGGCGATCATAAAATTTGTAACAACTTGTGTGATCCTAAGGTTGGGTTGAAAAGTTCGTTGTAAATGTATGTTTTACTATTTTTTTTCTCTTATTGATCCATTGTCAATTTCTAGTATGGTACTATAACAATGTTGCTTTTGAGAAGAAAATTTGTATTGCATGCAATAATTGTTCATTTTTTAAGTTTTAAGTTTTGAATGTTTGTTTTGTGACATTGTTCATTTGTGATTGTCATGATCACAATCTTGACATCTACTTCTAACATCCAAAGCATTGAAAGCTTAATGGAAATAATTTCATACTTTGAAGATGAAAATGGAATTTCCTTGCATGAAAAAGATTAGTGGGGATCATTTCAAAAGAGTTATTGTCAATAAAGATTGAATTTGGAAAACTTGTTCCCAAAGGAAGCATTCATGAACATCAATTTTTCATTAAAAGAAAAAGCTTATTCATGAAACGATATTCTTAAATGTTATTGATTTTCTCTTGCATCATACGACACATGCAAAGAGTGCAAAAGGAACTTGGGACAACTTTTATGCAACATTTGAAGAATGACGTGTTGGTAATAGATTGCAACTATATAAATAGCTTTGCAATTTTTAAATGGAGGAAAACACTTTGATGCAAGCTCACATTGATGAGCTTTGCACAATTGCTAATCAATTGATAAACATTGATCATCCAAGACTACAAGTAAAAAATAAAAATATATTTTTCGCATTTCTAATGAAGATATGGCATTTACCCTTCTAAGGAATTATCTACCCTCTTTCCATACTTCAATGGCTTAGAATTATCTACCCTCTTTCCATACTTCAATGGTTGCATTTAGTTATTGTATATGGAATTAATATGTTGACAATTGGCGCAATAAAAGTTGTAATTCTAATGAAACATATTCAACCATGGTACAAGGCTAGATCACTAACTATTATGGGTTTTTAAGGAAGTTTTAAATGTGTAGATTAGAACAAGTTCAAGAATGAAAAGTTGAAGAAAAAGGGAACTTCTTACAATTGTGGCATTAAAGGTTATTATATGACATAATGAGATTAAAAAAACAACATTGGAAGAACAAGTTGAAAGGTTCTTTGTGCATGTAACAACAATATGCAAAACTAAACTTTTTGTGATTATTTTATCTATCTATGTAATTTGCAAAGATGTTTGATTCATTGATTATAGAATTTCGTAACATCTCACCTTTCAAAAGTCTAAGTATTTTCAACCTTTGAGGAATTTTCTTTGGGTCACAAGGTAGATATTAAAGATAAACAATACCCTTGATGTGTGTGAAAAAAACATTATTGTCTTCAAATTACCGAATGGGGTTTTCTAAGCACATTGGAGATATATTGTATGTTGCAAAGTTTGTAAAAAAATGTTATTAATAAGCCAATTAATAGAGCAAGTTTTCAATGTGGAATTTGAAACCAATCAATTTTGGTTAAAATCTTCTAATTCAAATAAGGTGGTTGTTGAAGCTATCCAAGAAGGGGGGGTTATACAAAATTGGTTGGAGTTGCTCAAACATTGATTGTAGATTGTAGCACTAAATTGAAGAATAACAATGCAATGGCATCAAAGATTTAAATGTCATTATGTAGGGTTTAACAACCATGGTAAGGAATAACCTTGTTGAAGGCATGGGTTTCAATAAAGATCATGTGACTTGAGTTTTTGTGATGGATGTATATGGTAAATACCATCATACCCCATTTTCATTGAGTGGAGTTTTGGTGCAAAATCAATTCTCGTGTATACAAACTTGTGTGGTGACATGGCAACACTTCATGGAAATGACCTTGTGACAAATTCACCAAAACTTAAATAACGAAAATCAATAGTGATCCTAAACCCAAATTTCAAATCAAGAAAATCAATAGTAAGTGTATCCAAAATAAGTCACAACTATTTTTTACTAATAACAGATTGAAAACCATGCCTCATTTAAAACTTTTCATTTAAGTTTACAATGCAAAAGCAATAGACATGGCCCAAGTTTGCCACCAAATTAAATGATAGGATGATGTGTAACCACATTGTAGATTTTGAAACATTAGTAATTGAACAATCCACAAGTTGATGTTGATTTGTAAACCAATGGGTATTGTCTATCCTTTAGTTTTTAGAAACCCTTTAGTTTTTAAAAAAAAACACCAATAAGTAATGAAAGTAATTTGAATTCATACAAATTTACACTATGAAGTTTAAAGCACCCCTTTATGAAAAAAAATTAGATATAAAAATATCTGAATTTGATATTTAGACTAAACGAAAATGTGAGCTAACACATTACTTGTGCCAACATCTTGCACTCATGTTTAACATATTACATATTAGATTTTTCGATAGTTAAAACCAATTATTGAAGTTTAGAAAGTTGTTTTGTCCTTGACATCTTCAACACAACAATAGATCGCATCCGTGAAAATATTAAATGAAGTTATAAACCTTCCAATGCCACATATCAAATATGATATGATACAAAGAAAACTATTAGAATATACGCAAAATAGTTATTGCAATAACACAAATTAATTACAAAAAAAAATCATTACAAATGAACTAAAGAATTTAAGCAAAACACAACAACCCAAGTTTAAAGTGTATATGGGTTTAATGTTTAAATAGGTTCAAGGTTTGAGGATATGGAAAAAAAAAACCCTAAACTTGTTTTACAAAAAACGTAGAGGAAAAAAAATGAAAGAAAAGAATCCTTAGATTAGACTTAAAGTTTAGGATATTGTAATTAGAACACAAAAGTGTTTTAACAATAAAAAAGAGCGAAACGAATTCAAAAATGAAAGAAAACAATACTTAGTTAGAAAATGTAAATTGCCATTTTTTTTGCAACTTGCAAAAAGAAAGACAATAACATGTTCACAAGATGTTTAACATAATCTTCATTTCCCAAAAAATCAATAATGGATTTTAATATATCAAAGCCACAACAAACTCCCCCACTCATCAAAGATGTTCTTCCCCCAAAGTTCAACATGTTTATTCACTCTCCAACCTCCTTTATTAACATTGTCCATTTTTTTATATTAATTTCGAGGAACAAATTTTTGAAACAAATTCCTTAACATGAGATTCATAGTTAATCACCTCAATATCAAATTTAAAAGGAACTTCATAGCTAGAATGAACAAAAGAATCAGATGCAAAAACAATATCAAATTTATAATGGTTAAGATATTCATGTACTAAAAAATTAGGCTCATGGTTGGGATTAATAATAAATTAGATGCAAAATTATTAGGAACAATATCAAAGTCATCAAGATTCAAAGAGATGTAAAGGTTGAAAAAATGCCCAAACAAATCAACATTTGTTTCAAAATGCAACAAAACATAATCAAAAGGAGGCTTATCAAGAGAAGATTTAAAAGCATATTCATGACTTTCATCACATTACACATACATTCTAGATCCATTCATCACAAACATTAATACAATAATCAATGTAATAAAGAGATAACATAAGATTGCAACTAATTACGCCAAATGACATTCAAGATTTCAAAAAACATGTCCAAAACCATCACTATAAGATCTTTTCATAATTGTTTCGTTGGCATTATACATTATAGAAACAAAAAGGGGGAAAATACATTAAAAAGGAAAAGACCCACAAAAAGGAAAAAATACATTACAATATTTGAAGATGTGATATGTAAAAAAAATACAACCATATTGACACTTGCAAAACAATTCTTTTATAAAAGAATGAACTCCAATATTTTCAAAACAAAAGTAGAATGATGAAAGAACATGCACACATCAAATAAACAAAGAATTAAAGAAAGACACAAAGACAACAAAGAATGTGAAGAAATAAAACAAAAAAATGAAAATGTAAGAGTTTGATAAATGAAGCAACACATGAAGAAGCACATGGGAATAAAATTAAGCACAATGTAGAATAACACAAATGCAAAAGTGCAATGAAACAATGCAAAAAAAAAAAACAAGTGAAAGAAACCTCAACCAAGATAGTAGTGGAAAAGATGAGCATACAACCTTCATATTTAAAATATAAAGAGACTAGAAGAACTTGCACACTTAAAAAAAACAAATAGTAAAATGAAATGAAATGAAATGAAATACACATAATAATAAAAATAGAAAAAGAAAAATGAAAGCTTTGATACATGAACCAACATAAAGTAACATGACGGAGAAGAGAAAAAATGTAAAATAATACCTAATGTAAAAACATCAAAAACAAAAATGACACTCAATTTTTTTTTGAACCAAGCTAATAAACATTACAAACCTTCAAAGAACATTCACATGCACACATAAACTAAATAAAGAATTTTTAAAAAGACACAAATGAACTTAATAATAAAATAGACAAAAAGAAGAAGATACAAATACAACTATTTGATTGATGAAGGAACAAAGGAAGTAGGCATGATGGAATTAAGTAAAGATGATGCATAAAAGTGCCATGAAAAAACACAAAAAGAAGAAGCACAATGCACATGACACAAAAGTAACCATGACAGAAAAGTTGATATGAGACGAAAGAAGTTATGATGGAAAATAGTGACAAACCAACATGCAAAGAAGTGTGATGAAACATCACAAGATGCAAAGTTTGATGAAATAAAACAAGTTTGATTTAAAAAATAAAAACAAAAGATGCATTTAGGTCATAGTTGCAACCTAATTGAAAAGAAGACCAAAATCCATCCAAATTTGAAAAGTAGTCACGTATGCAACATTTATAGTTGTAGGTGACATTTAATCATACATAATTGCACAAGGAATGGTTGCAAATGACAAGACTTTTATTATTGAAAGGGGGCTAATAGAGTTGAAAAAAAGTTGACAAGGGCTTCGTAGAATTTACAAGGAGCTTCCATGGCCGTTGGGGAATTGCTAAGAAATCGGTCAAGCTAATATGTAGCTAGTAATTTTGGCAAAGCTAAAAAGGAGTTGGGAAAGTTGGGAAGGAGCTAACAAACTTGAAAGGGGGCTAAAAGGGGGTTGGTAAAGCTAGAAAGGAGTTGAGAAGGGTTTAACAAAAGATGTAGACTAGAAAGGAACTAAGACTAAGAAGGAGTTGAAAGAAGTTTGAGGCAAATTGAAAAAGGTTTAGGGTTTATTAAATGAGGTGAGGTAATTAAAAGCAAAGTGAAGTAAGATTGAAAAAAAGGAAGGGAAGGAAAAATGAAAAGGTTGAAGCACACATGATAGAAAAATCAATGGCATGAAGGAAAGTTAAGTAAAGTCTTGTACTGTGACTTGCAAAATGAAGTCCACCGCCTTTCACCTTACACAACTTGCTTATAATGCGTTCCATCATGTTTTTTAAAACTCTTTCCACACTTCTTCACTTTCAAGCTTTAAAGCGTTCAATAACCTTTAGTCGTTAAGCTATTAAGCATCTATCCCCATGAAGCCTTAACAATCTTTCTTCTTTCATGCCTTTCAAGCCTCTATTCCCCTTAAAGCCATCATGATTTTTCCTCCCTCATGCCTTTCTAACCTTTGTCCCCTTGAAACCCTTTTGGTTTTTCAAACCTTCATGTGTGTTCAAGCCCCTTAGCTCTATCACCTTCAAAGCTCTTTAGTGGGATTCACCACTTGTACACACCTTTCACAACCCTGAAAATCTTGGGTGAAACTTGGTTTTGCATTGATTTTGTTGAATTTCCAAGTTCTACCCTAATTATGTTTAGTCATGTTAAGCTTTCGCATTCTATTCAATCAATCACCCTGGGTTTTGCATGAATTTGGCCTACTTGGGTTAAATTTTTGGCACTTGATGAATACAGTCAATCTTTAGATGGTTTAAAAAAAAAAATTGTGTGTGAAAAAATTACATGTTTAGATTTAATTTTTTGGGTGAAGATTTTTTTTGATGTGCGTTTTTTTTTACATTCATTTCTTTGCATTGATTTTTTTCCCCATAAAAAGTATGAGATAAAGGTTTAAACTTAGACCTTTCCACTTTATAAAAAAATACAATTTTTTGTGGCTCCTTTTTGTTTTCATCATTTTTTTAACATAAAGTGTTTTTTTAATTTAAAGTGTGTGAACCATATCGATACAATGATGTGCGATAGTCTCAATTTTTGAAAATTTCATTAAGGATATTTGAATGTGGTAAGGCTATTAGGGGTTTTTAATAACTTCATGTTAGAATAAAGAATGATAAGTGCGCATGATTGCATGGGTGTCACAACCTTAACTTTGGGCTCGAGACTAATGCGAGGGTTTGTAAAGGTGCGAGCTAAGAGTGAAGCCTATGACTCACATTTCATACTCCCAAGAGTGTAAGAAAGTATGAAGGAATGAAACCTCACACTCCCAAGTGAGTTCCCACTTGGGAATTGGAGTCCCAATGGATTCCCAACTTTTCAAAAGGCAATCTCAGGGGTCAAAACTCATTGAATCAAAAAGCTTTTTATATCATTTGAAAAACACTTGGAACATAAATGTTTAAAATGGGTTTGCATGACCCATTTGGGCATTTAAAACATAAGTTATGGCCAAGAGAAGGGTCGAGAGTCAAATTGCCAATTTGACTCTTGAACAGTAAAAGTCAAAAATCGCCCTAGTTTCCTTGCGTGCAGGTGGCATCCCACATACCGTTGGAAAGATCTCAATGTAGGCTACTACTATTTTTTAGACCTCACCTCAATTGGAGGTTTTCATGCAAAGTTATGGGCCTCCAAAGTTGCGGGAATCCCAATTTAGGAGATTTCGGGACTCCAACTTGGGAGTCTCGAGACAAAATTACATTTGGGTGCTGGTCCCATGGCCAGACATAGAGCATACCATAAGGGGGAGGTGGTGGCTTCCCCAAGTCCGGGCCGTGGTGAGTTTTATGGGTGCGTGTTTGCATGTGGCTTGTCAGTGCACCAAAAATGCTCTAATTATGCACTAACCAACTTGTTGTTTAGTTTGTGCAGGTTTGTGTGAATAATTGATGCTTGTCACTCTTCCTAGTTTCCATCCTGGAACTCCAACACGCCCCCTACCTTCGAAATGTTACGAGCTAGGGAGCGTACCCCAACTCCTCAATCTTTCGATGTGTTCACCTTGGATTCACATTTGAGTCTATTAAGGAACTTGGGAGTGCATCAATGGGGGGTTGTTTTTTTCAAATTTTGAGATTAGATGAATGAAGTGTAGGGTTAATTTTTTGGATGAAAAATCTCTAAAAGGTTTTGGTTATAAATAGACCCAAATTCGTAATGTTCAATAAAATATGGGTCTTATTATGGTACTTAGTGGGTAATCATGTAAGCGAAGATGTTTGAAATTCATGAAGCAATTGAGAGGGTGTTGATGAAAGGTCCAATGGAAATAAAATAATCTTCAAGTTTTATAAGCATAAGATTAATTTGAGACAACTTGACGATTAAATGAATAATGTGTTAGGGTGGCAATGACAACATGAATTTCATAATTAATGAAGTATTTATTTGAATTATGAATTAGTTCAACAAGGACTTGCAATTACATGTTGAGTCTTAAGCTATGCCATAATGATAGTTCATAACTGTAAAAAATTTAAGATGTGTCGAATGGTGTGAACTAAATAGTCCACCTTGCTATTAGGACATAGTCGATGAATTAGACCGCACAACCAACGATCGTGTCCAACTCCGGGAGTTGAAAACCATGTGAAAATATAAGTGTCTTTAGTTTCATAACAATTTTCATAGATGGTTTCAAGTTCATTTCTAAAAGTGGGGTCGGTTTTTTATTTATTTATGGATGGATGGATGAATGTATTTCACATAAGATTTAAATATAGAGATTTTTTTTCAAAGGTTTGGGATCTTCATCACAAAGATGCGGTACTGTCAAATCTAGAAATGAATTTGGAGGCGGTTATTCATTCATTTATGTAGCTTGAGGCCCGTAAAACGTGACCATACACAACACCATAATTTCAAGGAAAGGAAAAAAAATCAAAATCAAAATCAAATTGGCAATGAATGTGTGGAGGGTTTATTACATCGAAATGCGTGGTTGTAATTTATAGGTCAAGGAAAAGGAAGGAAATTTGTAAGTAATAGTCTAAAACCATAGTAAAGTAAAAACTTGAGATTAAAGGAAAAAATGAAAGTTTAAATAAAATTTGTTGGGGGGAAAGTGGGAAGAGGTGAAAAGGTGTTTCTTGTTCTTTTTCTCCTTCTCCTTCCATTGGCCACCAAAGATTGGAACATTTCAAGGGCTAGCAAACATTAGAACGTTTCAAGGGCCACTAAGCAATGGAACCTTCCAAGGGCCATAAACATTGGAACCTTCCATTGGCCACCGAGTTGGGATCTTTTTTCATTTCCTTCTTTCTTTATATTTTTAAAGGGCGAATTCGAATCATTTGGGGTTCTCTTTTTCGAACATTTTTTTATATTTGAATCTTGAAAATATTTGTTCCTACAATTTTTTTTGGGAAGAGAATAATGATTGCTTTAAGGAAATGGTGAAAAAAAGGATAATAGATTGGATGATTGTAGTGTATATGAAAAAATGGAAGTGAGTAAGGGTAGTGTTGAGAGCTTGAAATTTTAGAAAAATTTCACAAACCCTTTTGAGTTTGGTAGCACAACTTTTTATTAGTTTGGGAGCAAAGCTTGGAATTTGGTAGGCAAATGCGCCTTGTAGCTAGCTTTTTAATGAGGTAAAGCATGCTAGATTTGAATAACGTATATAATAAGATTAATATTTTAAATGACTAGAGGTATGTTGTCAAGTCGAGCATGATGTCGAATCTTTAAAAAACGATTTAAAGGGGTGACAATTTAACATAAAATTATAGGATTTGGATAATTTGAACTTAGAAATATATCTATCAAATCCAATTCATAAATGATGCATAGGAGGTAAGCTATTTAATTTCAACTACAAATGCAATTTAACATTTAGAAATACACTTTGCATTTCTTTTCTTTCACTAGTAGCATATGTACTTCCAAGTATAATCACTTCATAGAATCAAAAGTAGAGGAACAAAAAGCCACCTCACAAAATGGGGTGTATGATGCCATCCCTCCACTTAATTTTTTTACTTCTCACTCACCTCCTGGAAGGCAAAGACCTTCAATCACTAATGGGCTTCAATGATACTGGCAGCTGCAGAGGAGCTTAAATCCCAAAAGCCAAAAAATGTGTTTATGATGCCTATCGCATGATTACATGACTCTTCAATTTTATGTGATTCCCTCAAGCACAAGAATGCATTTTCGTAATTTTCAATTCTATAATCGGCAAGAATGTGGTTATGAAGAACTTATGATGCCTAACACATCATCACATGACTGTCAACCAACATCAGCCGACTATTGTCTGGAAGCAGAAGTTGAGATGAACCTCAAAATCCTGCTGCAGTAGAATCAAGCCTCTGCTATGACATTCACTGGTTTTGAGAAGAAAAAGACAGTCAAAATAAAACTTGTAAAACATATTTAAATTTGATGCATGAAGATGGAGACTACCAATCTCAAGATCAAAAGATAAAGGGATTAGGGAGATTGAGACCTGGGTAATTAAGGCACGTAGCAAAGCTCAACACAGAAATCTCCACCTACTCCTACAAGAAGGCTAATGAACCTCAAGCATTGGTAGGTGCACATCAACTTCTTATTTTGTCAATTTTGTCGTTGATGGGGTATTTTGGGGTACTGAACAATTATGAATACTATTCCTTACAACTACCTTCCAAGAGATTAGGTCATAAAATACTGTTGTGATGGGCAAAATAAGCATAGCCAAATTTTTGGCCAACCAATATTTTTACCTTCCCCAAAAGAAAGCGAAAAAGAAAAAAAAGCCTAAAGATATCATAATTGGGAAATGTCTGTCCCCTGTTGGACATTCCATAAAGCATAAACCCAAGCCTGCATGGAAAAGACAATTGCTAGTTATAAGGTGTTTTTTTTTCCATTGCAATATAAAGAGTTAGCACACAATGCAAAATGGGTGGTATGTAGGTGTCATCCTCCTCAGCAAGTGTCTCAAATGCAAATGGATAGAACTTATACCTATCTCCATGGTAGAACTTATTCTGAAATTCAACCCAATGAAGATGTAATGCATGCAAAAAATGCACTGAGTGATTCCACGATTAGAAGCACTCCGATTGTCACAAATGTGCAGACCACAAACCCAATAAGCTTTATTATGGGATTTGAATACATGTGAAAATAAAAGCAACAGAATTATCAATGACAAAAAACCAGTCAACAAAACCCATTGTCAAAACACATTTATACAAAGTAGATGAGGATTACTAGAGCTCCACATTTGCCTCTGCTCTTACTAGAGCTCAAAAAACAAAGATATTATGAGATCTTTGGAACAGTGTTGGGTGGCTATTTAATTTTGTTAATAACCATCGGTTCCAGTTTCTTGGAAAGAAAAAATCAGAACTGCCAATTTTCAGTACCGTAGTGGCATTCCCATTCGCGACCTGCCTTGCGAATAATTATTTTCAAAAGTTTTTCTTTTTTGCACTGACTAGTTCACAATTATTTTCACTTTTGCTAGGCCATTTTTGCAATTTCTCCACCTTTTCGTTTTGGTAAATTTGTTCAATCTGAGTCGTTGGATACAACACCGACGACCCCGGCGATGACGGTTCAATGATCGTAGCGGGCCAGCCCAACCGGGCCAGACAAAGATATTGCAGCGAAATCTGATGCATAGACTTTGCCAGCATGTCTCATTGAACGGTCAAGATACTGGTACTGTACACAGGCTCTTGATTTAGGCGGGAAAGGTGCAAAACTGCAAGCCCCAGAGACTGCGCCACAGCGAGCTGCGTGCACTGTGGCTCAGACAGATAAGGAAAAGTGGCTTCCCTTTCAAAAATCAAGAATGGCACTAGAGTTGTAGGGAAGTTGCCATTTTTGGTATTTTTTGCTGACAGGGTTGCAGAATTATTGGATTAATTCGCAACTTCGCATCGGCTATAAAAAAATTAGTTTTTTTTTCCGCAACGGCCAGAAATAATTATTTTTTGTGCAAATGGGAATGCCACTACGGTACTTCAAAACCCTCAAAAAACTGATGGTTATTATGAAAAAACTGGTAAAAATTGACAGCTTTCAAGACACAACTGAGAATTTTGTAGGTGAATACTTGATTCCCTAATTTTTTTGAGAACTGTGGTTACGTATCAGAACCATTTCTTTGATTGTTGAGAGAACCATGGTTATGAACCCTGAGAACCACCCTGATAACCAGCATCGGTTTGGTGCAATTTCTAATACCCACCCCAACACTGGTCTGGAGCCTGATAAAAAAATCATTATCTAATTTCTCAGGTTTTTTAGACCTTGTCCCATCTTCACTATCACTAAACCAATAAAAGGAAATAATACAATATAACACATACAACAATATGATATAAGGAAAAAACAATAAAACTTGCTGTGATTCAGCAAAGGGTCAGAGTACTTACTCCCATGCAAATAATAGGACTCTGTCATAAAATTACAGCTGACAGTTGTGCATGCGCCAAACTGAAGTCAGACAACAAGTATTGTCGGAGTTAGAAAAGGCAGCCTCTTCATTTGCAACTTAAAAACCCTGGAATCTTGGAAACAAAAAATAGCATCAACCATTGTACATGATAGGAGATGACTGTCCATGCACACAACCCATTACACCAAGCAAAATGACCAATGCCACTGAGAACAAGAACTAGACTCAGATCGAGCAGAAAATAAATTCAACAATCACACGTGGTTGGAAGCATGATCCATGGTGGGGTTCTAAAAGGTAAAAGGAGAAGCTTTTTACCTGAGAGCCCACAAGCGCTAATAAGAGGCAGTGTTAGAGACAGCACCCAACTCAAACTCAATGGTGTGGATCGTTCGGTGCACTAGAACTTCACTGAACTCAAGCTCTTCTTCCTCATGCTGGTCCCCATCATCGTCCACATCGTTGTTGTCTACAGCACTCAATACTCCGTATGTCCGTCCTTGCAGTTTCTACAATTCGTGAAAAACAAACGCACAAGCTGTAAGAGAGCTTCACAACTAACCTGGACCTGACTTGAACAAGACACATATCAGCTTGGCATTTACTTTACATCATGAAAGTGAATCCTGAAAGATCAGAACTGCGCATTACACTTCCCACACATGTATTGACAAAAGACAAAGCTTGAAAACAAACGGGATGAGATTTCACCTGGAGGTATTGACTTCGCAGCGCCAATGGGTTTGGAAGAAGCATCCAGGGGACTGCAATCAATGACGTTATTAAGAGCACGATCTGCCAAAAACACCAAAAAGGTTCCCACAGCCATTAACTTCTCTTCAATAAGTAGCAAGCATATATAGAACTCTGCATGCAGGTTTAAGCTAGAGACTTAGCATTCAGAAACTCCATTGCCGATTCACAAGTATGGTTAGAATCTGGCCTTGAATGAAACAAGAAAGCAACTTTGTCAAAGACTGGTGGATGGTGCCACAACTGAACATAAGTTTGGCCCTCAAAGAGTTTATTTTCTCCAAGATCCTCCGTGGGACGCAAAAACATGTAAGTCATAATGTGGTAAAGGTCTGGCTTGCTCCCTTGGCACGATTTCAGCAAAATGAGGAATGAGAGGTAGCCGAATAAGCTGTTCAAGAACAGCAGCTGTGGAACAAACGGATACCTGACACACACATGTTTGACAAAGATCACAACTAAGTACCAGACTAAGTAACCAAGAGCTCTACCAGCACAAGTGAGGACTTTCGACATAAACATCAATCCTGAGGGGCCCACAGTTCAAGAAAACACAAAAGCTCATCTCAAGACCTTCCAGTCCTTTAATTACAGTTCCATTTTTCTGAGCATGTGCAAGCATGTACAAGCATGATCTTTGACACCCAAAACTCTGGAACCTCACAACTTTGACACAGGGGCAATAGGGATGAAAATGGGCGCACCCAATATCAATGCTGCTACGAAAGAATTGGGCATTCGAATAGCTCAGTACAATACCCAAATTCATTTCGACAATTCCCGGCAAAATGGACATCTTCATCTTCATAGAGTTCAGGAAGGGCAATTCCGTGCGTGACCCATGTCATATTGGATCCACGCAAATGGATATGGTGTGTCTCTCCATTTCATCAGCGCCGAAGTTGATGCCATTCTGTAACAATCACCCACTCCCCCCTCCTAATTTATTATGTAAAAACTGGAGTTCTATTCAGTGTCAATTCTGACGCTGAAAAGAAAAGCGCGTCTTGAAGAAATTCTGTTACTATTTTCAAAAACAAGCACATATCTATTAGTAATATCTAGACCTCCATATCCATGATCAAAACATAAAAGTGGATGGATGGGATGAACGCACAGAGAGACATGTCACTTACGGGCAGTTTGCAATGCCATACTCCGGGTGGCGGCACCTGTAAGAAGACTCCCCAAATAGGTGGAACGGTACTGAGAAGAACGCATTGAAGACAAAACCCGTATATATTGAGAAGCGTGCCATGAGCAGAATGACATCTGACCTCTTCAGCTGCAAGCTAATTTGGTTAACACCCCAACTATTGAGATATTCTTTCGAAAAGTTTTTTCCACATGTTTGGCTTGCACACTTTCTTGAATCTTTACCTCCCACATGTACACTGAAGAAAAATGGATCATGAAAGCACCCACATGAGATCAACACAAGATTGTTGCAAGTGAAGAACAAACCACATATTGGGCAAGGATTGGCAAAATAAGCTCCGAATGTATTAGTAGCCATGGTGATGGGATTTTCCAAAAGGCAGTGGACTAACAATGATTCCTCCCCCCCCTTGACATAACCTACATTTGAAAGCCTAGAGTCTGAAGCCACTTTTTTGTTTGAAGCCACTTTTTTGTTTGACCATTTTTCAATTCAAGGATGTCATAACCCTAGCCTTGGGCTCGCAATCAAAGCAAAGGTTTGCAAAGTTACGGGCCAAGAGGGAAGCCGAGAGTCAAACAACATACTCCCATGAGTGTGAGAAGGTGTGAGGAAATGAACCCTCACACCCCAATGGAGTTCCACTTTGGGAGTTGGAATCCCGATGGAATTTCAAATCTTCAAAGGGCAATTACAGGGGTCAAAACTCAATGGCTTGAGGAGCTCTTCATATCATTAAAAAGTTATTGGAACGGAAATATTTAAAATGGGTTCGCATCACCCATTTGGACATCTGAAACACAAGTTATGGCCAAAAGAACAGCCGAGAGTCAAATTGGCAGTTTGACTTTCGACTACTAAAAGTCAAGAATTGACCCGATTTGCGTGTGTGCAAACGTTGTGCGACATACCCTTGGAAAGCTCTTGACGAGGGTTACAATTTTGCTTTAAACCTCATCTCAATCAAAGGTATGCACGCAAAGTTAGGGCGCCCCAAAGTCATAGGAGTTCCAACCTTGGCAATTTCGAGACTCCCACTTAGGAATCCCGAGACAAAAAGCCGTTTGGATGTGGGCCCTGTGGAGAAGTGTAGAGTATACTATTAGGGGGAAGGTGTCTTCCTCTAAGTCCGGGTCGTGGTGAGTCTTATATGTCCGTATTGCCCGTGGCTCATCCTAACACCAAAGGTGCTCCAACTATAACTAACCACATTGTGTTGGTTTTGTTTAGGCCCGTGTGAGTAAGTAAAGCTTGTCAAATCTTCCTAATCCCATCTTCCTAATCCCATCCTGGAGCTCCAACATGCCTTTCTAACCTTTTAAAGTGTTATGAGCCAAGGAGCGTGCCCTGATCCTTGCTCTTCCGTTGTTTTCCGTTTGGGACTCATTTTTTAATCCCTCAAGGATGGGAACGCATCAAAGGAAATCAAGATCTTTTGAAACTTTTGCAACCTTTCATGAACATCTTTAAGCTCAATTTGTTTATCCTTAACCCTTGTATATTCCCTTTTCAACAATAACTCATGAAACTACAAATCTCCTTCCAATTCTCTAAGACTTGTAGCCATTTTAATAACCAAGGCTTTTGCTTAGTCCACATTTATTGGATTTGAAAAACATTGACATTTATTTTCACACATAGCAGAATCTTCTTTTAGCTCCTTTGCATTGATTAAAAGACATTCATTACTTTTTTTTGTTACCTGCAAGGATTTCTTCATTTCAACCAAACTTTTTTTTAATGTTTGTACAAGGGCTTACATATTAGATTTCATTTTGTCCAAGTTTTCATTTATAGGAGGAGACACGCATTTTCATTCTCAGCATTCTCAAAAAGCTTCTTCACTAATGCTAACTTTTTTGGCAAAAAAACCTTCACTTGTTTAGAATATTCAATAATAACACAATCATCATTAGTACGATCATCATTACTGGGACCATGCTTTGAGGAAAAAGACCCCCAACTAGTTCCCTTGCTTGTTTTGGATGGTGGCATTCTTGCCCTTTTCATTTGCTCATGGTTATTGTCCCAAACATACAAAGCCAAATCAATAGGATGGGCTCTCTTATGAGCCAACCACCCCTTCAAAAATTTGCCAAAGTAGTCACCATTAATGAATGGATGGGCATAGATGGACTCATATAATTTTAAAAAAAATTCTACACTCAACAAATTAGACATTTTGACTTTCCAGCCATTATAGGATCTTTTTCCAAAATATTCCAAAAGTTTTTCATTTGTCTCAATGTCCAAATTAATCTCATGTCAAACATCTAGTCCAAAAGCATTCAATTGTAACTTTTCCCCAAACTCCTCCATAATCCGTTGATCATGCCCAATAGTCTAGCTCACCTTCTCCAACTTATCTTTTCTTTTCTTGGATACTATTTCTTTTGTTTGATAGCTTTCAACAATGGAGCTTGATGAATAGCTTGGAGTGCCACAGCTAGCCCAAGTTCCACAACATTTACAACCATAACAACAAACTAGACCTTGGATTTGTGTTGTTAACAACAAACAAGAAATTGTAAACCCAAGCCCAAAGAGGTACAAGAATTTACCTTGGTTTGTCAAAGTATAGCCTATTAGAAATTGCGCCATCACTTGATTCATCACAAGAACTCACCATTGTTGAAGACAATGCATTAAAACTTTGCCTTAAGGTAATGGTTATTTCCAAACATTCTATTACAAGGCAAATTATCAATATTATGTTATGGGGAGAGATGAAAAACTTGCACATGTCGGAACAAAGTTGTGTTCAATTTAGGGTTCATTTAAGCTATTAAGCTACAATGTTGTGTTCCACATAAGGTTTATGTAAGCTACTAATAATCTATTTCTAAGCTTCATATTTAATGCTCCCTCATTTAAATATTATTGTCCAAAATAAATGTTCAAACATAATATATCTACTTTTAAAAAATGTAGCCAAGCTAAATTTCATCTCCAAAATACCTTGCTTTCACCTTGCAATACCCCTCCAAGACTCTTGAAATATGCTATGGAACCCAAAGGATTTGTAAATTACTCTAAGAAGGCTATTGCATGTGCATTAAGTAATTTTATGCACAAGCAATACCCTTCCAATAGCCTAGACCAAAATAATTCCATCAATGGTGTTTGCTTTCCTTTTTAATGTTGAACTTCTAACTTTTGGGGGGTAAAGAAAGATTTTTTGGTTTAAGTGCAAGACTGAAATCATTGTTTCATAAATTTATCAAACATACATATAAGAATATGTGAGAATGTATTTTTAACTATTAACATAAAATGGTGCAAAATGAAGGTAAAATGCATACAATAAAATAACATGGGTGACATGTGTCATAAAAATGTGTAAAAAATACCAAAGTCCAAAACAACCCCAACTTAAAATGAGGAACATGTCATACTAGTAAATATGTGGTTGCTTCAAAGATAAATTGCTACCCTAAATCCTAAAGACCAAAACAACACCCTAATCAAAACAAAAATAAGCTATGGACTATTTATATCACTACTAGAGGGGGATGGGATCCCATTGGCCGTTTTGTGTTATGTTAATGAAACCTTTGCATCATGGGTGTGCCATTGTGTAAAAACCCCCCAATTGGATAATGTTATGTCCATAACATTAGTCACAAACACCTCCTTGGTTGTGCCTTGAACCCTAAAAGAAACAACACAATATTATATATATTGCATATGAATTTTAAAACCTAGAATTCAAATAAAATTTAGTATGGAGTTGTTGGAAACTTATCGATTATGAATCATTTCTGAATCATGATATTGTGTAAGGAGGCCAATTTCTTTACATCACATTATCTTATTTGATGCAAACTTCCAATCGAATTCCATCTAAATGCTTTTGAATACTTTTGCATACTTCGCTTGAGTTGTTCAAATCACAAATGTTAGGTCCTCATTGTGCTCTAGCTTGGCCTACACATTGAAAGGCATGGTCCCCACACCCCTTGCAATCATGCTAAAAAGCTGAAAAATGTGGCTAGAAGTTAACATCATAAGTGCAAGCTTAGGCAATTCAGGTGTGTATTGCAAATCAACCTGGAGCCTATCCCATTCCAAGAATGTGTCCCTTTTAGCCCTAACAATAGCCTTTTGTTCATTGTGACAAAATCAAGCCAAAGGGTTGATCAAGACCTATGCATTCATTGCCATGTGATTTAAAAACCTCAACCTTTGCTCCCAAGTAGATGGGCATTAAGGCTTGCCTACCACCATGGTAACATAATGATTAACCCACAAATACCACACCAAGTTGTACTTGGTTATATAAGATGCATCACACCCATCAACCCTACAAGCAAATTTGGGCCCATCCCTTGTCCAATGGACACCTTCTATGGCAATGTGGGGGGGGCGTGGGGGGGGGGGGGGGGGTGGGGGGGTGTGACAAGCACATCTAAAATCAAAAAACAAAAGAAAAAAAAATCTAATATGAGATTTAATATTCTGGATGAAGGTTTCCTTTAAACAATGAAGGTATTGCATAAATAAATAGAATATTCTAACACAAGATTAGGTACTGCATAAAACAAAAAAGAATAAAACATTAGATGAGGGTGTTGCACATAAAAACAAAAAAACAAAAACACAAGATGAGGGTATTGTTAAACTCCAATATTGAAATTTGCATGAAATGAAGTAAACCCAAAAAATAACAATATCACGTACAATGCCTAAAGGTATTGCCTATAGATTTAAACCAAAAACAAATGTCCCACCCAACTTTTCACATGGAAGAGGAAGGTGGGGCATGTAAAGGTTTAAAAACCATAGTTTAAGAAGGTATTGCAATCACAAATTTGACAAAAAAAACCCCCCGCCCATTTTCGCCACTTGAGAGGATGGGTGCGGTAAAAAATATAATAAGTGAAGTTTTTATGTCGCCTCCATCAATATGTGCATGAGGTTCAACATCCTCATTTGCATTCTCTTGCTCGAGCAATGGAATACCAAGATCTATAATGTTTAAATCCTCTATCATTAAGATAATTCTTTCCAAATCCATCTCAACTTGATCAACATCTCCATTAAATGTTTCCCCAACATCTTCACCTACTCACACTTCTTCCTTTTCAACAATCTCACTTGCAACCAATGGAACCACATTTTCAACATTCATTTGTTATCCCATCACCTTAGCTTCCAAATGTTTGTCATTCATGACACCTCCCATGCCATCTACAATGTTTATTGAAATTTGTTGATCTGTTCCAACATTCATTGCTTTCTTCCAAGTTTACATTAACAAAAACACAAACAACATAACATTATTATAGTTCCTGGTTCATTTTCCACTCTCACACCATCTGTGCATATGGAAAGTAAAGGATCATTAAGAACTTGCAAGTAGCAAATGAAAAAAAATTGATGATGATGAGCATTTGTTGTTCAACATGAAACAAGTTCCCATCATTGTCCTCCTTCACAACTACAAAAAAACCAAAAAAAAAAATGATGACAAGCAAGCTTGCTTGTCATCATTTTTTATCGTTGAAAAAATTAATGATGAGCAATAATGTTACTCATTGTCGTTACCTACACCTATGTCAAAGCTTCAAGACGACGACAAACATCGTCCTCCTTCACAATTGGCAAAAAAACAAAAAAAAGATGACGATAAGTAGTGCGATTGTTCATCATGGTTTTTTTTCTTAGAAAAAAACTAGATCAACAATGAGTAGCACAATTGTTCATCATGGTTAATTATGTTTGGCTCAAAATTTATGTCGTAACCCTAGTGTTGGGCTCGTGACTAAGGCAAGGGCTTGTAAGACTGCGAGACAAGAGGGAAGCCTGAGAGTGACATCTTATACTCATGGGAATGTAAGAAAATTTGAGAGAATAAACCCTCACACTTCCAAGTGAACTCTCACTTTGGGAGTTGGACTCTCAATGGATTCCCAAATTTTTAGGGAGTGATCCCAAGGTTCAAAATTCATTGGATTGAATTTTTTTTATATCATTGGAAAACTATTGAAATGTAGATTTTTAAAATGGGCTCGCATGACCCATTTGGATATTTAAAACACAAGTTATGGCCAAAAGGAAGGCCGAGAGTCAAATTGGCAGTTTAACTCCTGACCACCAAAATTCGGGAATCGACCTAATTTTCTTGCGTGCAACTAGTGTGCAACATACCATTGAAAAGCTTTCAACAAGGGCTACAACTTGGATTTAGATCTCATCTCCATCAGAAGTTTGCACATAAAGTTATGGGGCCTTAAAATTGCCGGAGTCTCAACTTTGGGAATTTTGGGACTCCCATTTGGGAGTTCCGGAAATGGGAGTCCTGAGACAAAATATCATTTGGATGTGGGCCTCATTGACGCACTCCCGAGTCTCGGGTTGAACCCACTTGAGGGTCCAACTATGTAAAGTTGCGGAAAGTTGGGATTCGGAAGGCGCTCCCGACTTCCAGCACTATAGAGGGGTAGAGGGGCATGCTAGAAGTCCCGGGATTAGACTAGGAAGAGGGAATAGTAGATCAAGTTTGAATCTGCATCCAAAACCAACCACATGGGGTTAGTTTCACATTCTGGGACACCCTTGGGTGTTGGGACAAGGCACGGGCACTTTGGATCACAAGACTCACCACGGCCTGGACTCGGGGGAAGCCACCACCTTCCCCCATATAGTATTCTCTGCAACACTCTGCGGAGGCTACATCCAAATGGCTCTTTTTCCCGGGACTCCCAAGTTGGAGTCCCGAAATTGTCCCGGTTGGAGTCCCGGGACTTTGGGAGCTCATAACTCTCGACTACGGAGTCTGATTGCAACGAGGTCTAAACCAAAGTTGTAGCCCTTGTCGAGATCTTTTCAATGCAATATTGCATTTTCAGTTCGAAGGTTTGAAAGAGGTCGATTCACAACTTTTAATGGTCGGGAGTCAAACTGCCAATTTGACTCCCGGCCCTTCTTTTGCCCATAACTTGGCATGCAGATGTCCAAATGACCAATGCAAGGGCATTTTGGACATCTACGCTTCAAGACTTTCCAATGACACCAAGACCATTTCAATGCGAGGTGTTTTGGGCCTTGCTCTCGAACTCTAGACATTCGAGAGTCCCGGAGGACTCCAAGTCCCCAACTTTGGAAGTGTTGGGCTTCACCCCCCCACACTTGGCCAAAGTGGGGTTGCGACATTCATGGAGAGTCACATAGTATATTATAAAGGGGAAGGTGGTGGCTTCCCCCACGTTTAGGCCATGGTGAGTCTTGTGAGTATGAATTTGCCCGTGGTTCGTCCTAACACCAAAAGTGTTCCAACTATGCACTAACCAACTTGTTGTTTGGTTTTGTGGAGGTCAATGTGAATGAGTGATTGTTTGCTATTCATCCTAGTCCATTCCGGAGCTCTAGCACGCCCCTCTACCCCCAAAGTGTTGTGAATTAAGGAGCATGCCCCAATTCTTTACTTTTTCGTTGTTTTCACTTTAGGTTGACATTTGAGTCCATCAAGGAGCTTGGGAGTGTGTCAATTTAAAAAGATGATAAGCATGCGCTTGTCATTTTCATTCACAATTGTATAGAAATAAAAAACATAAGATAATGATGAGTAGCGCGGCTGCTTGTCATCATTATCTCATTCCTATAAAAACACATTAAAACAACGATGTTATTTTTTCATGCTTGTAACCCATAATAGAACAGTGACAAGCAATTATGTTATTCATCTTCATTTTTTCCCGATTGTAACCCATAGTCCTCATGATGTTTGTAGCAAGAGCACAAAGAAATGACAACAAGCAACTATGTCGTTCATCGTCATTTTTTGCACCTCCAAAGCAACAAAAGAGGACGATGATGATGCCATCGTCATCCTCTTTGCAACAAACAAAAAAAAAGAAAGAAAAAGAGGAGAAAGGAGCTTACTTTCAAGCTCCCATTTTTTTGCACTCCTATTGCCACCACGTTACAGCTCCTAATGACGAGTAGGACTCCTAAAGCACCTAGCTCACCTTGCTTTCACCCTCCAGTTGCCACCACATTGAAGCTCTTGACAACGACTAACACTCCTGGAGCTTTGGGGATGGAAGTGAGTGCAAAAGGGGATGGATGGGGAGGGGGTAGCAAGATAAGGGAGGAAGGTGGGTTGTGGTTTAGGGTTTAGGTTTGGAGGCTAGGTAGGAGCTTCCCAAAAAAAAACCTTGGGGTCACAGGTGGGCCAAAAAAAAGTGATAATGAAACTGTTGCCAGAACAAAAAAATTGAACTAGGGGAAAAAATCTAGCTAGGAAAAAAAGGAGCAGAAGAAAAAAATATCTATTGAGCAAGTAAACTGACCCCTGGGGTACAGTTTCATCCCATCCATGAATTTCTAGAAGAGGATGTTTTGGATGGTGCACTGGTGAGTGCTGGCTCACTCACGCCGTTCCTTTCTTAGTAGGGCATGCAAATAAAATGTGTTAGAGGTGTTATGTACTTTTCCCTCAATGTGTTTATTATAAAAAATATATTTAGAAACCTCAGTATACAATTTAAATTTGAAGAATTGCAAAAAAAAGCTAGGCCTCTAGACGTAGACACTTGTTTTTTTTTTCAAAGAATGAATTCACAAAATCACTTTTAAATATATGTAAAATGATCGAAAAATAACTTATGTCATTTAATTCTGCTCATTTGCTTCTTTCCGAAGGTGTTACAAAAATTACATTATAAAAAACTTTAAAGATGTAATAAGCATTAGAAATCAGAATAAAAGGCTTGTTCATGTATATGACTGGCCACCGTGAGCTGTACAATCACTTTAACCAAATTCAAGTACAGTGAAATGGACATGTTTTTGTTGGAGTGCCAACAAACTAATTTGTTTGGAGCAAATGGTGTGACAATCTTTCATGATGCTAAACCTAAAGTCACCACAGTGCCTTTCATAACCAGACACACACCATTTCTCAGTGGTGAGCATTGAACGGCACTCTGCACTAATCTTGAGCTCTCTAAACCCTAAGTTCCTTGAGCTTGGTGAGCAACATTGAAAGGTCCCTTACATTAACATCTGTGTGCAATATAATACGCAGAGCCGTAAGCAGCAGTTGGAGACCAGCAAACTGGTTGAACTTGCATTAAGTATTAAAATTCCTTGGTTGTATTTAAATGGTTAAAAGGCCTTCCTTATTTTGCCGAAGATACTGGGTCCCAAATTGAAGGCAATCCCAAAATAAGGTCCTCTCATTCTCAAACAAAATCATAGACCTTTAAAATTCTACCAGATAATTTAAACTTTGTAAGGACCTCAGAGGGGGTGGTTATAGGAATTTGAATCCCCTGCTCCCCTTCCCCTTGTACCCTCATGGTGATGCCCAAAATGGCCCCATTTTTCAATACTTACCCTACGCAAGAAGCCCTGCTTAGTACCCTCTTGGTCTCAAACAAGCCAATTAAAGACTGTAGTTTTCGGTGTGAGCTAAAGGAGCGTCCTCTTGCAAAAAAATTGTTAAATGAGGCCCAGCTACGCTCTATGTATTATGGAACAGGTCCCTTTCCATTTCCTCCACAACCATGGTGGACCCCATAGGGTGGGCTGCCTTCAATTAGGTGGTAACAGGTTCAACCAGCGCCTGTTCCGAAACGGTTTCCCTCACCTTTTACTCACACGTCGAGTGTGTTCTCCATCATGCATTCACAGATTACAAGTGAATTCAACCACACCAAAATTGGAACCGCCACCTATCCCACTGTGAAAAAGCATGATAAAGTGCCGGAAATGGGACACCAAAACTGTTTACTTATAGTCACGTACCTTTTGGTTTCTTCTTAAGTGGCACAGTGGTCATCTGCTGGTTCCAGTCGTGCGTCTCCCGGTTCCACTTGGAATGTGAAACAACGGTGCGAAACATTATAGTGTGGTGAATGGATCAACAGTGGGGAATAGCGGTTACGTTCTGGAACAGGCCCCACGGTTATGACTAGACAGAATGACGATCACGATGATGCGTATGGACAAATTGTTTTCAAGCTTTTGGGAACTCCAACAAAGAATGTCAACACACAGCCGCAGTAGATAAAGACCATTTGGCTCTTCCAATACATCACTGCCAGTCAATGAAGACATACATGCCTATTCTTGGTTTCTATCGATTTTGAGACTCTGGCAGTTTTGCAACTAGTGAAACTGTGGCGAAAACAAAACCTGAGAAACTGCGGGATGACTCAACTCAAAATTGGCAGCCTTTTGAAACTGTGAGGCAAAATAAAGTATTTTGACATCCCAAACCGCAATTTAAAGTGGGAAAAAGAAGCAAACTTGTGGGCCTCTTCGTATCGTTGAATAATTTTAGTGACGTCATGACTTAATTGCGTTCCTTTCAACTCTAGACGCAGTTTCTGAAGCCTAAATTATTTTTAAAATTCTTTTCAACTCCGTGCAAATTGGGGGGACCACAATAGTCTTGCACCCTAGATTTTCTCAGCATAGTATAGTCAAAGTTCATAATGTAAACCACTTTTTCCCCCACACACAACCTCGTGGAGTTGACGCGAAGTCCGCCGGCAGCCGTGTATAGTCCTCCGTCACATTCTACTCTCTAGTTGTCCAGGGTTACGAGGCGATTGAGCTCCGGTACCTATATAAGCAGATGGGATCGAGCTGGGAGTATCATTCATCTCAAGCATTCCCAACTCATCTACTCCTCCAGCTTTCTTTCAATACCATCCGCAGCCCACCATACTCAGCCGCTCAATTTCAGTGTTCATAAGATCATCATGGCTTCGCAGAAGATGGCGCTTCTAGCTGTGGCTGCAGGGCTTCTCTGCATGTCGGCATTACTCAACGGAGCTGAAGCATCGGTGAGTGCCCGCCACCAACAACAGTTGGAAATTGATAGCAGTGTTCATAGTTAATGAGCTAGCTAGATGGCCATATCTAAATATAATTCCTTCTGGTACGCTTTGGATGCCTGATTTGCGCTCGTTCCATGATGTCGTGATTCTCCAATGCTCTTGATTATCACTGTTCCACAGCTCCTGCTTGTAACCGTTCCTCCCGTTACTGCCTAATGCTTGAGAAATGCGATTCTTCATCGGCCATGTTCATGATCTCCAGTTCTCTTCATCTCTCGGAGCGCACTGGATTCTGGATATATACCAATTGCGGGTCGATTTGACAAGTCTCATGTGTAATATAGTGCTGTGCTGGGGAGGAATTGTTGGACACTTGAATACATCCAGCTCGATCTATTTGGACGAGCTAGTTCCCGCCCATTCCGTAGCCATAGACTGCATGTGGAGCCCGATTGAACATGCCTCATCGTCTTGGAATTGTTTGTTTCTGGAATGTGCATGTAACACAGCTCCACTAGTTTCCGCCGGACGAAGATACACATCATGACTACTAATTCGTGGGATGGGTATGTTGATGTGGCATTCATCACCAGTGTGGCGGTTTCACAGCATCTTGCCAAGAACCATTCTCGGTCACGGGAAGCGTCGTATCCGCGAACTGCGCAAACGACGCCGGAAATTTTGCCTCCTCAAGTCTAGATCTCAATCCGTTTATAAGTAATAACAACGGGAACTTGGTGGAGGGAGCCGACTACATTGCGACGTGTACGCCAGAAGGATTTGCCCTAATTGGATCGCCGTTCTTCATTTATGCTAATTGCGCACAGGACAATGGTAATGTTGTTAGCACGTCTTACGACATAAATAACAACGTCTCCAACGACAACGGGGTTCTGGCCTGGAACAGTTGTTAAAATAGCTTGCTGCCCGAACTTTTCTACTCTTGTTTCTTCCCTAGTTCGAGGAGGAAAATGATATAGCCAGGAGTATGATTCGGGCATGCTTGCCGGGGTGTCATTAACATGCATTAGTGTACTTGTGCATTCGTACATAGCGGCTGTAGATTGCTGTCGTGGAACGTTGTTTCTCAACAAATTAGAGCCAGCTGTGCAGTATATAATATAAATTTGCATTCCATAATTTCTATTGCAACCGGAATTTATAAATTCATAAGTTTCCTCATTTTGTACGCTTTTGTATGACTAAGTTGGAGCTCTGGGAGTGGTCAGCTGCCCATTTTTTTCTCAGAGTCAATTTATGAGTGTGGCGGTCCTTTCAGATGAGCTTGGGGAGCGGGGTTGGGGGGAGCAGCAGTTGAGACACAGAAATTTGTCCTGAATTGCTACATGCATTTGGGGTTAGTCAAGTATTTGGTGTGGATCTGTTTGGATACAGAGTGACTGTTGAAAGGTCTAAGTGTAAATGAAATCTGGAAAGCTTGGAACCTGGGAAGTAGCACCCATAATCAACATGTGTAGTACAACCCTTAATCAAGTCCTAAAAAATAATTCATTCTTGGCCTGATCGGATTGTCTGCCTTCAAACTTGACTGGAACATGTTCACTGACTGCCATGACTTCAAATGCACATTTTCTCTCCTGTCAGAAATCAAAAGGTACACAAATAGCTTGTACCAATCTTCCTCAAAAAGCTTTCTTGTATTTTGAAGTCTACTGTCTCAATGTCTCCACGATGTAAGAGGCATAGACATTTCCTGAAACAAGGATAAGAAGGATAAAACTATATAGATATATGTGCGGAACATCAGATATTCACATGTTTGCAAAACAAAAGGATCGTTTGAAAGATAAAACGGTGTTGTTAACCAGATATCATGTACATCTGAAATGTATATAATAATTAACACGGTTGACATCTATGAACGTTAAACTATTACACCCTCCATACTTTTACAAGTATTAAACTTGTGGTTTTGTAAGTGTTAGGTAGACACACTTTTAAAAATGTTAAACTGACATTTAAAACATTAGCTAGACACACTTATAAATATTAATTTTCTTTACGTACATTGTACAAGTGATAAACGTTTTAATATTTGAAATTCCATTCCAAGGTATAACTCCCCAAAATGCCAAATATAATGTAGATTGCATGGTGTTCAAGCACTTAAGTTACAATTTGTTTGTTGTTTTTAGAAGAGGGCCCATTGTTTATGGTGTCCAAAAGTAAATGGAGCTCCTTTTTTGGAGCATTTGTCACACTAAGAATCGACAAAAATGGGTTAAAGGTGAAAATGCTACATCCCCCAAAGTTAGGACAGGTTGTTTCTACAAAAAAATATTTTCAATCAAATATTTCATGTAGCTTATTGTCGAACATTTGAAAAATCCTAAACATTATTCTATTCCTTTTAGAGTCACAAGATGATTTGTAAAGCTTGAGAAGGTGCTCTTGTGACATTTTAAATCACTCAAAATGGAAAAAAAAATTTGAAAAAGATTTGCCAAAGTGTTCCATGATGAGATGATCTATCTCAACAACCTCATTAAAATTAATGTACAACAAAACATGGGTGCATTCCCTGATGCAATTTCATTCTAATGAAGATCATAATATGGTCTGTGTCACATGACCACAACACATGTTTATTGTCCCATCACACACGTGTTTCACATCTCACTATTTTTTACACACATCTACAACATGCAATGTGTTGGATTCATGGAAATAAAAGATACGTGCATTGGAAAGAAATCCTATATATATAAAAGAATAATCTAGCTAATCTATATATAATCTACACCCAACTTATTCGTGATCTACAACATATATATGGTTAAACACAGTGCCATGCCATGATCCTGATTCGAGATCACATAGGAATGAACTACCTAAAAGATAACACTGATAAGTCTAACAATTCCTATGTAACACTGAATGTAATATCTACAAATAACTCTTTTTCTAATGTTAGGATTGTTTTATGTCAACACCCTCTCTCAATCCTAACATACTTAGGCTTTAGCCTATGATGTTTTGTAACAAAGAATGTTTCCTATTCCCTACATAGGTCAATTATTCATATTACACCAATAGCTAATCTGAGAGTTTCAAATCTTGTTCTACGTAGAGATTCAAAGAATATGTCAACTAGTTGTGGAGATATACGAATGTATTTAGCATTGATGGATCCATCTTCTACTTTTTTCTAATAAAGTGGTACTAAATTTTTATGTGCTTGGACTTTGAATGAAAGACTGGATTATTCCCTTGTTTTATATTACTTTGATTATCACAAAATATTGTGATAGGATGTTCTTGTTTTAGGTTGCAATTATGATACAAGGAACCAAGGACTGTGTTGAGTGTAGTAAAAACATACACCGTCCTAACTTTCAAAAATCATTGACAAAATTTTATTGATTGGAATATAATGAAATCAAGTGTATACTATTTTTATATTTCTAAATTTGCATCTCAATCTTTTAATGTAATTCTAAGATGTTTCATTGGTTATAAAATGAATTGTAAGCATTGCACTATCAAATGTTGAATGGGAACTAAAATTTTAAACGTCCATTATTTTATGTAAATTTAAACCATTAATTTTAAGTTTTTATTGACGGCCATATATTAATGATTATGAGGGCTTGGTAGTGATAAAATTTGAATATACCTTCTAATATAATATGGTTATCCACTATAATCTTTTTTTAGTATTTGAACGTGTTTTTGACCACTAAATCTACATAATTTGAAAGACTTCTTCCAAGACAAAATATTTTTTGTCATGTAAACAAGGGCAAGGGTGCATTTCCATGAAGATTGTATGTAATTTGCTGGATTTTTTTTTTTTTGTTGAATATGAATTGTTATATATTTAAAATTATGTTGAAAAAAATCATTATTAATAAACTTGATGTATAATATATCATTGAGGCTTTTAAATACAAATATATATTTTAAATGTTGAGATGTCTACTTTTTTTGAAATGCACACATTTGATTTATCTATAAAATTATCATTCAATAAATACAGTTTATTACAAGTGATTTGAAAATTTATGGAAACATACATGGATTAAACTTTTGAAGCTGAAATTGTTATCTTACAATAAGCCCCAATCAAAATATGTAAGCCGTGTGTCAAATGTGATAAATTTTAGTCCTTTCAAAACATTTGGGCCTTGTACTGAGTGGTTATTTTGATTATGAATGTATCCTTTAAGAAACCAAGTTTTAACATCAAAACATGAAACCACATAGACCTCTTTTAATCCTTCAAAATGTGCCTTATATTTAGTTTTAACCAATGGGGTTGCGATAGAAGATTGTCTTTTTGCACTACAAGATATTGGTGATGAACCTAGGTGAAAGAGAAATCTTGACATTGACCTTCAATGATCACCATCTCTTACCCAATCAAAGTTTACATGTACCTTCTCAATGTGCAATTTCCTACCCTTTGGAGACATAAGCCATAATTGATTATCCTCTTGGCATACCAAAGGATTTGGTCTATAGCAACCATATTATGGGCTTCTTGTGGTGGACTCAAGCATCTACTAATGATGTTAACTACCGCAGAAATATCTGGTCTAATGTGGCTTAAATAGTTAAGCTTCTAACTTTCATTCTATACAAAGTTTCATTAATGAACAGGTTTGTCATGTCTGCAACTAGTTTGAAATTATGTTGCATGGGAACATTGCATGGCTTATTCCATGCCAAATTGAACAAGCATATTTTAAATGTACCCTTTTAAAGTCAAGAATATGCAACTAGGTAGGTATAAATTATATTCTTAAATAGAATAAAACTTTACTTAAGTTTGTTATCTCAAATGTTACCAATAGTTGTTATTTCAAGTATTGGATCTCTTCATCAAAATTTCCTATAAGAAGGAGATCACCAACATATAACAACAAAATTAGAATGTTTCCATTTTTTATCTTATAGTACATGTTGTGATCATGATCATTTTTCATAAGACTTTATCCTTAAAAATATTATCAATTTTTTGATAGCACACTCAGGAGACTATTTCAAGCCATACAAGGCCTTTTTCAATTTGCAAAATAAATGTTCCTTCCAAGGTTCTACAAAACTTTATGGTTGATGCATGAATATATACTCATGCAACTCTCCATGTAAGAACATGGTCTTAACATCCAAATGGTTGATGTTCCAATTACATTGTGATGTAAGCCTACACACCAGTCGTATTGTGCTCCACTTTATTGCTGGGGCAAAAGTTTCCATATAGTCCAAACCATGCAATTATTCAAAAACTTCTAGCAACTATCCTAGCTTTCAATTTCTCCACCTACCTTTTAGTGTTGTATTTTTTCTTATACACCCATTTTGAAGATATGGGTTTGTTTCCATCAAGTAAAAGCTAAAGTGTCCAAGTATAATTTTTAAGGATGGAGTTCATTTCCTATTGCATAACATAGACCTTAGATGTTAAACCCTATACTGCAATAAATATCAAGGGAAGGGGGGGGGGGGGGACATCATCCATGTTCATAATAGGTGTGAATATTCTCACAACATAGCTGATCTATTCCTTATTTCACAAAAAGAATCTACTCACAACATATTTGATCTATTTTTTACATTAAAAAAAAAAAGCTTCAATTTGAAGGACTTGCAAAAGTGGAAGATACTTGTTTTGGGATCTTTAACTTTTGTAAAGTCCTTCAAATTTAGAGTGTGATTCTACCAAGGGGAGATTTTTTAAAACACTAAAAATTAAATTGCTATTAAATAGGTCATAAAACTCAAATTATCGCCAAATTCAATCATTATACAAGTTTCACCCCTTCTTTTTCTTTTCTTAGGCACCTTCTTTCCTTTCATGTGTGTATTGTTGCTATAATTGTGTGTACTATTACTCTAATCATTTTCAAATTCCTTGCATTAAATATATTATGTTTCAACATTTTATTCCCAATTTCAATAAAGTCTCCTCACTTTGCAGATAAACACTTAGCTAAATATATAAATAAATCAAGAATGACAGTAGATGTATTTAAAAGGATCCTTTGATATATATTCTCAAGTTTCTAGTTTCTAACAAACCTACTTATAAAGTATGGCTTCTTCTCTTTTTTTAATCCTCAAATTTTGGCTAATTTGACACAATCTTTTCATGAAAAAATCAGATTTTTCAACTCAAACAAATTTGCAAAACAAATCATTGATATTGAGTTAATTTACACAAAGTGTTGAGGAATTTGATATCATGTTGTTTAGGTATTTGAATAAACTTTGTTTCTTGGTTCAAATGTGTATACATCATTTTTAATGTACAAAAAAGTTCAATATAGTTTTTATTAATTTTCATTATCATTGAATAATTATCCTTTCCTTTTTTTGATGTATTACAAGTGCCATAACTTCTTGCCTTATTTCGTAAGGAAAAATGGTACCAAGCTTTTCTCTTTTCGATTTTGTCATGTAACAAAAGTGGCAATTGTAGAAAGCTAAATTTAGTATTAAATTCAATATGGAATCCTTCCATATTCTTGGGTTTTTAAATTTTTACCATAACATACTAAAAACATTTAGTGATTCAAAATTGTTTTATCAAAATTAATAGCAAGGCCATGATGCCACATGGACCAAAGGAATCCATAATTTTATCTAGATCTTTGTTTCATCCACACATTTGTCAATTTTTATTGGAAGATGGATGGTAGGATTTGCTACCATTTTCCAAGAACCTTGTGCAAGTAAAGGTCTTTCTTGGATTCAACAATTGTATATTTAATTGTGCATTGTATCTCATCATTTCTACATGTCCATCCCATTGCCACATTTGGGGTCAAAGGTTAGTTTAGTAAAAGGTCCATAGAACAACTTGAAGGCTTTCCACCTAAACTTGGCCATGCATAGACTTCAATTTTCCTTAAGGAGCCCATGAATATTATTTTTCCTTTCATTAGTTACAACAATGTTTTGATTGGTTCCAAGTTCATAAATTTCAATCCCTTTGGGGCATTTTTTACTTTCATTTGAATGCCAAACTTCAACTTATTGTCAAACTTCTTTTGAAGTACAATTAAAAAATCCCAATTGGCTTTATTTCAAAAAAATTGTAGATTTTTATTGAAATTTCCTACTTGTGGGTTCTTTAGTTCTTCCACCCATTTTGAAGAAATGCTTTCCATCATTGTTTACTAAATATTGAATTTGTTCCTAGGAGTGGAAATGATTGAGATCATTATTTGAAAGTTCACATGCTCTACATAGTTGAGCTTTGTGCATCTCATGTGCTCATTGGATAAAAATTCCAAGTTGAACCCCTTTGAAAGAAAAGCCTTGGCACCACAAGCATACCTTTTCTATAATTTTTTCCAAACAAGGGGGAGAAACTAAAGTTTGACACCCATTTGTTTCCATGCTTTCACGACCCTCCTTCAAATTTTGTACTCACCAAAAGGTGAAAAATGATTGTTAATGGGATTTTTTTTATATTTCCAACCTAGGTTTATACGAATTCTAATATTAAAAGACATGTTCAAATTATAGCAACAAGTGTACTCCAAGAAAACTCAAAGTTTAATGTACAATTCAAAGCTTCAAAAAATGAAATGTACTCACAAATTGTAAAATCACAAAGTCTAAAAAAAAAAAATAGACAAAATGATCCTCCTTTGTCTTACCATCCTCCTCTATATAATAGTTTTCAAACTCAATTTTTTTTAATCAAGCCGTTTAAATAATAACTTGTCAATATGAACAATGTAAAGTTCAAAATAGATGACCAATAAAAACCATTGGTTATGTCACCACTTGTTGAATAAACCTATCACCAATTCACATGTCACGGGTTCACATAATAGGGTAGCATTATCCCCCCTCAAAATTTTATTTTTTCCTTGAAATACTAGCTTTAAACTTCAAGGTTATCTTTCTTAAGTTTTTGTAACATGTACATTGGTGACCTTTTTGACTAGTTGGCTAATGGGCAAATCCATCCTTAGGTGGTACTACTAAGAACGTCACACCTTGACTTTCCTAGTCCCATTGAACTTTGAAAAATCATAGGGCCCGTTCATATTTTTAAAATTTTACTTTTTTATTCCAAAATTAATTTCAAGCTATATAAAACATGCAATGAATAAACATGAAATATATATATACTTGTGAAAACACTTAAAGGAAAGGGCCCAGGAAAATAATTTGGCCACTTTTGGTTTCTTAACCATGCTTTGAGATAGTTCTTAGTGGTACTGCCCAAGGATGGGTTTGCGTTAATAATTCCCTTCAACTAGTTCACAAATAATTGTGGGAATGTTGAATTCTACCACAAACACCTATTGAACAAATGTGTCAACCAAAGTTGTTATTCGTGTAATAAAAACTTCTTATCCATGGGGTGGAGTAATGATACTAACCTTTAACCTTACACCTATCCAAGGTGGTGTGAATGGTAAAATGTTAGAACTTATTACTAATTCAATTTTATTGTTGAGTACTAATGTTAGGGTCAAAGTGGATTCAACATTAGTGACAATAGATATGGTGAAAGGTGGTGAAAGGTATAACCATTAAACATGAACTTTCACAAATTGGATTAGTTACCTTAATGGTTGCAAGCACTTGTTCACTTTACTATTCAGACACCTCATTCATTTGGACTTTAGGTGAAAATATTTTAAAGGGTCTTGCATTGATTTCAAGCTCAATAGATACATAGATTGAAGGTTGACACTTGAAATCTATAAGTTTTGCCTAGTAGGTTGCCAATTCAAATCGGTAAACTTGTTCATCAACGTGGGCAATCTTCATGTACTTCTGAATCTATTCCTTTATAATTTTTTGCATAGTTTGCCACCACTCCTTTCACTTGGGGTTTTTATCACCCAATGTTTAGTTCTAAACTTTCAATAAGGTGTTGTCAAACAACAACTCCTCCAACTCCTATTAACATGTTATCAAAGTGTGGGTTGGCTTACAAAACTAAACCTTCACAAGCTTTAGTTGCCCCTTCAACTCTTGAATTTGAACATGCAACTAGTGAATTGAATTCTCTAATTCAATATGGGCAACATCGTAAACTTCTAATATCATGAAATTTCAATAAAATATGTGCAAAAATTATAAAACAATATGCCCATGTGCAAAATCCATGGGCTTCAAAGTGTAAAAATGGTAAAAGATATATACTATACAAATGATGTTTTTTTTCCAATTATGATATCTTGATGTGAAATATGTATAATTCACATTAAATTAACTAAATATGTGCAATTATCATGATGAAATCTTACATAAAATTGTGTGATTTTTGAATATTAAACGTGAACATTCACAAATGTCATTCAAAAACAATGTTTTATGCATTTGAATATTTAAGATATAGAATACATACAAATATAGTTCATATTAAACATAACAGGGAATTCATGTGATTTTTGTACAAACCTATGAAGCCTAGTAAGTTTGTGATAAGTGGCCACCTATTCTTATTGTTCACAACATGTTCATTCCAAAGTAGATATGACCTTCTCCTGTTGAACATTTGACACATCCATCTTCTCATAATCTTTAATCAACTAGTCCTATTTAACTTATAAAAACTTTAAGTCACTAGATTCTTCCAATGAAACCAATTCAAATCATTATAGTCTTATGGCAACACCTCAACACTAATAACTTTAGTAATTAAGCTATTGTTTTTTAC